>LUCH01000431.1:13275-85619 GCA_013368495.1 Paragonimus heterotremus
CCCACATTTGGTCCGCAGGCAAGCCGGACAGTCAACATGTAAACAGCCGGCTTGCATGTTACAGTATCACTTGCGGTTACGATAAACTAGACGCCTTATATCGGAACCACATAAGCATTTAGGAAAACGGGTTTTTCATTGATTGGCCTCAGTTATATATATAAATCGCAAATGGTAATCTAAATGGCATAATGCGTAATTAATGGAAAGACAAAAACGTAATCGTTCATTCAACCTTCATGTTACATCTGAAAGTTAAAAGTCACAACGGTCGGTTGTTAGGTTTTACACTGTGATTTCCCGTGCACATTCATAAACATGGCTTCCATCATATAAGTGCGTAAATATTGTATTCTCGACCGCTGGGAGTGCCTTCTGAAGGCTACGGATTCAAACTAAAACTAATTCACATTGAACAACTTGGTTCATTTGAGACATAGGAACGTAACTTTTGAGATACATATGATACAAGATTTACTCATTTTGTAAGATGATATCAGTTAATTGAACATGTAGAGTTTATCGGGGTAAATCACTGCACCCATATACATGCAATGCATCACAGCGTCAAATGAAGTTATGACAGAATTTCGTGTCGAAATGGATTGTACGGTGTATGCGGAGCAGATACTCAACAAGCAATTCTTTCGACGAATTCTCTTCCTATTTTCCATTGTTGTTGCGACTTTTTTCCCATTCTTGCCTGGTACGTTTGAATAAAATCTACTGACGGTTAACCAATTGTAACCCAGGAAGTAAACAAGGAACTAACTGATTAGGCAAACGGACAATACTTATTCCTTGTTAATGCGATCCAAACGATGTAGGCGTTAGATGGCCAATGGTAATATTGGTTGAACCAGTCGTGTGAAACACCAAGAGATCTTATGAGTTGGGTGGCCGTCCAATACCATGGCAGCCCATATGTTCTTACCAGCGATCTTTGAACGCTTGTTACAATCTATTTAAAACGGACAGTGTCACTATCTAGAATATGACAAGTTAAACAATTCTACACATTTTGAACTGTTGAGTTGACTCTTCTTGTTGTTTAGCATATATTTGCTGCATTGCTAAGCGATTATTCGAAAGAATATGTGAACACCGACTAGTTCGGATTCACTCCTGACTAACAAGGATTATCGAACTTGTATTCCTGCCCAATTGTTTAACTGTTCTGGAAACACTGACACATAGAACACGTTTTGCAAGGAGTTCCCAAACTCTTCCGCGCTATAGTGAAAAGTTGACTATCACATTTCATTAACAACCAAAGTATTTTTGGTCTGTATGTTGAAAAATTGAGTAAACGCAAGGCTCTCGTAGCCAATGTAAATTTGTTGATCCACGAACTGAAAAAATTCGTCCCCATCGTTTGCATTCCCTATTTTTTCCCACTAACCCGACAGTTGTTCCCACTACCTCACCCACCCCGTTTTGTTTTATTGAACTAATGTGTCATTAAATGTCGGCGGCGCGAGTTGCCATTCTTGTCCTGGTCCGCTGGCGTGACGGTTTACCTTTGACCTTGTTGGTCCTGTTGAGAAGCTATTGATTTTGCTGGACGAAACTATCGTCGCGAACGATTGAGGTCTGCCTTTTGTAATTATTAATGCATTTGTTTAATAGTGCCATAGAAATTGTTGGATCCAATCTTGTTCACATTTTCGGAATCCGTTTTTGGACTACGCGTAACTCAACGATCAGACGTGAATCGTTACAGTCAATCACGTCCATCCAGCCTTCTGGATGTTATGATTCCTTTCCATCCGAACCGACTTGATTAACGCCGACGTTTCTAACATCTATCTTGATTTATCCTAAAACACACCGAAGCTAAGAGTTTAGCTTAGCTTTTTACCCTTTCCTTTGTTTTTTGCTTGAATAACAACTTGATAAACTACACCTAACTTCATGTAAATACATCGGAAATGAATGAGAAGCTATTAGAACTCTGCTGTTCGTTGTACGGTTGTTAGTATTTATTTCTAGAAGGATTTTCTTTATCACAGTACACATAGGCCAGACTGAATGGTTGCATTTGAACAGACGCCCTCAAATACATCTCAATGATTTAGCTAAAACAAACGACACACTCTTCATACTTTTCTTATCATTGTATGTGATACTAACAATAAACTAATCGGTATGGACTTCATTGTAAGTGTTTAACATGATCTGACACGTCACAGCAATTTTGCTCTACTCGCTTACCAAAGGGTAGATAGTTTTTCAAATCTTATTGACAAATAATGACTTATCTAATGAATAAAAATCGTGCATGTCAGTTTTCTATACAGTTTCTTTTGAACAGGCTACAACCGCTATAGGTCACTCAAATTCAGTTCGTAAGAGGCTTAGCCAGATTGTTTGTTGACCGCAAGAGACTGAACTAGGAATAAGCGTTGTCTTTGAGAAAAATTAAAATTCAATTACAGTTCCTTTAGCTGTGACCTGACAACTCTGCTGAACGGACCGGGTGAACTGCCTAGCCTCCGTGCGGTTTACCGTCAATAATTAGGCTGAATGGTAACTTTTCGCAAAGGTTTTTAACTCAGTCAAAAGATTCTCTCCTAATCAACCACATAACTACCTTACCCAGTGTTCGGCGTGTTGTGCAGTGCACCAACAGTTAAAAGCCTTGACTGTGAGTGAACGTTGTGCTCCACGGTCAGTAAGGTGTACAGTTTCCAGTAGTAGACCCTTGTTGGTATCATATCCAAACGCTCAACTACAACTTGGGCGAAACTTTTTTTAAACGAATGTGTGACAGTGGTGTTCTGTAAGCAGGTCAGTCAAATTTCGAAGTGACGAAGATTTGCCGCATCGTTTGTGAGTAGTTAATTGCTCTTTTTTCTTACTGCACAAATTTCAGAACAGCCTTACAACTAGAAATAACTTTAAACAGACAAAATATCACAAGACACACCACTGATGAACTGTTCAGTCTTGCTTCGTTCAGTGTTTGTCGTTCCTGACTAGCACTTGCAAATAGCCATGATTACAATAATGGTTTTAGTTGCGACAACACGGATAATCTGTTGCTTTTTCTCCAACAGTATGGTATTTACCCATCACTCATTCTTTTGTTGGGCGCTTGTTTTCTAATCATTCACAGTCTGTACACTTAAGTCCTCACAAATTCTGGTGTGTTCCAAAGATGCCAATGTTTACACTTTCTCTCTGTATGAACCACATGCTCACTTCCAAGTACACGTCTCTGTTACGACAGTTGGCCTGACGCAATTGAAGTTTTATTCTCCTCTTTTGAAGGAACGCTGTTCTGATGAATGTCATCAAGTATAGACTGGAACAAGCTTTATCGGATTCTCGAATATTTATGAATTACGGTGAGTGGAAATTTGGCATGATCTTTCTGTAACAACTTCTCTACCAGTGCGAGAACAGTTTGGTTTTCCGCTTTACGTAATGTTATTTCCAAAGTTGTCTACCTTCGTCTTCAGTTTTTAAATAGAGACACTGATTATCTTCGGCAGGTTTCCTAGGCTTTCTTCACGAAGATTTCGAAAACTTTCGCTTAAAATCCTAAGTCACATAAGTCGTTTGCCTCAACTCAGCTATCAAATTCTGTTCATTCTATGCAGCCCATTCTGTCTGTTCCTAAATCCGCATTCTAAGCAGGGTTACGATTCAGACCTATACATGCCCGTAACCGTGTCTACGGTGACTCTTTTGTTATTTCTGACTTATGTGGTTTCTCATTGTATCAGAACAGAAAGGAGAGATATTTCATTTACTCTCATCAGTCGCAAACGTGAAACATGCCAGTTATACACATCATACAGATAAGGAAAAACAGGGACTAGACCCGCCTACAAGCACACCAATTATTATGTAATCACAACCATGGCAACTGGATAAGATATCTCAACCACTACTGTACACATAACGTCGGCTGATAAGTTTGGATAAGCATCCCTTTACAGAAAGCCAATAACTTTGGGTTTCGATTGAGCAACAGTATTTTGAATGAGTTTAGTGAATCAACTTGGTGGCCTGTTGTCATGGCGTGTTTAGTAATCGATCACGTTGGACATTTTGGATCCCATCCGCAAAGTTTTACCTTCACACTGATTGAAAGATTTTTTCCACTATGCTGAAATCTTAGGAAACACTTCGGTGAATACCCAAGCAGTGTATTCCATGGATGTTGATTCTTTGTTTACAAATGTTCCCCTTCATGACTGTGATATAACTGTTCCACTTGAATCCTTCAAAGATCTTATTTTGTTGTGCACAAGAAACATTCGTCTCGATTTTGAGGGACCTACTTACAAACGGATAGACGGTGTTGCCATGGATAGTGCGTTAGGCCCAACGTTTACGGACATCCTCATAGGGATGATTGATCGACAAGTCCCGGATCATATGGCCGAATCGTTGTTGTACAAACGATACGGTGAGGATATTTTAAGTTTTACTAATAATACTCATTTCGATTTGTTTTTCAACTTTCGTAATAATATTCACCCCAACCTATCTTTATATCACGAAGTTAAATCGAACAATAGTTTACCTTTTTTGGATGTACTCATTATTGGATGTGCGGATGACACGTTACAGCGCGCAGTTCACCGCAAAGCGACATGGAGTTGTCAATATCTTCAGTTTATCAACTATGCTCCTATTGCATATAAACGGGGTTTGATTAAGACACTTTCATAGAACCAGGAATATTTGCACCCCCGATACACTGCAGATGGAACAGGAATTGCTGAGACAAACGGTAATAGCAAATGGATATCCCGACAACCTCATCGGGGCACATAATACGGTGAAGAAAAGCACTGAGCCCATATTGACAGCTCAAAAGAAGGATGTTTTCTTATTCTTGCCACTCGAAGGTGACCATTTAGCCATCGACATATAGCACAAATTAAAGTCTGCTCTGGCTCGAACGTATGCAGCTACGTAGTTGCGCTTACTTCAAACTACTAGAGGACCAGTTCTCCGCATTCACGAAAGTAGTTTGTCAAACTCTTCTGTCTCCCATGTTGTGTACTAGTTAATTTGCAGTTGTAGCGAAGTTTACATGGACAACAAACCGACGACTGTCATGGTGAGTCGCCTAACACACCCCAAAGTGGTTAAAACATTTGATGACGTACCACCCTCAACTTGATGCACTGACGGCCCGAAATCCAACCTAAAGGTTAGGCAGTGTCATTGGATCACGTAAAGCGTTACAGAATTTCCAGGTCTCCCTAGGCTTGCTACTCAGAGAGCAAATTACCAGCAATAATGGTAGGTGGTTTGGAATTCCAATAGCCATTACGATACACAGTTATCGGTTAGAGTTCGAGCTAGCATGCAGACTGATGATTTGACCTTTCGCCACAGCAACTGAAGGGCTTGCACAAACTTATGGCGTAAACGCAAAGTCGGATTGCGTAATCGAATGACGACCGATTTAGCGGTAGCCAATATCCATTGTTTGACCAATTTAGGGTGATTGACAGGAACGCTTGATTGGGATCAACCCAGTAGCCAATACCTGCCAAGTGTGCGACAGTTGCACTGCTGATGGATTTGGTCTAACTTGCTAAAGTCACGCTGGATGTCGTTCACTGATCTGCTGTGACGAACACCTCGTCATGCGACTTACATATTCTGCCGTACAACAGCAGAAAAATGAGTAAACGATCATAGATTGGTCGAGAATAAAGAGTGTCTTTTGGACACAAAGTCAACATGGGGACGAGGTGAACCAACTGCATTGTGTTGCCACTGGGAATATGAGCCTAAGAGTCTGATAAATTCAGGGACTAGGTGTCTCTATTGCAATAACACGCCTAAAAGGAAGGTGATTGAGAATAGAATTCTTCGCCACCCTTGTGATCAAACCCCGTGTCTTAGTTACAACCATATTTCGCTGAATCTACATAATTATACTGATCTGACGACGAGTTACTTGCTGAAAATTTGCCTTTTACGGTGCACAAAGCAACATCTTCACGTGGCTAGACTAAAATTCATTCGTATTGCACGAACTTTTGTTATTCATAATAAATGTTTAAAACACTCAGTCAAACCAGAGGTAAAACACATCGCAAGATGTCAACATTTCGATTTACTCTCATCAGTGAATAACGTAAAATCAGTCTCGTCTTTGTAATCTAGCTTCATGTAAACCAAATTCTTTTCCGCAGATGTAAGAGTAACTCTCGGTTCTGTTAGTACCATATGTCTATCCACGAAGTTTACAGGATAGGCCTTCTCTGCGAATATCCGTCGTAAAAGCACCATTTCTGTCTCAATCATTTCATCAGTTCATATCCTCATAGCTCTGTATGTTAAACTACGAACGAGGTTTCCCTTCTGTTTGAGGGGTACGTAACTGAAAAAGTGAGTATTCTGGCCGTTCCAAGTTCCCTTCCAGTGAGTACTCCCCTGAACTGAACCGTCTGTACGACGGTTCAATGCCACTTTCAAGAAGGATATTCGTCCATCTTTCTCGGCCTCAAGTGTAAAGTTGAGATTAGGATGTGCTGTGTTCGCCTCAGCAAGTAGGCTATCCAGATCCACAGTTTCGTCAACTACACAGATGATATCGTCTACGTACCTCTTGTAGAGAGTGCTATTGTCAATAAGTCCACGAAGCGTAGTTCTTTCTAACGTTATCATGTTGATAACTGCCAACAGTGGGCCTAAAGGTGACCCCATCGCAACGCCGCCCTTCTGACAGTACCTTTTCTCATCCATCTGAAACTGAACATTCTGCGTGCACGTAACTATCAGCTGCTTGAGCGTGTCTTCGGGTAAGCTCACATTTGAACCTTTGGAACGAATTCACCCACAGAGGTAGTCAACGGTTTCTACAAGTTGTACATTAGTGAACAAAGAGTTTACAACAAGGGAAAATACCTTTTGTCTTCCACACCGGATAGAATCGATGAACTCAAATGTATCTTTCGGCGAATGCACTGTGATACCCTTCCGAACGGGTTCTAACAACTCTGTTAGCCACTGTGCCATCGAATGAGATGGAGAATTACACATGTCGAAAATCGAGCGTATTGGCCATCCCTCCAGTTGATCGAATTCGTTCAAACGTCGCGGAGTCTATCAAACCCTGTTGTTTTAGGTTTCTTACAATTCTAGAAATGCTTTTTTGACCGTATCGGTCCTATTTGTTTCATTTAAAAGGTTGCTGAATTTTAACGAATCATTCAAGATATCGGTTATTTTATGCAAGTACTTCGGGACTTGTCCATCAAAACAATTCCTGCACCATTTTCAAGCTTCGACAACAGAATATCATTATCTCTTCCCAGATCGTTCACCTCTTGGATATGCCGTTTCATCAGAATACTGCTTAAGCGCGGTCTAGCGTTGAGATACTGATAGGATGTGTTAACTAAGGTGGTTTTCAATTGTTCTGCATTGAGTTCTGATGATGGAACCAGTGATTCGATCTGATTGTATAAATTCTCAAATTGAACCTCTAAATCAAGTGTTTACTCTTTCACATGCTCCTGTGGAGCAGGTTACGTCGGTCGCACAAACATACCTCTTTCTCAGAGGATACGTGAACATTACCCGGCGTAACTGACTAAAGGCAAGGCGAAGTCCATTCCGAGTACAATTCTGGCGCACCTTGTTAACTCAGGGCACCAAGTCTCACCGGAAGTGGTTTTCCAGCCCATTTATCACTTGGCCAGTGGTCAATCCAAGGGAGTCAACTTTCGTATTCTGGCGACCGTGGAAGCGATCGGAACTCGGTTGCGCAATCCACAGTTGTTCGCTCAGATGAAATTTGTACAGGCCTTACGGTTACCATGGCCCCCCGCCACGGACTCGACACCCCCGGTTGTCTCTTCCGTCACCTAATTGCCCTCCAATCTACAATCTCGTGACGTAATTATGTGACTAATTGCTTTTGATTTTTATGGCTTAGCAACCATGATGATGTAATATGTTATGTAATTGCCCCGATGATGAATAACCGAAAACGGACTGTTCGTCAAAGCACATTTTTATTTCTAATGTGAACTTTGTAGGGATTACTAGTTTCCTTATCGAAACGTCTATAGGAAAATTGAACATGTCTACCAATACCCAGCAAAACTTTGTCAGTTTGCTTACCAAACTATCTTTGGTTTGGCGGACCAAGTTTAAAAAACATGCGAACTACACTTGAAAAAAACAAAACAGAGACGCGTTAGGACCTGAAAAATTCATTACCTCTTGGGAGGATAACAGTTTTTATCGTAGGTAATTCGAAACACATTCATATTTTATCTTCTGCCCACTTTACCAAAGTCCAATTGGATGTACTTTCTTTGGGTCTGAACTCCAAGCTGCCACTGAAACAAATGACCAAACTGCAAACCCTGATTCAGTTTGAAAAATTGTTTGAACGAGTTAAAGATCATATTCCCACCTCGCCGGACAACGCGGACTGGTTTCATGCAAAGTCGGTTTCTATCTGTCCCAATAAGCTAACATTGTAGTTTGTCTGTTGAACACTCTTGAGCCATCAAGGAGCCCAAAAAATGACTGATCCAGTCTTTCTCAAGCCAGACAGAGTTTCTGGCACCGTTATAATGAAGGAAGAGGACTATGTAACCAAGATGAATGTGGTATTTTCTGATGTACGGAAATTCCCATTGAAATGCAGTCCTGGTAACAATTTACTAACTGAAAAACATACATCAGGGAAACTACAAATATTGATGCTGCGTGGGTATATTATTGAAATTCAGTGTACAAAACTGAAGCCAGTAAGCAAGCAGACGCTCAGGATGAGAAGTTCAAGCAATTCACATGACGGGTATCTCACTGCGACCGATATTATCTCTGGTCAATCCGGCATACCACAAGCTGGAGCGATGATTTGTGGACATCATTAAACCTATTCGTGAGTTGTTACCACCGGCCCCCAAAATGTGTTCGCAGTTCTTTCAAGCCAGCGGAAATTTCGGTGGACAATGCAGTAAGTCCATAGATGATGTACTCGGTCGACGTAGACTTTATTTACTGACGTGTTATGTGTTAGACTGTTGAGTTTGTGATTTTATTTTCCGACAAAAAATGAGTTTGAGTATGGCATTCCATCTTTTTAGGGATCTGATTTGCTGCTTGTGCGGAAAACATACTGTATATATTTAGAGGAGTTGATTATAGACAGATTGACAGTGTAGTTATGGGTAACCCACTAGTGCTCATAGTAACGGATGTATTTTTGAAGATGACTGGAAAGCAATTTCAAACAACGATTTCGAGGGTCTCGCTCTACGACTGTTTAGTAGATGATATTTTAATTTTTACCCATGAGTGTGTCTTCATTTCATTTTATAATTACTTGAACTCCATTCACCCAAACCTTACTGTATCTTTTGGGATGGAGGTTGACGATTGGTTGATGTTCTTAGACATTTTTATAACCAGACGTCAGAACAAAACACTGTAACCATCTGTTTATCGAAAGCCAACATAGAGTGGACAATATTTGCAATTCTTCAGTTTCGAACCTATTACTTATAAACGAGAGTTAGTGAAAACGTTATTCTACACAGCCAAAAGGATATGCACTGCAGATCGATTGGAGGAAGAGGGGCTCATTAGAAAAACGCTGAAGGATAGTGGTTATCCTGAAAGGTTTGTGGATATTCACAGTAAGAAGAAAGAACCAAAAGTGGCAAGCTGCATTGCAGAGAAAAAGAACATATTTCTGAAAATCCAACTCAACGGTGACTACCTGACCAACAATGTTAGTCACAAATTGACATCGGGGTTGCAACACATTTACCCAGCTGCCCAACTGCGCATCATGTTCAGCACTAGGGATATGGCTCGCCATAACAGTGGTGCACACTCAACCGACCAGTCTGTCTCCCACGTAATATACCAGTCCAATTGCAGTTGCAGTGATGTCTGCATAGGCAGGGCAGATCGGCGTTTGCATCAGCGTATGGCGGAGCACGTTCCTGAGTGGTTATCAACTGCAATATCAAAAAAAAGACCTGTTGACTGTAATAAGCTCGAAGACCCTGGCTTCATCGATCGCCCAACACATCTTAGCAACCGCTTACCTAGTTGACCCTGTCAAATCCCTCGAAATATTGTTACATAATCGCAACCCGAAACTGTTAGCGAGTTAGCAAGGCAATACTAATCCGACAACATCGGCCAGATTCGTGTGCACAAAAGGTGTTTACACAATCAACCTCCTTGTCGTGGAATTGACCGCACTATTAGCACGCGAAAGGTCAAATCTATGTGGTTGATTCGTTCAACTGTTGTTGCTTTGTAGTTTCTATAAAATTTATTGGTTTTACGTAGGATACTGATGAGAGTAAATCGAAAGATTAACATCTTACGACGTATGCCTTCTCTCTGTTTCGATTAACTAATAAATGTGACTTATGTTAGACAATTTTGTTCAGCTTTTTTGAAAATCCACCACACAGCTGTCAGCAGATGAACTAACACCATGTCTCTTCAAAACTCACTTTGTCCGTCATTTGTTAAGTTGGTGCTGCCGACCACTGTACGTAATTCGACACAATTAGCCCACTCTTCACTTATACTATCAGGCATTCTTCACTCAGTCATTTTACGTACTTCATGTTCAGCTCGGACAGAATAGACCATCGTTTAATACCAGTCTGCTGAGGAGTATTGGGGAATTTGGAGGATATAAGTTTAACATTGTTTAGTGATAGCCTTTGCATTCATATCAATCTCCGTCCTAGTCCGTTTTCACAATAAACATTACACTCGAGTTTCACGTTTGTTGCACTTCGTCAGTAGAGCATTTCTTTACCACAAGCGGAGTCCACCTTCGGCCCATATTTCCATGAGACAGACTGTATTGTCTGACTGCCTTTATGACAATAAGAACATTAAGCACTACTGAGTTAGCGCATCTAGACGATTAACCACTTCTGGTAAGCAGCTGGTGTACGGAGTTTAAGAAGGAGTCAGAATTGAACAAAGGTCCTGTTAACAAGAAAACGGTACGCTCGTATATAACATACGTCGAACAGCATGACAATTTCAATCAAGCCGGTAAGAGTAGACGACACAAATTAGCACAGAAGACAAATCATAGAAGAGTGAAGACTAACAGGAACTTGGTCAATTGCAAGTTGAAGGTCACCCGTATTTGGTCGTGATCTTCCCATTCAGATAAACTTTCGATTAGTCTCTTTCGAACAGAAACACCAGACTCGAGTTTCACTCTTGTTAGAGCTTGCTAAAAATGCATATCCTTGTCATAACCCATAGTCGAACTCCGATCACGTCTTCATGAGACAACCGTATTGACCCCACATTAGGCATGACTGAATAAACAAACCTGAAAGTTCGACCACATTCTCTTGTAATTATCAGGTTGCACGATCGCTTCGATAAAAGACTGATTTACTGCTTGTTAACTCCAGACAATAACCTTACGATCAGGACCTTCACTAACATTATCTGTGATCATGTGTCTAAGACCGGACTCGATGTTGAGATATGAGTACCGAGATTGGAGGAACTTCCGCTGCGATACACTTTCGGTATACAACTGCTGTTCAACGGCGTGCTGTATCGACAAACGGATGGTGTAGCAATGACAGAAATATTCATCGGAAAGCTTGAGCGCACCATGTTTCAATCCATCATCAGCCAGTTCATTCAATATCGTCGATATGTAGACGATAAAATTATCATTACTAGCCAACACACTAGTATGTGCATGGTCTTCGACGAGTTCAGTGGCGCCCACATTTCGGTTAATTTCACGCTTGGAGAGGAGACTGAATACCAAATGTCTTTCCTAGTTCTTCATTTACATCAACGAAGAGGCGGCCTTGTTCAACGCAGGATTCACTACAAGAACACGTGGACAGGTCAGTACGCAAGCATTCACGGTTTTGTGCTCCTAAAACAAAGATAAATCTAGTGCGCTGCCTGACTGACAGAGCAAACAGAATTAGTTCAGTAGACACATTAGACAATGAGGTCGAATTCACGGAGAACGTACTGTATGAAAAAGGCTACGCCGAAGGATTTGTCACCAGAAACATGATCAGAACGTCTCCCAAATAGGAGCTGTAGGACGTAGGAAAGAATCTTGTTTAGAGACAAGTGTCGTTCAGATGTGACGATACTGCAGGATGACTGACAAATAGACCTAACTATGCAATCAGTGGGACATACCACAGCTGAACTTCCTATCCAGTTCACCGCATCCCTAGTTCTCAGATGTTACAGCAAAGACAGATTGACAGTTCAGACCTCATCTGTGTGTATCTACTCATTCAGTTGTTCCAGCGGAGCAGGTTATATTGGTCAAACTTAAAAACAACGTTCGACCTCATTAAGCCTGCTGGGCGATAGTTTGGATTACTAAGGAGTAGTCTATCTGAATGCGAAGGCTGTGGTCAATTGTGAGAGATGCTCAACTTGGAATCATAAGAGTCCCTTTTTCTGGCCATATTCTTGGGGGTATAATGAACTTTGAAATGATTTTGGTTACTGCGACGTTAAATAAGTAATGGGGAAATCCAATCGAAGCTGTCGGAACGCGTACCGCTTTTGATGAAGTGATCTAAGAAATCACAATTCAGGTGAATGATGAAACGTTATATGTGATGCCGCGTTAGATGGAACCAACTCATCCGAACAGAACAGCAGAGAGTAATTTTTAACATCATACTGGAAGACTTTCTGTATTCAGTGCGATACGGTCCACCTACATCTTTCTTACAGGGAAGCCGCGATTAAGTGGTCTGATTTCTGTGGGATTTATCAGCTTATCTGTTTATTATTGGGTCTTTATATCATCCGGATCGGGCTGTAGTGCATTTTCGGCGAATAATCATTTCCACTCTTTAACCGTGTCCTCTGTTTTGTCTGTAAATTAAGGTCAATTGGTCTTACTTGCAATACATCATGAAAATGAATCATGACTTATTGTGTGAAAGTACAGTAGGGATAGGCATGTGTGTGGAAGAACATTGCAAGGACCGGAGATTTATAATATACATCAGCATCATTCGACATAAATGAAAAACTCCCCTGAAAAATAGAAAATAAGATTAACACTGCGCAACCCCAATGCAATCATTTCCCATTGTCTTCGGATTCTTCCGACATTCAGCTGGATTGCCAATATTTCAGTTGTAAACCCACGACTTCCAAATTCTAATTTCTTCTTTATTCAAGATACTGTGATTGAAGGGTCGGTTGCTTATAGAAGACTATAAATATATCATTGAATAGAACATGTGTAACGAGCGAGTGCATCACGTGGATCATTTGGGAGTAATCTGAGGAATACTGTCGAACGCAACAGTGGCTCTACGTTGGCTATTACTACTGTCATTTATTGACTACTGTAAGTTCTGAATTTTATTTTGGCAAGGTATTCTGCGTGTTGCAAGATCCACTAGTTTCGAGTTTTAAACATTTTGTTCCTGTGAATGGAAGGGCAGTTGTCGCACAAGTTTCTCTAGCGAAATGGGTAGTCAAAAACCCATACATTTTACAAGGAGTTAATAGTTATTTTTCCTTGTTGTATCTTCAATATTCCGCAGTTCTGTGTAGTGCAACCGGTAACACTAATTCAGTATTTTTTGTCACATCTTTCACTAACAGTCGTTTATCAGTTTCTTTCTAAACCAACACTCCCACAGATCCATAGACATTTGCTTCGGGTTGTCCAGGACTTCGGGATCGCTTAGGCTTACAGTACTGAAATTCTTAGTTTTAAATCCGAGATAGAAATGATGATGCCAGTTGATTGCTGGAGAGATTACACACGGTAGTTTTACGTCCTTGATTTAGAAAAATGTGCACACACTGAAGTATTTTGTAAACAGACAAAGATGTCCTACTCGCGATTCACGTTTGACTTAGTCAAGACATAGACAAACTCCAACTCGTTGTCAGACACGAAATGCCGTGTTTGTCGGATCGGTTGCGGAAGCACTTAATCGACTTGCACTGGTTTTTGAACAGGATCAACTCTTCACTTGCACTAGAAAAATAACGATTTCTATACATATCCTTGAAGTTAGAGGTGAGGACCGCAGAAACCACTCTCTACATAAGCTAATTTATTTGGTGCGTCCTCCAACACGATCCACCTTGTGATGAAATTACTCAATGTTTAATCAAATAAGCATAGGGTTGATTTAGCATTCATTCTGTTTGCACATAATTTTGAAGGTCTACCTTATGGTAGGTTGATATATATATATATCTATAACGCATATAAACATTTGGTTAAAAATAAAGGTGGTGGTGAACGTGGGCTTGTGGCTTCGAATATGACGTGAACACTGAACGTTCCCGATTCGCCGTAGTGTACGTGAACCCGGTGAATACTATGCGCTTGTGCATCAATGTATGACTTCGACCTCTTCTCTCCCTCAGCTTTCTTGGCGAAATATGTGTGGAAGGTTTTGTTTGGGTCTCCGTTTAAACCTAAACCCTTAATTTTTCCAGTTTTCTTATTCATATTGCACTACAGTGTGCACTCCTATCAAAATCCTGCTAGCCTCATATTTCTAATACCTTTCATGCACAGTTATATCTTATTATTGAAATTTCCATTTAAGTTCCAGGGAAATATGGGTTTCAGCAAGTGGTATGGTGTAGGTTGTTTATGGTAGCAGTTATATTCAGGCGTTCTTGGGCTTCGGTCTGGCTGGTCCTGAAACGGAGACCGCCATCCGCATAAGTCGTCACACCACCAGTACTCTTAAATCAGTCAGTGAAACGAATATTGTTCTGCGGATATTCGACCTTAAGTTGAAGCTGTATATAAATCATAGATTTGATCGTGACCAACTCTGGCAGGCTCATAAGTAATTTTATGAGCGATTTATAGGTCCAGTGGTTAAATAGCGGCAGTTCAATATCTCCAAAGTTTAAAATATTGATATCTAGGATTTCGAAAATAATGAAAAACAGGATTTGGAAAAGCATCCTAAAGAAAATTTCTCATTTCGCTGAAATAAAACAGTAAGAACGTCAACACGAAGAAAGTCCATAACCGACCGACTTTCACTACCGTTCAAAAAGCTTACACTCGTTTGTACTTGTACGCGTATCACGATCTTCTGTTTGGAGGGAGGCCTACCACAAGCAGTGTATCAGCATGACCGGAGGAGGTCACTTATTTTAAGACACACGCGTGTAAGTGAACTAGTGGTCCATTCGCATTTGCAAGAACTGTCAATTTCATAATAGTGTTTTCTGTCTTTTGTCTTATTGATCTGATGCTGTTGTAACTCAGTGGTATGTTGAACTATTTGTACATTTCAGGATTTTGACAGTCGGCATTTCGCTGCCGACCTGATATGGATGTCACACATTTATACCAAAAACAATCCTTGTCACTGAAACTCTTATATCGTCATATACAAATGACATTCAGAATTACTAACGATAATACAAATATCTCAATGATAAACTAGTTTCTTATCTATGTCAAATTTCTGTGAACAGATCATCTCAGAAGTCTTTTTGAATGATTTTAATAGACCTAGTATTTTTTCTTAGAAGATGGCAGTAACAATTACACATCTTGACCCACAAGAAAGGTTTTAAAAAATTATTACGGTTTATTTTGGTATTACTGTTTAAACCATCATCTCTTGTTAAAACACTTCTCACTCCGCCTTTTATGACGTTCACGTGAATGTGAATACAGAGTTGCTAGTCCGAAAACTGATAATCAAATGTTATTGTTCTTTACTGTTTTACATTCACCGTCTGCTGTCTGAACTTCTTCTAAGTTTGCTTCTGAATTTCATATTTACTGATATGAAGGTGGAACAACAGAAGCGTTGTGCAAATTTTGCACTTACGGTTACAAATAAAACCCCAACACGATTTATGAGCTTAATGCTACTAAATTCTGTAATGTATTGTTCATCTCAATGCACATTTGGATACACAGTTTGTCCAGATGACCTCGTGCTAACACTCATCAATGAAGGTGAGAAGGTTCTACTAGGGGTACTTATGCAGTTGTTTAAACTTGTTTGGAAGACGGAGACCGTCCGTCTGTTCTGGGTCCACTCGATAACTGTTCCTATATTCAAAAAAGGTATCATTGGCTCTTAGGGAAACCATAGAGGAATTAGTTTAACCTAGGTCATTCATTGTACTTTGTCGATTCTTTGCAGCACGAGAGGTAAGCAGTAGGGAAGAACAGGCAGGGTTTTGCCCTAAGCGGGATTGTATAGATCACATTTTTACCTTCCGTCAAATTCCAGAGCAGCGTCATGTGTACCACCGGCCAACAATGACCGTATTTCTCCGCTATAAAGTTGCGCTGGGTTCTGTGGATCGATCCACACTTCTGGAGTCACTTGAACGCAGAGATGTATCGATCAAGTGTGTGAACATGTTGTCAGCGTTTTATTCCCATATTTTATCTCAGGTTAGGATTTACGGTGAATCACCTGACAATCTCAGCCCCAAGAATGGTGTACGTCAAGTCTGTTCAGTTACGGCAATCAAAACCATAAAGAAGCTGACTTACTGAAGATGACTAACACTCAAAGTTCGGTTTTTTGTTTCCATGGTGTAGGTACCTTGGTGTTGAATGTCGGCATAGAGACGTAGCTATTTTTAATAGTTAGTTTCGTTCCCCACAACTTTTGTTTTTTTTCAACTCTTTTTATACAAGGTCTGTTGTTTCTTCATGATTGTGTGACAGTTCGGTATCAGTGAGAAATGCTGGTGTGTTACTGTCTGTTAATAACGATATATATAACATTTTTCTCCACCCAAAATCGCCCAAGTTAATTCTTTGCCTTCTTGACTTCCCTGAAAATTATTTAATCACTTTAACTCGGTTTGGTAAACTGGAAGAACTGAAGAATAAGTTGACAAGATTCAAACAAAAACTTTAGATATCGGAATAGTTTTGTAATATAGACAGGATTTCGTTTACGGAACGACACCATTTTTCAGACCTTCCATGAGTTTGTAGGCTCGGTGTACATAGATTTGGTTCGACTTCAGACAACCACATACTTGCCGTCCGATCACTCGGTCTCTATTGTTAACGACTATTTCAGATATTGCGCCTGGTTAACGCGTGTCTGTGACCGATGAATAAATTCATTGTGAACTAAAATATCCAACTTACTGTATTCCACTACAGGCAAACCAAAACCTTACCCCAGTGAGATAGCAATTTACAGTATATTTGCGGATGCGTAGACCGTTCAATTCGAAACATCCACATCACACGAATTTCGGTTGAGTGACTGTGACCTAGGATTGCATGTCCAGTAAAGGGCCCACAGAAAATGTCTCAGCATTAGTAGTTGCTTCCCTCAAAACCACACATTACCCTCTAAGTCGCGGTTCATCAGAGTGATCTGGTTCCAACGTGATGCTCAGTGAAGTCCAGTCTGTACACTGCGTTTTTCAAAGCAATGCCCGTCTCTAGAGAACAAAACACTTCAATCTGGACAGCGTTTCTGAACATGCTATCCACACCGAGCTCGATAACACAGGTTGTATTCATCAGGGATAAAATGATCAAATACGACGTGTTGACTGAAAACGGTACAACACAGTTCAATAAAAAGGCCACTGAGAACTGCCATGTTTGCTTGTCGTTTTGCTGGCATGGCTATAACACGTCACGTCAGAGTCTACGAATGGCGCGATAAACCTAAAAACAGCACAACGGGGGGATGATTAGTTTTTGACCAGTCTTTTAGTGATTTACAAACCTGTTTCGTTCATGAATGCAGCTTTTTATTACGTATCGTTTGGTGAAAAACTGTCGTGATGGCACAGTCAGTTACGGAAATATCGTATTCTCATTTTGTCCAATTGCGCTCACCCGGACATGGCGGTTCCCAGTCCAGCCTTGCCTTGTAGGCGCTAAAGCGGTTGCAGAGGCGTGTGTGAACAGCCAGATGTTATCGATCGTGGTCCGTGATGGTCGAGGGACGTGGCCAAAAATGCGCGTTTACTCACATGGTAGTGGTTCGCTAATCCGGTTCTGCTAGGAGGCCTATTTTTGTGCGTCCTTTTGTATGACCTCTGGGTTTTGCAGGGCGATCGATACAATACGCCCGGTCTTGTCACAAAGTGGAAACACACCGTCAAGCTTGACGCTTCTCGCAGCGGATTTGTTTGGTGCTAACGTAATCGAACTGGGGACTGCCACAAAAAAGGAATACTGATACTTTTCACTGAACTTGTTACTATTTACTACCTGACTCCTAGTTTTGATAACGGTTTTTTTAATCTTTTTGATTTCCCTGAAAATGTTTTACAATGCTCCTAACGTGGGTAAAATAACTTTGAACATACCGTACCGTATCGCACATTACAGCAAATGGTACAGGAAGTTTTGATGTTGAATCACCGTCACCTACCTAAAGAAGATTCTGTGCATATCGGCCTAAATCAGATAGTGAACTGAAGCATCTTGTATGAAATACCAAACAAAACAACTTGACCGTGAAAATGCGTTTTCCCGAATACAGGTTGAACTCGGAAATCAAGAAGTCCATATGTACGATTTATCGAGTACGCATCACAGAACGAAAACGTTTAATGCAAAAAATGGTCAGCGTTAAAACAACTTGTGGTGGATTATCAGGCCAGAGGTATGAGTATTCCAACACTCGGCGGAATACCTCAACGCAGGAGAGATACGTCCAAAAGCTCACAGCGATTGGATCGGAAACAGCATGGGCGACCGGATGAGTCATCACTCGACTAGATGGGACCAACGGGCGAGACATGGCAGGCAAAATAGGATGGACGACCAGATCGGAGGTGTGATTATTCCAACTCTCAGAGGAGTAACTCGACACGGTCGTGGAATACGGTCAGAGTCCACCGTGGATAGATGGCGGACAACACGAGCGATCTGACGGTCCATCGCTCAACGAAATCGGACCAACGGACGAAGAATGGCAAATGGAAAACCCGCCGATCACACACATAAGCCGGGCAAAAGTGCACACGACGTGTGAGCGGAAACAGGGGCTTGTTGTGAACTGGAATTCTGACTCATGAGCGCGAGCGCATTCGTAGCATGGTAATTAATGCGGTGGACAGTAAAGATTGTGATTTATTGGACGTCTTTTCGTTACAAAATGTCAAAGAAAAGACTTCCACCTGTACTACCCTCTTCAGAGTTTTGGGCTGTCTTGTTATGTCACGTCTAAACTATCAGACGTGCTCAACACTTGGAAGAAAATCAGGTGAATCTTACAAAGGCTCTCAAATTATCTTTACGCAACTGATAAGCTCCGGTTGCTGCGGTGTGCCCATGCAGTTATGTTGAGAGGTTGCTGTTTAAAACTATGTTCCGAAAAACTCATTTATCAGCTTAATTTCTACCATGATAACAGACACCTTAGTTGCATATTTACTAGTAAGGTTGTACTGTTTGCTCTGTATATGTAACATTTAAATCATGTTTCCGCTTTGTAATCTGTAGTTCAGTAGCACGCTCTCGTTAACGTACGAATGAGCTTTTTCGGCTCTAATCCCAGTGTGTATTAGCTGTTCTGTTAAAGTTATTTATATTTATAGGTTAGACACCATTCACATTTATGTGTAGTTTTCATATTCAGTTCGACACTTCCACTTCGACTCATTCGGAAAGATGCACTGGAATGAAGGTTTGCTGCTGCTGAGGCTAGTCAGTAATGCTTAATCACACCTATCACAAGAGTTGAGTGCCAGTCTGTGTGTTCGTATTGTAGGTTACTCCGGTCAAAAGATGTGTGAACTGGAACGAGGTTCAAATGAACATTTTTAATACACACTAAAAATTACTAATCTCTATTCTAACACTGGGATATCAGATGATAAAAGGAATGGGCTTCTTTGTTTCATTTTACTTAAACGCAGTAACTGATTATTCATACCAATAATACCAGCAGTCTTGGGATATGAAAAAGAGGACTTGTTATTCTTTGTTGATGTAAAGCTTGAATACATTCCTAATCAATCATGTAAAAGACTAGTGGACTGCGAGCCAATACAAGGAGAAGAGAGCACCAAGTGCTGTCAATGGCATACTTCAGAACACAATGCCTCCTAACTGAAAAAATGTCGGTACAGTTGATACCTACACCATTCAATACTGTCATTAAGATTTTATCCGTGACAAAGCTGAAAAGAAAAGGTGATGAAAAATTTGCCGTACTCGAAATTAGGGTCTTCAAACCTCCCTGGGAATCGTACTCGAATTGAAACCCCCCATGTAAGTAATAAGAAGACCTCATAGAAGTCACAGTAAGCAGTTCCTACTCATGAGGCAAGATACCGAAATTAAGCAGGTACAACGGTAGTAAAGAAGTCACAGTATGTCACTATCTGATTAGGTTGACATTTGCAAAGTTACAAACCGTAAGCTGATTGGCGCAATGCAAATCAGAGAACTTGACAAATAACAGAAGACGTAACATTGAGACTTTTCGTTCAATCTTTATGTGGTATCTTTAACGCGACGGATTGGTCCGTTGTTTGATCTTCCGTGTCGAGATTTGGATAAGCGGTGGACCGAGTAGATTTTCGCCACAGGATGATCTCGACATACATTGTTATTGATTAACTACTGAACTTACATACTCCAGTAGCACCCATTCGTTCCTGTAGCGTATAAAATTTTCCCTCTTTCTATTCTACTTTGCGGACTGTCAAGAACTGGCACCGACGATAGAGTACCGGTCGTATAAGCACTGGTGCACGATACAATTCATGCTAACTACTTTCGTGATCGATCTTCAAAAACTGACGGTCAATTACTCTTTCAACAGTGCCAAGTACAGAAATGTCAAAAGATAGCCTACAGTACGCTTCTCTTTAAACGCAATGCACTTGAGGTCATTGTAACAAGGCAATCAATGTAATTTCGAAACACGTCTTTAAGATGGTGAGACTGATCAATCTCTTGAGGACCACTGGGTTACTTCCAGCACCGGTCTGAAGTAAACCGTTTCCTACCAGCCATCTACCAGTTTACTTGTAGTGGTGGGAATGCTTACCTCGAGATAGTGAAAAGAATGAAACTATGGTAATAAAGCTGATGAAAATATGACAGAGAAATATTAGCCTACCGGCTAGTGAACGGAGTTCGTACTGAACTACACGTCGCTTTTTTCACTGTAAGACTGTTATTGCCCCCGGATCAGCATCCTAATACATCTTTGTTGACTTTCTGTTGAATAATCACACTGATACACTCTGAAGTAGTATGAGGCCTCGTGGACCAGCTGTCGATAGACTAATGAGTACGACCATTCTTTGAAAGTCGTGGATTTAACTGTGACTGCAGCTCAAAATGTACATGAGTTTGTATGTTCCTTCTGAGAACTGACTTTCTGATTTCACGATAGTCACATAAAAACGGTTGGTGTGGATGGGTGGAATAAATTCATATAGCAAACTCGGACCATTTCTGTGATAGTCAACTTAGTACAATTGCTTGAAGTTGTGCTGAATCGCAAAAATTACACAATGGCGATCCTAGTCAGTGCCACAATCACCAGGTAAATGTACCTAATTCAGCTTTGTAAGCTGTTATGTTATCTGTTGTTTCCTTCCAACTGAGATCTCTCGTACTATCCATAATGTACAGTCACTGGCGTAAACAGATCATCTACATGATAGCACAATGCCCTGTCAATTTCTAATCCACTGTTTCCTGTGTTATCTATGAAATCATTGGCTGTTTTAACTTGTCTTGAAAGCAAACGAACAATTTTAGCCCTGTCATGTTTGTTGTCGTTGATGGGCTGACAGTTGAATTTCGACCCAATCCGCTACTCTCTTCCGATTCGTGTTTCTCATGGGAAAATGTACAAATCGTGTCTGACTGAGACAGGTGTGTACTGATTGGCCACACGTCTAAACCAATAGATGGTTGTCTGTACCCACTAACATTTGGTGTGCAATGTGCCGGTTATCACAGGGCCACAGCATAATTTTCATTACCGTGCTCCATTTTACTTCTGGTTAAGGATAAATGTGTGTTTGTTCCTCATCTCAACGATGATGGTTGTGGATACTTTGGTTCCGGTTTAGTCAACAGTTCTCTCGAGGACAGAAATGATCAGTTTGTGGTCACATGATCCAGATTACCGTACGCCGTATGATTTTCCACACTCAACAACTCTATCCTATTTACAAAGTGTGAGACAGCAGCGTTCGTCAGAAAACTCTTTTAACCAGCCTACCAGCAACTGGGCCCCAATCGGTGTGACCGGAGTTTTACTATTGGGTACATGGTTAGCGAATTGCATTCTACTTGGCGGAGCCTTGCAAACAGCTGGAAGTGGACGAATCGTTCCGGTGGCCTACTTCTTTGTTGGATCTCAGGCAATCGCAGCACTATTACACGTGACACTGAATCTGCCACCAGCTGTGGTCGGGTTGCTGTTCGGTAAGCCATTAGCAACTAATTATGTCAGTGATTAGGGAAGCCGGATTTCACACAGGACTGATGTACTGCGGCAAACTTAGCTAACAGTTTGCAACTGTTCAACTCATGCTAGTATAGAGTGTATCAGTAAGGCATACCAGTAACATGTGTGTTAAGATTAGATATGTGCATAAAACGAACAGACCAGAATTCGTTGAGAGATAGGTCATAAAATAAAGTAGAATGGAGAACAAAATAGAAACCCGGCAATGCTCTGATAGAAGAGAGATTCAACCTATAAAAAACGGATCAAAAAAGTCTTTATATAAAAATAACTTTATAACATGAAAGCCTACCTTTGACAAGTAATGAATCATGGATCTCACTTCTCATAAACAGTGGTTCATACTAATAACCACGAATATTATCACTAATACAGATTTGTTTTATTTTTGATTTTTAAATGTTTATGTGAGATTTTCCGTTAAAGATGACATGCTCTTGTTTAAGATAAAATATTCTTATCATTCCTGGTAATCTGAGATTGTAATGCCTGCTTTATAACTGCTGGGATGGTAGTTGTTACATTACAGCGGAAGTGCGATTTCTTTGATGTGTTTAAGTTGAGATAAGTGACTTCTGATATTCGTCTCATTATTTTACCTTTGCAAAATATCATTGCCCTGTTTAATCACACACATTGACGAATTTACTGTCTTTCTCGCGGTCATTTAATCTTTGAGAGCAGTCTGTTGTCAAACTGGCACAGTAACTTAGTCAGTGATCACAGTTTTTGACTTGATGCCATCACTTTAAATAAAGTATGTTAATGGTTGACCTAATGGTTGACCTAAGGTCATTTTTAGCTTGGTTCGGTTATTTCAGATAAACGTTGGACGTACTCACTGTTTTCGTCTTCCTCATTCGGTTAACGGACTGATTAATATATGCCAATCACAACACGATATTACGTATGTACGGGATGTGGGTACAGGCGTGAGATTGCTGGTTTGCTGTACGAACTTATCTGGACCTGGAGAGTGAAATCAACAGCTGACTAAAATTAAAGCAAACTAAGCGACTAGGTCGTGAACGTTTAGACGGAGGCGACACTCACGTTCGATGATGGCGCAATGTTTGTCTACTGAAAGACCAGAACGCTGTCTCTACAAGCTTGAAATAATCAACATCTGGTGGCAACGCATCAGCTAATCAATAGTTATGTGCTAAATTACAATGGTCAAACCTATGCATGATGTAGGTGTGTATTTTCAAGTTCTCAGCCCTTCATTTGGTGTACTTATGTTTTTTTTATTGTGGTACATCATTTGTGATGTTTGCCGTTACCGTAATATGAATGGAGGTTTGCTCACGCGTATGCCTGTTCGAATAAATCAGTGAACACTTCTGCTTATCTAGAGACTAAAATTGATATTGAATAACAGATGGTAGCGATATTATTATTAGAAGAGATGCTACAGAATAAAAGTCACAAACATATGTCAAAAAAAAACACTTACTAGATACCTATAGGCATTCTGTCAGAATTTTACCAATAATGAAACATATTCCGATTACAAAGTTGACAGGCTAACTGTTGAAATGAACACTCGATTGAACACTCCGAAAGCATCAATCGTGTATCTCCTAAGTCAGAGTTGTATTTTCAGATTCCATAAATAGTATGTATTCTAGTGTACATTGTAGATACAGCCGGGATAAACCTATTGCCATAACACTGTGTTAGAACAATCCTGCAAGAGTAGACATTAAACTTCACTCGTAACCACTGCATCCAAATCAATGATAGGATCCAGTTATTTAATTATAATGCACTCCCGTTTAAAGAAACACCATTCCTAATAGTTTCCAGTTAAATTGAATCGATCAGAGATTTCACCGTACATCTAAAGCAAGCTCTGAGATTGACATTTGTTTGTCTGTTCAGCTCGTGAGTTACAGCAGCATGTCTATCCAAATATGCTCGATTTTACCAATGTTTTATTTAGATATTTTTCAGTCATTTAAACCTTAATAAGTCACGGAGTCTGATAAGTAATCCGGGATGGACAAAGTGATATCCATCGTGGAAAGATCGCTTGTTCGTAATGTGTACACTGTGGAAACAGCAGTCACCAACAAAAGATGGTGTCGTTAGGCTACTTTTGAAAGAGAGGAAGTTACAAATAACTCTGCGCTCAAAGGTTGGGCAATCCGTGAACACATCTTTCGTAGTCAACCGACGAGATAACGCCAGGCCGTTGCAGCACGCTGCTAACTCAGTAAACTACACACCTTTGATGTGATTGAGTCAAAACATCGAAATGGTCAAGCGTTCTCTTTTATGAACAGAGTCTTCAGAGTCTTCTCCTTAAAGTCACTAGGGATTTTGGCTTAACATTTGTTCCGTGATCCGGAGTTTTATGTAGGATTGAAGTTAGTGGTTTCGTTTCGTGTTATTTAAAGTGCAAATTACGCAATGTATTTTTACATGTAGTATGAGACTATCTGATATTAAGTATCTAATCAAACTCTGCAACCAAACGTGAATTCTACTTCACCTGTGGCAGTGAAGCTCCTAGTCAGTAGCAGACAGTTATTTGACCGGTTCTCTTATAGTGATTTCTCATACTCTTTTCACCCCGCTGGAAAACACGGTTTGGTGACCAAATTTGGTTGTTACGATGATCTAGAAATGAATTTGAAAGTTATTTTCCGGTAAAAATTTCTTATTGGAAGATTTTCTAATGAAAACATATTGATATTGTGATCAGAATGCATGAGAAGTGTTCAAGGGTATTCTGGAATCTAATGTCCCGTCACAAAATGTCATACGGATCAGATGCTTTGTTGAGTAGTTGAACAGAACTGAAGTGAACTGCACCCAAGGAGCTAAAACTGGTGACTCAACTTGTATATAAATCTAAGTATAAAAACATGCACTGTGCTTCACAGTGGTTAATCTCTGAGAGTTCAACTAATTCAGTAATTAGTTATCTGATTTCCTGACTAGTATACCGAAGTTATGACAAACATTTTAGGCTGAATTCCGTAAGCCTCACAAGTACAGAGGCATTCGGAAATTACTCAGGTTTCTATCGCACAAATATTACCGGTGCCTTAACTAAGTGTTACTCTGAACAACTTAATGACTTATTGGTGACCAGTTGACGGCTTTTGTTTTTTCAGTGTAACTTAAAGAAACTGTTTCTTATGTACATACCACTGAATTTACTATAGTCGGAAATAAGTTTCGAGCACTACACTTGTGAAAATACTTAATTTTTCTTGCGACATAACAACAACGATAATACAGCTTACCTGTGTTTCAAACAACTCAGTAAACCCTAGAATCACTTCACTTATGAACAAGCTCACATTCTTAAAGTATATTAACTAGATAAGTCCCCGTGGATCTTTTCTCCAAAACTTCACCATTTGTTCTGCACCTTCGTTGAATCATGTTTACTGGAAAATTTACCTCGATTTATGATGGAACTGAAGTGTATTGAAGCAGATTTATCCAACTGAAGTTAAGGCCCAGTCGTACTACTTCTGTTTTCAGGTATAAGTACTGAATTCGAGAAGATTTCCGACCATGGCTACTCTGTTCACAAATCCCTTCTGTGATGTTAAAGAATTTTTAGATACTTTAAAGCTTTCTTTTTATCTCAACTGCGTGTCGAGTTTGTTAGTTTTATAGATAAGGTGATGTGAATAATTTTTCACAACTTCCTTTGCATGAAATCAGACGACCGAAAACATTCTCCGCTTGAATCTAAATCATTTTTCCAACTCAATGAACGAAATGTTTACACATGAGAGAACAATCCAATTGTCCTTCCGTCGGCCTGTTCTCTGGGCAATTCCTATTCATCGTACTTCTTCATAGGATTTTTCTTCATAGCCAACAATCCATTCTGCTTTGCTTAACCGAATGATCGAACGGAGTGGTCGCGATCGCTGTTGGACGTGTGGGGTGTGTAGCGGTAATTGGGGGGAACAGCTGTCCAAAAATAAATTAAAACTGTCCAATGATACACTAAATCCAAGCCGCTTGGGACTTTGGTTAGTTTGTCTAGAGGAGAAATCAACCTGATTCTTGCTAATAACTGAAACACAGCAAGCAAAAAAGGATTTCAGGATTTTACCAGGCACAATTTGTGATTTTGCATTTTAAACGAATTGTCCGATATCCATTATTGCTTGGAACGGACCGGAACCGAGTGCAGCAAACTAACACAACCTAATGAAATCCTGTGAGAAAATTGTACAGTTGGAGCTCGGTTAAGGCTTCTAACCGTGTGAAGTGAACACCACACAGACATGTTCTTCAGCTTACTACACAACTATGTCATTGATTCACCTGCTGTTGTCGTCAAACATCTATGCGAAACAACAATACAAATAACGGTTCATCCGAGCTAGATCGTGGCTAGGGCATGCATGGTACTCGAGGAGACTGTCTCCCAGTATCCATCAAAGTTGCAAGGTAGCTTACGCTCACCCGTGCTATGTTATAATCACCAATCTATTCTGCCAGTTGTAGCGCCTGTGATACTTGCAGATCGTGAAAAAGGTAAATTCGATCGAAATAAATTTACCGAAAACCCATCTCACTGGCTTCCAACTGGGTGCAAATCTCAGCTTCTAGTTTCTTTAGATTTTTGCAGTAGGTTTTGGCTGGCAATTTGGGGAATGTATAAAAATTGCTCGCCAACTGGTAGGACCGAGCATGTAACGGAGCTGTTGCGAAAATTGCGATACACCCAGTATGTACGTTTCTCAATAAGAACTTGCCGAAACGGTCGCACCACATTAAACGCTTCAGAAACGCGCTGTTCTGGCGATTTATACACCGACTGTTAACTTGGGGGAATTCACTCTTTTTAAATAGTAGACCGACTGACACCAACAACGCAATCTGATAGGTTATGGCAAGGAGTGTTGGCTAGTGAAAGTTACCGGTAGACAAATGTGCATTAAGTGATAGTAGAAATGAGACATCACGGGATATAGAGAGGAGAACTCAGAGGACAGAGGACAAACAAAAAGTCAGTCTGCACAAATTACGATGTTCATCTGAATTATCCGCTACAATGCTTTCTACTATACTGGAACTACCTGTCCATCAAATTTCTTGGCATCGACAGTGTAAATATTTATTGCCTTGTATCCGATTGCTAAACTCTGCCTGATATTCATAGACCAAATAAGGAGATGTCAGCACTCGTTTCAAGCTGCCAAATATGTCACAATCGATTGAATTCACTACAGGGGCACGGTAAGCTAGATAATAGGTTGCATCCCCTGTGAGAGAAAATGAAACTAGCCGTATCTTGCCCAAAGGAAACACTCCTAATCTATTCAGTCTCGAGAATCTTGGCAATGATAGTCATCTTGCAGATGGAATTTTTGAGGAACTGAAATCGCCTATTAATATGAAGACGTTGGGTACGCGAAACCCTTTGACAGGAATATATTTTATCTGCCTTTCGCTGGGGCAAAAGGAGTGATATTGCGGATGTTTCTGTTTGAGTATTCCCAAGCAAGTATGCTGGCTGAAATCTTCTGTGACGCGGGACAGTAGAACTTCAGTCATGCCGTCTGTTCAGCCGAACAACCGTAGAAAAACTGGGGATCAGGCAACAAAGTAATTTCGGTCACATTGCCAAAACGTATGCGTGCACATGACAAACAGACAGACATTGGCATCTAACACTCAAGATTGAAGGTGTTTCCTTCGTTTTCGCTAGTCACCATCATTCCCGCTGTTTCACCTTCAGAAATCAACATGTCGACAACAGCTACTCACTCTATCTGTTTACGTAAAAAATTGCTATCATTTTCAGTCATTTACTTTGTTTGTAAAGTGCTAGAAATTGAGTAAGACTGTTTCATGTATGAACTTGAAGAATATCATCACCACCCCCCGGTTGAATCACAGTTTAAAATACTTTTCCTATACTCAAATTTGTGAATACTGTTCACTGAAAATGTAGCATGAAGTTAAGCTGCGGAAGATAAAGCAAAATGGCATTTTTCAAGACTTGACAGACTCATCTCAATTCATGAATATCGTTTTTACTAGGAATACTTTGTACAGGCCGAACAAAACATACACATAAACATTGTTGCTTTGTTCGCTGTATTTTCGTTTCGTTATCTTTAAATAATTGGAAGATCTGCGCATCATGGATAAATGGTTGTGGCTATTCATTTAGAAGTTACAGCTGGGTGAATTGTTTGATAGTCATTAACCTGCAAGAAAGATTACATTGACAGTGGAGAAAAAAAGAAGTCTAATACGCGGTACAGACAAGAGCAGACGAAAACACAATGCGGCTGCTTATTTTGTTCCCATGGTCATGTCAATACATTACCATGAACAACCTTACCGACAAAAATAGGCTGTTGTTATTTGCCACAGCCATCCAGATCATTTTTAAAATGAGCTGGGTTACTGTGTTGGATTGACGCAGCTGATGACATTCGGGTAGCATGTGGGTGAAGTTGTTTACAACGCTTATGATGAGCAAGTCACACCATGTTATCAAAACCGGTTTGACGAAAGAGAGGTAAATGAATCACCAGCACATGGCCGGACCGTAGGCATACGCGGACAGTAGGATACGTCGTCTAGTTGTACCAGTTTGGCTGAGCAATGGTCATAAGAAAATGGTGTGGCTTTGATTTCCAATTTTGTGAGGGTTGTTACTGAATGAGTCAGTCAATGAAAACATTCCGATTTGACAAAAACAAAGAAGAGAACGTGAACGGATAATAGGGTAGTTTCAGGTTTCCCATGTTGTTGCTACCGGAATGACATATTGATGACCTTGTCAAACTCATTACTGGTCCGATTGTTTCCAAAAATGCCTAGCTCAGTCGCGCAGCCACTAGTGAACAGTTACAGAGTAATGCGGTCTAATACTCAGTCCATTCTTCTAGGTTGTAGTAACTGTCACTATTAATTACACAAGCTTGAACTTGATGAGTCCCACTATATTCAGAATTTTTTAAACAACGAACAGATGTGATCGTCCAC
This sequence comes from Paragonimus heterotremus, assembly GCA_013368495.1. Classification (NCBI taxonomy): domain Eukaryota; kingdom Metazoa; phylum Platyhelminthes; class Trematoda; order Plagiorchiida; family Troglotrematidae; genus Paragonimus; species Paragonimus heterotremus. Next base: position 42,702 of record LUCH01000431.1, read on the forward strand.
AAAGTACACAACACATCATAAAACATTTACAAGTGATGGCATGTGAAAGCAGTATCGAAAAGACACCTAAGTTATTCAAAATAGGAGTTTCTAGAGTAAGGGACACGATGACATCAAAAGAAGCCGCAACATTGTCAGGGGTACCTCGATCATCAGGTATTAAATCCAGCAAACAAGTTTTACATTGGTTAAGTCTTACTGACGACGAAACTCGTAACACTGAAAGTCCTTCCTGGCTTATAGATGCACATACATGTGGGTGTCTAGTGAGAATAAAAAACAGGAGTGGAGGCCGTTATCTACGCTAACAAAGCCATGACTAAATCTTGATCATTGAAAATTATAAACTGCTCTGTTCACGCAAAAACTTATTACTCGAGGGCTTCTTTGTCTGAATAGGTCCATACATGTTTTGTCGGCAAATGTATTTACCAGCATAGTAGTCAGTTCATGTGAACTGCAAAATCCCCTTAATGATGGACACAGAATCATGTATTGGTCTCCATCCGATTATAGTTGCCTTTAACCGTTTTAAAATGATGTGTATAAATAGCTTTTGGAAGATATTATAGTGAACGTTTCTGTAGAAATGGCGAAAAATCAGCCAGTACCAAATGTTGCTGTCCGTCTGTGTTTCTGCATTCCTACGCAATCAAACAGGAGGTAATCAGTGTGTGCATGCGGGGCTGAGAGGACAGAATGATGTGTTATTTTTTACGAGGTCTGTTCTGCGTCAGTCAAACTTGCATACAGCGTGTGTATCGAGAATACGCAGCTGACGCTGATGGCACGTTCTAGATACAAATCCTAAGCAGGTGAATGAGGACCAAGGAGTAACGGAGAAACGTGTAGCGTCGACTGACTGGTTTGTATTCGTTCGTTTGCGTTTAGCTCGTACGTGGTCTACTATAATTCTGTTATGACATAATTATGCAAAATGCACTTTATTTTTTTTATACTCCCTGTCGCTTAGACTCAAACCTAAACTCCAGGACCGCTTTCTTTCCTATTTTTATGTAGTGGTTTACAAAGTAAACTTTGTGCGAAAAAATCTAGTAGATTCCCCACATCTCCACTACGTAGCCGTTACCAAGCGGTGGTCTGATTCGTACAAAGTTTGCTGGAATTTTTCGGTCTCGATCTGGTTGACGCTAATGACACGGGCCATCTGGCAACTGATTTGGTTGGCGGTCACAATTAAAACCTTTCTTCCTTACAGTTATCTGAAATGTCTTATGAGCATTACTCAGCCAAACCGGAACAACTACAAGACGTGACCTACTGTCCGGGTGTACCTACCAACCGATCAGACACTCTCTGTTCACTCCCCGCTCTATTGTTACGTAAGTTTTGTTAAAAAGGAGCGACTGTGCCTGTTGTTGTTGTTGCTGCTGCTGCTGTTATCAGTGTCAAAAACAACACATAAACATAACCCTCAAACGTCCTGCTAAGTCAGTCCTGGATGTTTTGTTCCAACAACATGATTTGTTCGAAGGCTGTTTTGACTCATTGTGTCTCAAGTAGCATTAGCGTATCTTTGCTGGTACTGTTTGCCCTGATAAACTGAATATGACCATGGGGACAGAATGAACAGTCGTGTGTACGGTCGTTCGTGCTTGTCCGAATCGTGTATCCGAAGCTTCAGTTTTTCCCACCAGCATCTCGCCAGACCAGTGGACACAAGTTTACACATTCCGATTAGTTTCGAGAGAAATCCACATCGAGTTCACAGCTCATTCTGGAAGAGTTCCAGCAAACGCCTTTTCACAAGATGCAAATCGAACCGTTTTCAACTTGTTCAACACTAATTTTCAAAGTAATCACCATTGTGTTGAACGAATCAGTAAGGCGCTTTCTTTCCGTGAAATGTCCAATAGGTAAGCCGGTTTTTAGTGTGTAGTAAGTGAATGTTATGGGACCTGCTAAGAAGGGTCCAGTAGACACTGTCTAGCTTCACGAGTAACGGTAATGAACGACGGAGTAAAAAGTATATGCGTTCAGCTAGTCTTTTCCCATGCATGAACACAAGAAAAAGACTGGCCTTCAAATAGAGCTTCTCTGAGTCGCTTAGCCGGAAGACAACATTGTCACAAACCCGTTCGTATTTATAAGGTTTGCAACTAGCAACAAGCAAGATCAACGGGAATTGACCAGACAAAAGTTCAGACAGTTCAGTCTAGGCGTGTAGTAGGGACAACACCACTTGTCATGACGACTGAGGTTGATCGTGGAGGCCGAAGACGTACACGACTATAGCAACGGTGAGGATCGCTGACAAGTGTACTTTGTTAGTCTTTTCGACACACAATATCTTCGGGTAACTGGCGGCTTTCCCGACATCAAACTACTTTCAAAATCCTGTATTACGATTCACATCGAGCTGTTTATCCTCTGGATCTCCACATGGAATACATATCAACTGCAGATTATTGATTACTCCAGCGTTTGCATTCAGTAGTAACAAAGCAAATAGACAAGCTTCGGTTTCGGCTGAAGTAAATTAAGTTTTGGTATCAACCCTTAACTGTTATACAACGCCATAAACAAAAGTATTATAATTCGTCTTGTGATCTCACATGTGTATTATGGCAGCTAATGGTTATTGTTTTGAAATTCAGTGTTAGCATCGCTGCTGAAGCATATGATCCCCAAGTGGGAACCTTATTCCCGATAACCTCATGACTATAAATACCACACCGTCTATATCGTAATGAAGGCTAGAAATACCTTTGGAAAATAAGTCACCTGGTTCTGGTCTACTTTTCCCAACTTTATTGAAGAGATGCTCAAGAGAGTTAGCAATACCACTAAGTGAAGTTTTCGGCCTTTCCTCAGACTAGGACAAACGTCCGAAGACCTAGTGGATCTACGTCATCTTCCATCGTCAACTGGTTATCGCTACTAGCCTGTCAACCACAGACCGATTTTTTCCTTATCTGCAGTCTCAAAAGTTTCAGAAAGCACATTCGATTATCAGTTGTCAGTTTGCATTGTGTACATTATCACCTGATACTCAATATGGTTTTCGCAAAGGCTTTTGATACATAACTATCCTGCCTGGAGCTTTGGTGTAATGATCTAACGTAAATGAGGGGAGTAACCTGGAAGATGCTATCATTCTGGAATACTTCAAAAGTATGAGACAGGTAAAGCGTTCGATTTGACACACGAACCATATCCCAAATGAGGCGAATAACCCTGTATTGTTATTGCTTGCAGATCACTTCGAAGACTAGCTTGAATACAAAGGGTGCTGTCTAACTGACATTACATGAGACAGTACACTTTGGGTTTTCATTCTAGATCCCTTATTTTTTACACTGTCCGTCCTTGTATTATCACAAATGATATGTTCTATGAGGTAATGACAGTACAAAAATGTGACGGAGAGTGGACAGTGTTGATAAAGGAGGAAAACTTGAAAGATGCCTTAACAGTGTGCACTACCAGTTCGTAACGCACAGACTTCTTTTAATCCCTCTCGTTTCAAAGTGATCTATACTGGTCACTCGTCACTCACTTAGGCAGAAATATGGTTGTCGCCGTTCATGAGCGAGATCTAAGAACGACCGTTCAAGTTCATCTTAGCCTCTGTCACCTAGCTGCGCCTCGACGGGGAAAGAATCCAATAAGAGACATGGTATTCTAATTCACTTGTTCAGGATCACTAGTCTAGATGAGTTTTTCATTGTTCAATCAGCCGGTGCTTCCTTACAGTGAGCTATCCAAGTGCTTTATTCAATCCCCCGAAAAACATTTATCCGATAGGCAGAATAGACAGCAGGATTATGTAACCTATCTTATCGCTTCGTTCATTATCTGATTCAGAACACTTGTTTGAGCTGATTTAATTCACCATGTACTACCGACGTGTCCAAAACAATCTCATTTCAATCTAGAGAACGTTTCCTCAGCCATAGTACCCGATATTAAGTTCAAACCATCTCTTTGACGTCAATTACTAAAGATGCCCCATCAGTTATATTACTAGAAATGCAAGCAACATTTATTCATTATTAGTGTGTGCCAAGTCTGACATACTTCACTAAGGTCTACTCTGACAGCGCCTTCACTACATGACTTTATGTAAAGGCTTGATGTGTGTATACGTGATGATATACCTGGTCTTCAGTCCTGTGGAAACCTCAGAAGTTCTAATACCATTGCTAACAAATAGACCTGTCAGATGTTCTACTGACCTTGTCTTAGATATACCTATGTTGTTACAGCACAACTTTACTTGACCGCATTATTTTTAATATTCAAATAATCACGGACATTCTTGAAAAGCAAGTATTTATTTTTTCCTTCGTTATGTCCAACCCCTTTTAGCACAGTCAAACACAGAATCAGGTGCCAAGTTGCATGATAGTGCTAAAGCCTTCCGTACACCCATACTGTACTCTCGTAAATTTTCATATGATAAGATAATGATTTTACCTTAATAGTGATATGATTATTATGTTTGGTCTCTTGAAAATATAACCACGGATTAACAGTACTTGCACAATACCTAAAAACATGGGAATACGTAGTGGAAAACTTTGGTTGATATGAAAGTTAAGCATCACTCACAACTGACTATAGCTTTTGTATTCCCACAAGATACCCAGTCAACCTCTTTTGGAAAGAAGCATTTTACCCAAAGTTCTCTCTTGTTAGTGTTCTTCACCACTGTATACCCTTGCCGCGATCGGGATATGAAAAGTGACTACGCTTCAACGAGGCATCCATGATTACCACTGCGCCACTGACATTGCAGTAGGCACAACTGAACCATAATCTGCAAAGATCAGCCCCATTCGTCTGCGAGTAATGTTCAGGTTGCCCGATCTATGTGAGAGGACACATATCAGTTGTTCTGTTAGCTTCTACGTCGAGCACTTCTCTCCGAGTTAAAACCACAGCATTCACTAAACTTGCTAATCGGTATTTCGATCACCGATAAGTAGTACCGGATTTAGGTTAATATAAATTGAATATCTTTCAAAATTGGTGGCGGTTTTCACATTTTCACAGAGGTTTCAGACAACCTCTTTCTAGAACCAAACAGAAACTCGAATTTTACTCTTGAAGCAGTGCACTTTTTGCAAACACGTAATTTACAAGTGGACAGATATTTTTCAACATCTCATAAATAGATGATTTCTATTTCACTCCGTTTAAAGAGATGTCTTTGGTGTTTCATGTTTTCTTACTTGGTAGTTTTATAGTTTTTTCCGATTGAATGTTGTTCTCATTTGGAAAACAGTGGTCAAGTAAAAAAACATTAAACGATATAGCAAGCTTTGTTCGACTGTTCCATTTGGGGAGCCACGCTTACTGGCATGATTGTCTATCGTTCTTGTGGTAATCATTTTTTCGCACGTGGTGCATTAGACACTAGTCTAAATACGCACACACAAGCACACACACACGGTCCGGCCTGTCGTGATCAGTTTTAGGTTTCCCTCACTCTTTCACAAGATTCCATAGAGCTGCCCATCAACATCTAGTCTTTTGTTTCATAGCTAGTACGCAGCTTGCCACATCATAAATTATCTCGTCTCGATTTGGACGCATTTGCCATGCACACTTGCAAATTCAAAGTGTTTTGCACGTCGACATCGGTGGACCTGTATGAATCTAGATTTCTACAAAATGCATGTGGAAATTCAGCTTGTATCAATGATCACCGATCACATCTTGTCGCACTTGGAGACTCGGCAGTAGCACAGAGCGCTTAAACGTAGCATTCCGCAAAAATTTGTCCAGAAAGTCGGATTTGTGTATACAGATAAAATTGTGGAGAAAGTGTATCAGTCAAAGCTACTAGAGAGCTCTGATCGCGGCAGCATTTTTCACTCTAAGGGAGGCACTGGACTTGGATTTCACCATCCTTAAGGCTGGCTAATAATGTACCGCAACTGGGATTCGAACTACAACCCACATTATCCACCGACAGTCATCCGGATCATTAAACCTTAAACTTTATATGGAACGACTGAGTCTTAATTTGCAACGCTCTCATTCGTCTGTGAATAATTCTCCAGTTGTCCAACCACACCGACAGGGGACGCAGTATTTGTCCTGTTAACTCCATCGGATTGCGTAATACTCAACTTGGGTCGAAGTTCAGATCTTGGTCGTGAAAAGGACGAATACCATAAGACAGCTTTGATGAAATAAGACTATTTATTGGTTGCTTTCTTACAGGACCAGTAGGAAAAGTAATTCCGTGTGTAAAAATTGAGGCCAAACTGAAATAACTCTGTTGGACAGATGACCCAGAACTGGATCATCGAAAAACCGGGCGGATGTTTCCCGTGTATTTCAGAGCTCACAGACTGGCAAGATGAACAAATATGCTTATCTTAACGTCCTTGCAGACGTTTTTTCCATAGAACTGTGAGTATTCTAGCCTTTGTTTAATCAACTTCACTGAAGACTTGAAGGTTTATGAATCGGCTGTTGAACTAGGTAGTTTTATGTTGGATGGCAGTCAGTCGTGAATGGAGTTGAAAATCAAGAGTTGGTAACACATCTGACGAAGTGACAGAATTTCGTAAAATCAGGTCAACTAGTTGACATTAATTTTACAAAGGTTCTTTTCCAAAGGAGACGGCTACAAAGTTTATTTGAATGCAACACCATCAGAGTCAGCAGTTTAATAGCCTTAGGGTATTGCACTGCGGTTAGGTTGCCAGTAACGCCCACAAATGAGTTTGAGGTATCTAAATCTCAAGGGGATTGACTTTGATCAGTTCGTGGGTAAATTATGAGGTCAGCTTGGCTGAGTGCTGAACACAGTCGCCCGTAGCTAATTACAAAGACTGCCTTTCATCAAGTGTTGCCATATAGAAGTCATCAGTTGGGTGACGATGGTTTGTCAGTAGAGATGTTAGAAGAAAAAACTGGGGAGCTACCCAGTGCAAACTTTTGACCAGTTTTTACTGAGAAATTCAAAGCAGATTTTGTGTGTGGGCTGAAGAATTTTTCATTGACATGTGTTCTGTCAGCAGTGCAATGACAGAAGTAAGTTATAACGATCAATTTCTCTTACATCCAAATGATCTGTGTATGTAACTGTCGCAGTGAATTGATGTGCCGTCGGGGTGAAGTCCTATGTGACATACCACCAACAGGGACGGCTTTATGTCAGAAGCATCCTAGTTTAAATGTAACGAACGTAAGTGAATAAAGGAATTTAAAAAGCTTTCTAAAATCTTGCCGTCGTTAAGTTAGCGGTAAACTGACTTTCATATCTATATATAGAAACACATTCACTTGTGCAAGATGGACTCTCGTGTCACGTAGACTGTCAAAAATCCTTTTGCATCTTTCAATGTATAAAGAGACTATTGATTATGGTATGGTGTAACAGACAATTTCTTACCAAACGCATAACTTGTTCCTTAGTCCCATGTTTTGTTCCCCAGAAGCCATTATTCATAAGTTGAGCCTGTACTGGTATGACAAGGGTAACGATGATGTGCAGTTGTTACACTGGCCACAGAGTCAATGAAAAAACTTGCGCAACATCCATCTAGGTCTAAACTTTGAAAATGAATATGTTATAAGTTGCCATTACAATAGCTTGTCCTGTTTAAATAGATATACAAATAAGTTAGTAGTTTCCTTTGCAATAAAGTGCGTAGAATCTATTCCATAATTTCTTACTGATGGACTACTGAATAGCATAAAACAAAGTTAGACCACAGGACCGGCTTATGCATCTGAACTCTGACCAAAGGCTGTCACAGTGGTCTAACTCAACCTGACGTATCTCATGGAAAGTGTGTATGAATTTGATACACAATTGTATTTTTTTAGTCTATTTCTTTTGGACGAAATCCAAATAGAATTGCAGAAAGTTGCCCTTTTGAAAAAAGTCATGCAACGTTGTGGTTATCAAGATCATTTAGAATACTTTTCATGAGTTAAAAAGCGCCCTAACACCATCACATGAGAAGTCAACTTGAAAAACATGTTTAACGTAATGTGCAAATAGACATGGTTCATTCCAGTAAGGTAAGCCTTGTGAATTCAGCACCAAACTCATTGAGAGTAATATTTATATAATGGGGTGTCGGCACAACCTACCACATTTGTACGCACGCTTCAGATCTAATTTTAACAAATAATCAACTTCTGTACTATAAGTCATGAGAATAACAAAGTTGTGTGCAAGACTAGCTTTCTTTTTGGACGTCGGGCTAATTACAACACAATAAACGTGAAAACAGCAACTAAATATCCTATTTTGTACCCCCTGATCTTTGCGTTCAGAAGAGCATACTGCAGACGTCGAATCTGCCCTGACGCACAATCATTCAAACTCAGTTTGGGACAATGATTGCTTGACTACTACCATATACATAGTCCACAATCGTTATGGGCCGATTTTCTTACTCACCGTGGCCAGTGCTTTCATATTTTTTGCGCTGTAATTAACTTGAGGATCAGATACAAAAAACGAGTTTTGTTCGCTACTCTGTTGTCCTCATTACTTTAAGAGATACTTTTGAACCAGTATACTAAAAGTGTTGTGCAGTGATGAGAAGGAAACCGAATTCTCTAGTAACTTTTTTTAAAGTTTCACTTTTGTTGCAAAACTAACGAATAGCTTGGCATGTCTTTTCTGTTCAGTGTCATACACAAAAATAAAAGTGTTTTTCTTTTATTACTGCCAGTCTACAGTTACGAAATCAAAAGAAAGACCACTTTGTATCGAGAAACTAGAAGCTGGGGGATGCAAAACATGTGATACTGTCTTGTTACACCATTTCTGATCATTGTTGTGAAAACTACTGTATGAGTTGCAAACGATATAACACTGTACAAGGTAACTTTGTAAGAGCAAATCGCTATATCAACAGAAGACGTCAGTTCAGATAGTACAACTTAAAATTATCACACCATAAGGGGTATTAGCATCTCAGTTGCATTTCCTCAAAGCCCAATAGCCGACCGTATCCATCATCGTTAAACCGGAGTGTAAGCTCATTTTGTTTATTTCTCACCTCTGGGCAGCAGCTTTGCTGGCTGGTTTGTGACTGGCATAGATTCACTGATTTAGATGCATGCGTTCTGAAATGGTACGCTTGTTTTCAAATTCGGAACGAAGGTTACACACATCATTGTTGGGTGCATCAAGTTATTATGACAGAACGGTGATTATTCTCGCAGTTGAGTTAAATCCACTGACAAGTACAGTTTAATTAAGTACATATGAACTAATGTCAGCCGCCTCAGTAGGAAGTAAACGTTCTAATGAACGACAGAAACCAGTCTTGATTTTCCCTAATTACAATCTGGTTTTACAGGAATCGCCTGAAGATTACTCAAGCAGAAATTTTATTTGCAAAAATAATGCATTTTACACGTATGTTAGCATCTGTCTATTCACCTCTTAGTTGTAGTTCCCTTCCACTTTCATGAAGAGACAGCCCCGACCATTTTGTCTTTATGTTGTGCGTTACACAACAACGTAGAATCCTGTAGAAATAATATGTCCATTTATCTGTTAAGTTACGTTCCAACTGACCACAGACCATTAAAATCACTAATTGGATTCATCCATGTCCATTTAACAGCCATTCACGCCTAAAACGAAGGCCACATAGTAAATGTGAGGACAACTGCACAAACTCATTCCTTGTGAAACATTTGAGTCAGGGGCTGAATATCGGAGTGAAGACTTAATTTCCACGTTTCTCTTCCTAAATAATCTTGGATTTTGCTAATTACTTCAAGTTGAGAAATCAACCATCATGCCGGATCTTGTCAATAGTTTATCATTTCAGTTCATTTAAGTTACTGGCCACATTACAAGCTACTTAGTTTGGAAAAGATGCCAGGTTGAACGCTTAGAATTCTGTATAACTTGAGTGTCGATTTACCCCAGAGGAAGATTGCCGTCTGCACAATAATGAGATGCATAAGTGCTTGGTGAGATTCATTTCCCAATTTCCGTGTCGCATTCACGAAGGCCGAACCATGCTTACAGATAAACCCCACCACATGAGGCTTGCAATAAACTGGCTGCTATAACACTTATATTGTTGTGTGCCCAGGAGAACTGCGTAGAAGATCTTTTGTAGTACAGCTGTCGAATGTCGACTGGCCAGAGTGTAGACCAGGGCGAATGCCAAATTCTTGATGCTCAGGTCAAAGAGACATAGATATATTAGTTATAGATACTTAAGATGACAAATAAACGTCAGGAACTTGATGCGGGAGTAAACAGAAGGTTAAAAGTGAGAAATGGTAGGAACGCAAATATGGGATTAATTAGTATCGCACTTTACTTAGATTACTGAACACAAACACACACGGACGAACAAAAATCAAAAAGAAGACGTAGCAAGCCACTATGGCAGTGGCTTGTGAATGGCAAATGAGTGACGTAGCAAACGACTGTGGACCGTTGGTAATTTAGTGAAACACGTATGCATACATATCTACGGGCGTATGCAAAAATATGTCTGTAAATTTTAGCAGGATTTAGGCCTGACGGCATTGTATCTCTTGTGTGACCTATAGTTTTACTCAACAATGAACTTCTTACCACAAAAATAAACTGCATGCAAAATGCTCAGACTTTCTCTGAATATTTACCTGGATCAGTCATCTTGTTAGATAGCCCTCCTTGGCCTCAACCTAGATGACCACAAGCTTTTAAAATAACAAGCCACATACATGAGTTCTGTTGAGGTTAGCAGTTGTGATACTTACAAATTCCGGTCACATAATCAATCATGCAATTTGTGTGTTTGTTCACCTGGCTGTGCGATTCTGACAGCTGACTATCCTTTCGTCTATCGAAACGAGTGGCAAATATTAGGTAGGCTAACTAACACAGAGTACAGTTGTATATTCAGAGTAGACGCATGCTACTGAGGTTAGAGCGTACCAGGCAAATGAACTTGTAACTGGAGACATTTGAAGTATTATGTTCCACAGATGAATCTGACTGACTTCATAACTGTTATCTAAGTTGTATACTCACCTTATGGCTTATATCTGAAACACTTTTTGATCTGTCCGTTGCCTGACCATCACACAGATTACTTGACGAGTTATCTTATATATTCGCGCAGTGAAAGTGGGCAACTACTCAGATATGTCAAACACGCTCCTATATCCGGATGCTATTTTGTCTGTACACACTCACTGGGTGCTTCATTTGGTTAACACTTTGTGTACGTACTTGATACTAACAGATAAAGTATTACGCCAACATGAAAATGATTTTATAAGAAGTCCACTGTCCCATCTTATTGACCCCAACTTTTGTCTTTGTGATAATTTTGTGTTTGATCAGGTTTGAATAATGCAAGTTCAACTCTTATTTTAAGCTTATAAATTGAACGAATAAAAACTGACACCATAAAATGTACCTACTATGCATATCTTACTGGACAAATCTGCCCAACAGTACCCCGTTAGTTGAGGACAACTAAAAATAACAGGGCGACCAGAAACTTCAGAACAGAGGCGAAATATTCGCTATTGCCTGAAGCGACCAACAGTAAAATTTCTTGGCACTTATACCAGAAAATAAACCATGGTATTTTGTGAGGTATACAAAGTAGATGAACAACTGATTGGTTGAGAAAACCAAGCCGAAGTGTAGCATTATATGGAGTGTTTTCATTCATCAACTCACTGCCCAATTATTACGCTGCTGCAGGCAAACTGGCGTATCAATAGAAGAGACCTCCTGACTGATATCATAAAGACCATCGAACTGAATCGTGTTCCGGTTATGCTTCTCGAGTGCATTTGATGATAGTAACCTCGAAGGAGAACCATACTGAGGTGGACATTGTAGACTGAGCGTCAAAAGATGGTATGTATTGTCGTTCTCAAGCCCATGAAGTTGCAGTCAGTGGAAACCGACAATCCGGAATGACGTGTCCATCTTTGCTTAGACCAGATTAACAGACTGATGACAGTAGATATTTAGGTGAATGAATTACCCGGCGAGACAACTCACTTTCTCACGAATAAATCACAGTGGACCCAGAAATTTGTGTCATTTTCCGACTATGCTTTAGCAAACCGTGTCTTTTGAAGAAGCCTCGTAAAAGGATGATTCAAGCCTGCGATATGTGATAGGTTGATTGTATTCCCTTCAAACACAGTAAAAAAACGATTGGTGTGTGAAACCCAGAATGGTCTGATGGTATGGCGGTTTTGTTACCCTCAAATATTGTTAAAATGAGTAAGTTTTTTTGTTTTGTTATGTTATTACCTGGTAATGCTATTAAAGTTATTTTCTCCCTTCCTGAATACGATCGGTGTTTGGTCATCTCTCTCGGATGCGGACAAAATTTTCGACGGGTTTACTTCTGAAAGTTTCTGTTTTCGCCCACAGACACCTGGCTAAACCAAATCTGTAATATGTACGCTATTTAGAATGTGATAAGAACAAGTAAAAGCTGATCAAAATTGCTTGCCTAAATTTGTGTGTAGTGAGAAAAATGGAAAAATAGTCTTTTTTTACAGTGGTCCTAATTTAACAAAAGTTTCAATAAAAAGTAAGTCTACAGCGCACTACCTTACTGTCGACAGAAGTGTAATGCTCCCAGGATTTGCATGATTTAAAGAAACTTCATAGTTGAGTCAAATTTACAAAAAAAGATCACCCTATACTTTTCTTATTTAACGAGTCCTCTAGATTTACAAAATTTGAAAAATTTTTCAGAGCTGATTATAAGTTAACGGTAGAAAAAGAATTTACTAAATTCGATGGAAAGTTTATACGGAATAGTTACTGTAAATTTTTCGTTTTATTTTTAAATTAAACTTTGACCATTCTTTTCCACTTTCCATTATTTAATGTTATATTTGTGCCTGGACAAGTTGATTTACAACACTGAATCTATTTGCAATTATCGTAGCTGTTTATTTGTGTGAAGAGTGGAGTAATTGCTTTTGCTTCAGTGCTGCTGAGGAGTGCCACTTTTACACTTCCAGATGAAACAAATTCTCTGTTGTGATACCCAGTTATTTTGCCTGTAGGACAAAACATTTTCATGCAGAGAGCTTGTTATAGAACTAGACCTCGTCTAATGGCACATGTGAATCTTCGCTTGCTAGCGTGCACACGTACATACCTATTTTCTGGAACTCACTAAGACGACTTTTCAGGTACTTGTGGTTCACGTTGCTAAAACTTAGAGTACTTGATTTACGTTCGAAACTAAGTCATACAAACTTTACCGTTGCTAATTTATGGCGCCAAAAATAATTGACGAAGTAAACAATGAACGATTCTGAAAGGGCGCTTGTTTACTTCTTTCAATTTGCTTGAAAGTTTTTCTTGAACCACAATGTATTGTCATTTGTAGAAAACACTCACAAACATAGCATTATGCAAATTAATTATAGCTTAACGAATGTTTCGGAGAGGCGTCAATGTAACGGTTTGCACTCGATGCACAACGAATCGTTGAATAATAAAGTAAGTGAAGTGGAAGTATTAAAGATTGCAGAAGAAATCACAATAGTTCTTAGTCCGTTTGTCATGTCTAAACTACAGTATGATGTTGAACAAAAAAAGTACAGAACCACGAAACAGTTGAGCAAACTTTAGTACGTTGATTTCGTAAGGCAAATTCTCTGCATGTTGGGGCAATCTAAATAAATCTTGTTAATTCGACCAAAAGAAACAAATATTTCTGGGGCACAGCTAAATTAAAGTCAGATACATGATATTTTGGCAGAAGAAAATACACCCAGCATCATCCTGATCAACGTCAGCAATACATTAATGAATCGCGCTAATACTCAACTGCTACACAACCGGAAAATTGAAACAAGCTCTAACCAAAAATGAGGGTGGGGGAAGAGGAATTGACTACTAAAAACAGCCACCTCTACATAAACATTCAAAATAAAGGTGCCCACATCTTGCAAATAAATTGATTGAGTAAAATCCAGACATCATCAGTGAGATAGCTTCCTAACATCTTTTATCGTCCCGTTTCATCAAATGCAGTTACGTAGTAGACAACTCGGCCAAGCGATGACAACATTCACGTCAATGAGCCCGACTAGCCGTCAGCCTATATAAGATGTCCAACCTCCGTCTCTGTGAATCTCATGGGTCTTAGCGTGGGAGTGAAGCCCGGCTTACAGTGGTCAGTCCCTCGATAAACAATGTTTTCTGGCCACCGCGAAGACTCAGCGGTTCTATTAAAAACAGTAAAATTTTGTTTTTGTCATAGGCAGTATATTATTTCCAATGTGTAGTTTTCTAACTGAAAGTCAGTAGACCCATCAGTAACTTTGTTCACTTAAAAGAAGCCCAAATGCAGAGATTCTGGAGTCTGACTGGTCTCGAGGCCTGGACAAGAACAGAGTGCTTTTACAGGAAAAGTGCTCTACCAATTAATTTACAGAACTTCGCAGATGAAACAGAACTTTCACATTTGGCCTCAGTCACCTACTCATTCCACTGTCATTGGAAAACCATCAAATCATTCAGGGGATTAAATGCTCAAGTTTTTTCTGGGACAACCTACCTTCTAGTCCACTTGGTGGATTCCATATGACATTTGTATGGATAGGTAACCGAATACAAATGTGACGTGTTGTTCTCTTAAAACAGTTCATAGCCAAGCTAGTAAAGGGCTCACCGCGCTGGAACAAGCTGTTTTCGTCGTTGATTCAAATTCCGGCGATATCCGGTTTCCTCATAATTGCATCTTTTCTACATTAATAGTCTAGATCGAAAGAAATGAAGTGACGTGGGTTGCGAAAATGCGCTCCGCTTGTTTCGCAAAACATAACAAAATAACTGGCTTCTTGATTTCTAAACCGCAGCAAATGGCAAATTGACTGAAAATTGTGTTCATTTACCTCAGAGAATATCCTACAACTTGTCGACCGGCGAGATGACCAACCGCTCCTACGAGAATGCCCACTTGAGCCACTATTACCAAGCCTTGCTTAAATGACTATGCTTTACAGGAGATGCTTACCAAACAAGACATGCTCATGTTTAGCTTTTATGATTGAAATCTATTGAATGGTTTTGTATAAATAAAGTTCTTCTCGAAAATAACGGTGAAATTGAATAATGTTCAAAACTTGTTGAAATATAATTCTTAAATTACATCATCACATTCACTTTCGCTAATGAAACAGATCATTAACGTCCATAGTTTGATTTCGGTGGTTAACAACATTCTCAAACACAATTCCTAGTTATCTGCATCGAATATAATCTTGACCATATCAGTATATGCACTTGCGTATCAAATTCCAAAATATGTTTCAAATTTTTTACGGCTTTTGTCTTTCAAGTACAGTGAAACGGGTATCAAATTTCTATACATTCGTCCATCATTAAACCACAACAACGCTGATGGTTTGAGTTAAACTTTGCTGCGCTTGGTGATCATGTTTCAAGCAATATTAATTCCTCTAAAATCATTTAAGTTTGTAGGCTTTCGAGTGGTAATATCTTACACTTTATTATAACGCTTATAGAGAACACAAGATATCCAGCTATCGTATTTACCTGTTGACGGACATGTGCATCTGATTCTCTGTTGAACGTTGCAGTGGGAGAGGCAGCGGAGTGTACGGTGTTTGTGATTAGAGAATCTGGAAAGACATCAAGGACAAAAATGCAAGCGAGTAAAAATGTTGGTGGGAAATGGAGAGGTTGATGGTCGCGGAAAATAATTACTACTAAAGCTTAACTATCACACTTCAGCGTGGAGTAAACAACATTGAGCTAGAAGTCAACGTAACATAGCGAGGGTAACCACACCTTACCACAGTGATTCCAAAAATTAGGCATTGCTAAGACTTGGCCTGGTTTTCTACAGGTGGTCGCCGAGTTTGAGGTTGAAATCATAAACTGACGACTGATCATGGTAGAACGCTGTAGGCTGATCGTTGTCTGCAATGCAGAGGACCCAGCTAGGGTTTTAGATTTAGCCAGGCATCTGGGTAGTGGTAAATTAGGCTGAACAAAACAATTTTCATAGATAATGTTGAGACTAACGAAACGTCGCTTATGATAAAATTAGGTACCTGCTGTTTTGTTGGAGAATACCCACAGTATAATACCAGATTGACTAAACGGTCATTTTGACCCATTTTGTTTTTAAACCTGCATAACTTTTCATATAGCCGTGAACATTAATGTTTTCCCTGATGGAACACAACTAGTGCTACTTCTGAATTTGGTTCATGTTGGTGAATCATCCCACACTAAACGAAACGTTAAATCTACGCGCATCTTTAGAAGAACCAGGGGGTGAAACTGACCCACCTCTATTTTGTGTCCCTTTACATTATTCAGGGATGGTTAAGCTGGGTCTCGTGCGTGTCCTATACTGGGCTGCATAGATTATCCTAAGAATTCATGCTGCCATCTGACGTGCGCTCTTGTCCATCAGTCACAGGAACAATTTAGGTATATGTGCAGGTTGCACGGGGCGAACAATCATTTTCTTGAAGCTTGTTGTCTGCATCCAGTAGTACTGGCGTAGCCTGTGTATCTGAGCCAACCATACATTTGCTACCCGGATCACGTAAAACTACTTAAGTAACAGCCAAACCGTACTTAAAATTGAAGTCCGCATGGCAACGGCCTTCAAGGTGAAAACTCACATAACAGTCACAACTGAATGAAGGTGAACGACACGCGTTGGACGGAGTACAACTTCAGAAGTTTTACCTTTTCTTCAGCTTCAAATGAGAGATAGATTCAATAACTCCACTCTGTATGCAATGCCCACAAACTCATGCGTACAGGCGTTTTTAAGTCGAATCGAACGAAGAAAGAGGAAAGTCACTAGTCTGTTAAAGGGTATTATAAGAATTATAATAAATAGTCCTGCAAACATCATGAGCTCCTACCGGATTATCAACGAAGATGAATGGGAGATCGGTAGATCAGTCGGTATCTGTTAGAAGGTCAGCCAGGTTTGCGTAAGCATACCAGAAGCACCACCTTTAAAATGTGGTACCTGGTTTACGTTGTAGCACATGCGTAAAAGATACCAACAATAAGACGCTTATCTCGTTTTTATATAATAACAAACACTAATGGGGTACTTACATTCATGACATTACAAGGAATATTTGTAATAAAAACGTGTATTTTCTGACGGTGGATCACTGCTGTTTGTGGAAATCCGCTTAATATTGTGTAGTACAGTGAAACTATGAGATTACGCTTGACTCAGAAAGCGTTCAGCATGTCACTCGTGATTGAACTGATGGGGCAGTTTTACTTGACAGTCTCAGTTGAAGTATATACAACAGAGTAACAACAGTTTTACACAAAAATGAGAAAAATGCCAACAATGTAGATGTCGTAATCAAACCAGCTTGCTACGTTGTTCGTTCTGGTAAAGTTGATGCGTGTTACCCAATGACACTGTTGTAAATACAAGCGTTTGTTGCAAACACCAAAAAGTTTATTCAGTCTTTTTTATTGCAATCTATGCGAAATCATGTTGTACTGGTAGGTACAGTTTACATTAAATTAATGTTTTAGTATTCTAGATACACGGAAGGCATACGTACATTAGAGGACTTGTGGATTGACATGCAAATCCTCCTTGTATCAAAAAATTTAAGACCACATCTTTATTAGCAGCTATCTATTTTCGAGCAAACATTAACTGGTACTAAAAATTCAACTTTATAAAAGTTAATAGTATACATTCATGCTACAATTCTCGTCAAACCTAAGTGATTCTCGATTAACACCAAGTTTAACAGTGCTAGCAGGCATGTATTTAGTAAGGCGCTTTCCTCAGACGAAAGTAATTTACGCAGAGATTCACGCGTAGCAATAAATGAAAACCGTATGCCGAGCAATCTAATCTATATATGCATGGTTCAGTAAAATTGTGGTAAAACCATCTGTTGTTTACATTCTGAGTGAACCACAATTTTGTATATTGTGTCCTTGTTATGGGATGATTATCTTTTCTAAACCTCGTCTTTTAAGGGTTGCAGATTCATCGTATTTATTTTCCTGATGAAAACATGTCTTGAACATTCCCACAAACACGACCACCTAGCACTTTTAGATGGATAGAGCGTATGACAGTTTTAAGTTTAACAAGTCTGTCTGGAAATTACAGTGACTACCGTATTGTAATCCGCTTTGTCGTATCCTTTTGTACTTTTGCTCCGAAGGTCATACCATTCACGAGGCATGGGTAACAAAATCGATTTCACTGTAAGGGCACAAAAATGAACCAAATATATTCCGAGAAAAATGAAACGTTCGAAAAGTCTACGAAAAAACCCCATGTATCAGACTAGTCGCCTTGATCTCTGAAGTGCAGTTTGGATACAGACAATCGTTCCAAGTTATTTTATACGGATAGTAGAGATAAGCGTTGGGTATCAAAGAAAGTACACGGTATAGCAAAAGCGTTAAATATGCATTTTCGCTAACTTGGGCGCATTAAATTATAGCTAATGCTTTCTAACATAGTGATGTAAATTCTGCATTATCCCTTCCCATCTTCCCACTGTCTGTTATGATATGAACTATGGGTTAATTTAACAGTCGTCAGCATGTACTAGCAAAGGAGGATTCATAAGCTGTGGGGTTCCAAACACTAATAGGAATATCAATAGTGCTTTTACTGTAAACGTTTGTGATACACTGCTTTTCGCGAAACGCCAGTATGAAAGCCCATTGATGAGTCTGGGGTCATGAATGAACCGCAGAAACAAAATGTCGCCTATGTAAACTTATTAGGGTGACTCTTGCAATGGACCGAAAGTTTGAATTTATAAGTTGCATTGGAAAAAGCCGAAGAGACAACATTACCCAGTTTGCCTTCATCAGTTTATATTCATTCTCTCTGAACAGTAACATGATTACGTTTAGAGGAACCCATAACTGAGTATGGCAGAGCAATTTATACTCAATCATCCCAGACAAATTAATTGGCAGGGCGAACCTTCTGTTCGGTGAGCACCCACGTTATAGGTCGGTGTTTTCATTGGCGAACTTCTGATGGTGATGGTCTTGATGATGATCAAAACATTGCCTCCTTCTCAACTGGAACCATACGTTTCCGAGGTGTGTACAATAGTGGATCAAAATTGCAAACACATTCACGAATCTCATTCACCCTGTGATTTCTTAGAGTCACTAGAGATCTCACTGAACACTTCGCACTATTGCACACGCTCCTTCGGTTAAACACACACGCAATCAATCCAGCCTTAATGTACAGCTTCACAAAATTACACAGAAAAATGAAATGAATGAGGTATATATGCGAGAGAGAAAGAAGGAGAGAGGTGTAAAAATGAAAATGAAATTATACGAGAAGTGACACACTTATCATTACATCACTGCGGATAAACTACGCATAATCAGCACAACTGATGGTTTACAAGTCTAGCAGACGATCTTGAGGCCCTTAACTCGAGGTGGATTCAAATTAGAGAAGAATGAATTTTTACGATTAAGCGATCAGCAGCACCCCGCTGAGAACATCACCTAGATTACCCAAGTCTCTCTACATAGTGAATTGAATAAGGCTTTCGTTTTCTACAACCGAAATTCAACTCAACGACTAGGACCTCTCAGTTATGTTGAAATCACAAAATCCAGCAAACTTGTTGACCATTATATGGCCTACTGCTAATCCGGAATGTCCCTGTAAATTGATCACCACCTTAAACTGATAGCAAACTTCTCATTCAGGCGGTTTTTACAAACAAGCACATTATGAAGCAAAATACCGGGCATGAACTTTGCTGTTGCAATGGCTCGTCAGGAGAGAATTTCCTCGCCATGATCGGGAAGTGAACTTCGACTACTTTTTCCTGAGGCATCCATAGAGACCACTGCGTCATTGAACTCACACTAAACACGGCAAAAGTTAGATAATGAAAAGTAAGCATCCACTTGGTCATGAGTACTGAACTCCAATGGACAGTCTCAAATCCGATCAACGACATCTTGATGAGGACTTCCGAGTAAGCTTGAGACAGCACTATTCGTTGAACTGAACTGGAGTGCTGATTTCCACAAATAACTGAGAACGTGAATTCTTGCAAATATTTCTGCTATCCGTTATGAAAATTAAAATCGAGGTCTTTGTAACTGCATGTTCACAGAGTAAGCCAGTGTTGACACAAACAGACTACTCGATTGACACTAAGTGACTGAGGAAGTGAAGTCACATATCTTCCGCAAAGACCAGGCAGATGAGTAGTTTGGGGAAAGGCTTCATACAACCTTACGTATTACACTTCAGCAGAACCATCTGGGTTTCAACTCTCGTCTGGTGTTGTCCTAAGTCGTTCTGGGGGTATAAGTTCGAATCTTTACAAGAAATGCCACTGAATTGTATCAACCCATTCGATAGTAGCATGACTGAAAAGAGTCATGCTTAAAACAAAGATAACATCGCTGCTGCTTGTTACGTGCTTCAATTTTGGCTGTGTTCCTGGAAAATACTATCTGTTCTCATTAAGCATAACTGTAAACTGAATTACCGAATGAAAACATCAGAAGTCAGATTTTAAGAGATGAAAAAACCAATTTATATTTCTCGTCTACACCTAGTTCAGACTGAGGTAAAACACATACCAATTCAATGAATCAGGCTCATAACTCAATTGTATCCATACCCTAGCCTGCCATTAGTCAACAACAGGTCAGGCGAAAGATACAGGTCAACAACTCCAGTACCCAGAGGATTGGCTTGTTGCGCGCAGGCCGCAGCGCATCGATCGGTTTGATAAAAACGGGTTTCTGAAAGCGTTTGTCGGATGGACGACACAGGTGGTCTGTAGCATGTGACTGACGATCGAAGAAACCAAATTGTGCTGTCTGATGAGGTCACTTCGGGTCATGCCATTCATTAAGTCCTCGATACATCTGGAATCGATCAGTTCTGCGAATCTAAACCTCACAACAGATGCGGGTGTAGTGGTAAATATAAAGCGCGAAATGGACAGTTCTGGCTTTCGCATCTTAATGTAAGGGAACGTTAGCTATCTAATGTGACTGGGTAAAAGCAGTGTAGTTGCATTTTGAGTCCGTTAGCTGTAACCCAACCTACTGAGGTTTTCATCGAGATTATAAGCGAGGTCGATGTATTATTGAAGTTCGCAATCAATGAGAATATTTCCGGTAGTTTTTCGCTGTTATCAATTTGTTTAACACTTTCCAAACGGACAAACAGTTTATTTTAAGGTAAACCAAACTGCTTTCATTGCGGTAAAATCTGCAGACCAAACTCACTGTCTGTCCACTACCCTAACCAGTGGTGTTATCTACAGCAAGTCATCTTCAAGTGTGGAAAAACGTCTCATCCACAGCAGGATCAAATTTTCATTAAGTTGGTTTTAACGATATCAGTCAGTCTGAACCCCTACCTGCATGTGTACGAGGACGGCAAAGCCATTGTTATTGTCTACTCTTCAGATGTACAGGAGGTCTTAAATAGCAAGTTTCTGTACTAGAACCGAACTTCTCCCTATCAAGGGAATTTTCCCAGAGTTCGAAAAGCGAATTGTTCTGGAAGTTACACGCTGTGGATGGTATTGGTTGAGACAGTAGTCAACTCATCCTTGTCTTAATCTTACTGCGCTCATTTCTCACGTAGTAGCCGAAACATCTGAGTTGAATATATGTGGCTCTCAGGGGTTTTATAGAGGTGAGGTGCTCTATATATCTAAACTCTTATGAACAGATAACCTAAGTCAATACATGTAGTTGTAACCCAAGTTTTATATACTGGTGCTACACAAACTGAATGAAGCTGAGTTTATGAGGGATCGTTGCCTCACTAGGTCTTTAACAAATGGACATATATATATCTGTAGGGGTTTTGTAAATTATGAAATAACAACGCACCATAGAGCAGGCAAATAATGTCCTGTTCTTTCATTCAGCTGAAAAGAGTCAAGGTAAACCTCGACTCATATAATGTGGCTATCTTAACTTCATTGGATTGTTTTAGATATATCCTGACTTATTTCCAAGTTCAACCAACTATTTTCTGACAGGCACACATTAGTTTTGTTTTTCATCAAATGAAGCTCTGTTCTTTATTAGGTAGTTGTCTGAATGCTGTAGATCTCTCGGACAGATAACAGTTGCCATCTAGATATGCATCAAAAAGTATTAAAACAATCCCGTCTACTAGAGTCTAGTCATAAAATGCATATCGTTTAACCCAACTACTGACTTGAAATGTTGTTTGTTCGTTGTTTGCCGTGAAAGTGTATTGATAAATTTGACTCAGTTTTCACACAGTATATACTACCCGTACTTGGCGTTCTACTTAACTGTGATTAAAGTTCGCAATGAAATTACACCAGTACGTGAATTTTATGACCTATAAATGGATTCAACAGGCTACTGTCTGGTATCGTCGTTCGTGTGCATGCGTCGTCTGTCCATCTGTGACAATGAGAGACAGAATTTCACGCCCTCTTGACCGTATTACACATTGCTCACGCTCAAAACGTATAAATCGTCCATCAGCAGCCCTCCTGTCATTTTTCGTCAGACAGATAGAGCTCTGGCTTTTGTGGCTAGAAATTCACCTTGTTTGAACAAACCGAGGCATTCATTTTTTGAAAATATTTTAACATCGATTTTTAGCATGAATCACATGATGCACTTAAAAGTCCTTCATAGATGAGCATCTTTTGACAAAGCTGACTCAGCAATTATTATAAATGAACGATTATTCTGCAACAATTGTCTCCAAATTCCCAGTGGCCAAAAGCGGATTTTGTTTTGTCAGCTTGATTGCCTTTCTCGATAATTACACAACCCCACTAATTGTCGCCACTTAACAGCTAGGTTGGGCTTGGATTGGTTTTTGGAAATGTGGATTTTTCTGTCCACTCAAATGAAATTATAAACATACAACAGAAACTTTCAGAAAACATAGACGTTCGATTGTAACATACGAAAACCCATCAGTGTCATGAAAATGTGACTTAAGTAATAGCTCCTTAAGCTGTACATCAATTTTGACAACGTTTCGATTAATTAAGCAATTTTCAATCTTATCACAACCACAACTTTTTAAAACTGTCCACATCAAGTAACTAAAGAAGTATTCCTCAAGAAATTTTACTTGCCAGTCGCTTGTGTGAGATAGCACCGATTAGAATTTCACCGTGGTATTTGGTGAACAACAGACCACTCCTCCTACGGGACTGTAGGCAGACATTAACAGTAATGACACCTGTGAGTGCGCTAAAATAACAGCCAATCTAACCTGACTCTTTACAGTTGTCAGAGTTAAAAAGTCGTCACCTTTTGTTACGAAATCAAAAGCAGGACTTTTGGCCCAAACAAAACTCAGTTTACTGAGTTTCTGTTGACTATTTTACAGACAGGATGCATCAGTAAATTGAAGAATTACAGTTAGTGCCGACGCCTTGGCTTTCCTATTGGTCGGCTCTGCTCTGCTTGTAGTTCGTTTGTTTTAAAGCGTGACACACTTAAACAATTTGTTTTACGCCGATGATCTTTTAACAATATCCGATGCTAAGGCAACGAGCTATCTTGATTGATCACGGCGCTAACCTACCAGTCTGCGCACATTGTTGAGTGTGATTGACCGTAGCCTTCTGCAAATCGTCGAGTGACTACTTATCGATGTATTTGTCCAATCCATTCCCTTTACACTCAGTTGAAATTAAAGTTCAGATCGGACAGTACTAACCGACAATTATTGTCTTACAAAACGGTCGGATGATTCCTATTCTATATGACATGTTTACAAGCCCAACTGTCAGAAAATAACACGATCAAATAAAACTGGTGAAAGTGTCGGTAAAAATATGCATCCTTGTGACCAAATATTTCTGATTCGACGTTGTAGCTACTATGCAGAGAATTTTGCCTAATGGTCAAACAGCACGAAGGGCTTGTTTTCAACTAAACTGTACCCGTTTTTTACTTTTCCTTGCATGCAATTTGTTTAATCAAGTGATTTGACTAGCAACTCAAGTAGTTCTGTTTTGTTACGTTATTTTGAGGACTTATTGTTTCATTTGCGAGTTACATTGCGGTCCTTATCGAAGTTCAAAATAGCGCAAATAATCAAACGTAACTATAGAAACGTTGTAGAATCTCCATCTGCCACACAAGTTGACTGATGCTTCCTGAACTCAGCAGCTGCCATTTATAAAGTCTACGAACACCTAAGCTATCAATGTTCGACGTCCGTTTGAGAATCAAGTCAAATCTGAGCTCAAATTCACAACCACTTGATTTGTCTATTTCACGCTCCCCAGGTGGTGAAAACGTGTGTTACAATCTTCCTACTGATTCAACGCGTTTCCCAAAATAAAAATCGAAGACAGAACGCTTGAAATTCTATCCGACGTTGAAGTAGCAGGATATGTCATTGAGATCCCCAAGCCACACTTATGTAATTAGTGTCAACGAGGGCTAAAGTGGCCATTTGCTCCCGATAAATCTTGACAAGTGACCACAGGCCAGTTGTAAATAGAACCATAGTCCTACTATGTTGTACGAGTAGATGAAAACGGTCATTTTGTTGTCAACATTATACCTCGCTGAAATCATGTAGACGGCTCCGGATCTGCATGCTCTGAATTGATCTCAGTATCCTGGTTGACACATTGAGACATTCTTCAAGCATCTGAAAGTTAACAACGTTAGTACCAAACTAAAAATGAATTACTTACTTCACAATGACAGTGTTGATCAATAAGCGTCAAATTTGTTACGTGAATTATACTGGAAGGATTTACGTAAATGAAGAGCAATGTCTACAGTTTCTAGAGCTACTGGAACAGTTTTCTTCAATAGCGCCAGAAAAACAGCATGACCTACAGGTAGTTCAAATTATGCGGCAGCATTTAACAGATACATGACAAACCAAAGTGGAAAACAAGCTTGTTTTCGGTGTTTCATTATCAGGCTTGGTATGAGATAAATATGTATGCATTAATTACTACGATTACGTGGCACTTGTCCAGATTGTCAGCCATGATTTATACAATTCCATCGATCTGTCCATTCTCATCTTAACAATAACTTCGGAGATATCTGTGCTGTGCGTGACACCTTGATTAAAAACTGATAACAAGCAAGTTTGCTCACACGACAGCATACATTCGAGTTAACCTACTATCAGTGAATACTCTTAAACCTGTCCTCAGGGGTAAAAGTCTTCGTTAGGTTAGGCCTTAACTTGACGAGACTTCGATAGAGATTCAGAATGACCCCCAGGTATGCCTGAGTTAGTTATTCGATTGCCCTTCGTGAACTCTGCCAGTTTTCACCCCGTCAAAAAGAGTCAGTTAAAACAAACGGACACTCGTGGTATGAAATGTTAAGCTGTAAATCACACCAACACTTTCTTTAGCAAATGTAAATAGACGTAGAGGATATCATTTATTGGTTATATTAAAACATTAACCACAACAACGTTTGGTATGACGCACATAGAAGTTCAGTAAACTGACCTTTTGGGATAGATGTAGTCATCAGTGTAAGAGCCTTTCCGCTAGAGCGGTTTTCGATGCAGCAGTGCTCTACTACACTAATAATTACTCACCTGGCTCACGAATCTAGCGACGAGGTTTCAGCTTGTTATCCTAGAGGAATTTACAAGATTTACTTCTAGAGGGAGGACAACCACCTGGTCGGACCTAGGTTAATCTGACAACAATCAGTACGAATATACCATGTAAACAAGCTCACAGTAAACACTGTGTGGAATAGTCAGTTAAGAAGTACTTCCTCACGTCAACAACCTTCTGAAAGCAGTCTTAATATAAGATCTTCAAATCAGATAACAGAACATTTGATAACTATTTAAGGATTTAACACCATTCTTAACCAATCAGAAATGGATGAGTTTTGCGGTACGGTAAATTTGAGCTCGACCCCTAATATGCTGCTACATCGTCGAATTTGGTTTGTAGGTTTTTTTTGACAGGTTGTGGTGTGGTTTCTCTTCCGCACGTTTTTCTCCAACGATTCACCAATTACTGTCTTATTGTTGATGAACTTCTGAAACTTCGAACACCATCCGTTTCACTAGTGAGTAATTCCACTGTTAATAGAACTGCTTGATAATGAACAATGCACAACAAATTCTCTCAAAGCCATCGTTGGAAAGTAATTAGCCCCTTTACCTTCCAAACTCCCCATCAAAATGTTTGTGGATTCACAGGCAATTTCCAACTATTTCAAGCTGTAAATTTCCTGTGAATTCTGTTCTTGTCTGATAATCATATTTCCGTCCCAAAAAAAATAACAGAAGGGGCATTTGTTATCACGTTTTTTTGAATTTGATTCATTTGATTTACAAACTTATTCGGGAAGATAAATGACAATCGAATACGACTCTTGCTTTAGGCATATTATTCACAATTGTTCACACACGAAAATGAGCATGCAGACAGTATTTCTCGTTGACATAGCTGCAATCTTTTAGTGGGCGAGTATTCAAATTCTACGAACAAGCTTGAAAATGAATGCGGAAAAATGCAGACAAAAGACTCGGAACAAATTATGATGGGGCAATTTACGTTTCATGTGATCATATTCAATTGGACTTAACTCAAATCACACAAGTGTATACTCCCAGAGGATGGTTGTTCTATACCCTCGAACGACATAGCACGCTCAAGCACACACACACACACACGCGTGGATAGTTGTTGTTCCCGACTAAATCGATGCGTGTTACCAAACCGCAATTAACATCCCAATTACAGTGTGATATTACTAACAGATGGCATTAAGTGACCTCCGTATAGGACATACAGAGTTAACTGGTGTCAAGTGAAATATACTTAGCTTATTTATGTAGAGTGTGCATTTTCGGCCAACTGATAGATTGGAGTGTAGCGCATGAGAAATAGACTGGTTCTACACACACACACACACACGTTCACTTGAATCATAATGATTGATGATTTTTTCTGTCTGAACAATTAGAACAGCTTAAGTGTTATCTTCAAAATTTCTCATTCAGCTGATTTATTGGAAATGTAAAATACGCATACGTAATCCAGGAAGCATGTGCACTGAGCCTCACTGCTGGTATAGGAGAAGGCAGCCAGCTCCTTCTTATTGTTGAACGCATTTATCCCGATGTCTGGCAAATGAATCCATATAACTTATTTGGTTTTCACAATCCAGGTGATTCACGAAACATCGGGCATCCGAACGGAACACGGTCTACTTTTCATGGGTGCACACATACGATGGAATGGAATGAACAGCAGGACAGAGATTGAACAGATTAAACATTTTGAAATTGTGCTAAACATAAGTAGACGATGTGATGTTCACCTGCATAAGATTTCATATGACTGGAGGACACGCACTCATAATCATTGATCATAGGGAACGTGTGCCGATTATAAACAAACGAACGGGCCTGTATGAGTCTGTTCAGTTCTACTAGTGGCCTACTTGTCAAAACAGGCGCAAAGTCAGCACACAGAGCAGATCAGATGCGCCTAATGTAGAGCGCTTCGGTAAACCGTGGGATAAGTCATCTTTTGTTGTCGGCAAATATACTGTAGATTCAGTGGTAGTCAAAGTGTGGCCGCTTTTAAGCAGGTGTTTAGTGCCTGACGGGTTGTAGTTTGCTGTTTTATTACGGAATCATCGCTGGCAATCTTCCAGTAATAACAAATGTGGTCGCCAATCCGGGTGCCTAACAGACACTCCGTGAAAATGTATGAAGCAGAAACGACTATAGACGATGAGAGTCACAATAACCGTGTTTCTAACGCGAATAATTACAAGTTAAAGAAAATTTTACGAAAACTAAGTGGATATGTAAAAATTCAAGCAAAGTCGATTTGATGCCGTAAGAAGAATAAACTAGGCTTGTCTGTAGTGCAAACTGGTCAATCTTTAAAAACGTTCTTGATTTAAGCGTCAAATCAACGGTAACTGTGACCAAATTCGAATGCTGCGTATTCGCCCAAGTCGTCACAAATTGCTTATGCTACGCCACTCATAGCTCTATCCACACAATGCATACGCGGAGAAAGCAGACCAGAGTGCGAATGAACGACGTGTCCTCCACCCGATCGGAACACGGGTGTACGATCACATTCGAGCCTGGTTAGCTTTCGGCAGAATTGTGTGAATACCGGATTGTCTGTCGTTGGTAAATTAAAGGAGTGCTCTTGGTTCACTTCTCGAATAATTGTAGGACGTAGTCTATCTTCTTTTGGATAAACTGATAATTTGTAATTGGTTGGTCAAGCGTCTTATTTCACCTGTTCATGCACATTCGATTTGATCATTTGTCCCATTCTGCGTTGTTTAAATCGTTCAGTTCAAGACTTAGACCAGAACCGTTAAATAAATCTCCTCAACTTGTTCACTAGACAACGTGATTCATCGGGAACCACTGAGATGGGAAAAATGAAACAGTGTGAAAGAATATTCGGCGGTCGGAAGCTGCTAAAGAGAAGATATTACATCAGACTAGAATGAAACCTTTCAGTACCACCTCTGAAGAATGAACAAGCTTCGTCTTGAATAGTTTGCTTGGTACGTATTCAGGCGTGAATATGTACCTTACGACAATGACTTCTTTAATGAAACTCGTGAGATTTCGTCTGATGCAGAAAGATAACTAGGGTGTAAAGGGTAATTTCATCAGTTCCGTTAAAAGTCAGTCCTTATTCGAGCGTATCGTAACGAAACAGCTTCGGATGAGTTTTGGAGGATTCTGGTTGGTGTAAATCAAACACCACTCATAAATGTTCACAATTTTCGTATTCGGATGGACTTTTCAGTCACCCCTTTTGGAAAACAAGCGCTATACTCGGGTTCTGTAGCTTTTTGAGCTCACCAACAAGGTACGTAACTGCCACGGCTGGCATAAGCTTAGTTAGACGAATTTCTGTTTCGCTTCAAGATAATCTGGAGAATCTGAGCATCACTCTCAAGCGAATGCGGCAAAGCCTTATCATTTGACAACTCATTCGTGCTTGATTTGAGATCAATGAAGTACTGATCAACTCGGTTGACTCATGAAAGCGCGGCCGCAGTTCTAATCCAGGCTGTCACAAAAGATATTTCCGTACTACGTCATAGTGTTGTGACCGCAAAAGACGCTTGGCCTGAGAATTCGCTTATTGAGCAAACTCCTGCATAGTTCATGCCAAAAAGCAAACCAAAAAACGCGTACACTTATCTGCACGTCAGACATGCACTCACATACATCGGGTGGTAGTACGTTATCATTCCCCTTGATGAAACTTCTGCCATAGTGCGTATACACTATTCTGATAGTCTATTTTTGTCCATCGTCTTCCTGGCGTTCGGAGCTTGCGATTTTGTTCCTGAATGCTGCCTGTCATACAACAATAGTGCGTACGTGAGTATTATATATAACGAAACTATTGCCCAGAATAAGGCACAAAATATATCTAAATTAAATAATCCGTTGTGTACGTTTCTATCCAAACTTTTTGTTATCACTGCTGGCTATTTCTGGTCACGCTGAAAAGTTACGCGCTAACTTTGTTCTTTCCAATAATTATCCAAACAGACAGAGTGGAAGATAACGCCTAGGTTTGCATGGCTTTGAAAGAACCGCTCCTCCAACCGGGGTGTTAGACAAAAGCAAGCGCGACAACTTAATCCAGCAGGCTGCATTGGGATTTTCCCCAAGGTAAAATAATTCGATTTTTTGATGTTTTTCGGTTCCGAAGTGGGAGTGTTCATTCGTCTGACTGCGCGTCTATGCACAACGCCTTAGCGCAAACGAAATGAACCGGAAAATGAGAAATTTGAATAGGGGAAAATGAAATCAATCGCCCCGAATAGACGAGAGAGCAGGAAAAATTCAGTGCTGAAACTAGCTAGTTGAAAAACGACAGTTTCAAGTATTCCTGTCGATTAAGTTGAAAACTGTAGACGGGTAGGACCTATTCACTACGTCCAACCGTAAATGGCTCGTACCATAGAACAGATAATTTTTCTTTATGGTAAATTCTTTTATATTGTCCGGATAGGCACAAAATAATGCATTCAGAATTGTGGCCTCGTTCGATGAGTTCATTCCAGTTGCGTAGCGAAAAATCGTTATAAGGCCGCTCGTGTGGTCACAGTGCCTTGGTCAACTGCTTACTGGAAGCTGTCATCCTTTGCATGCAAAAACACATGAAACACGTTATTTAATATACACGCCGCGACAGAATTGTATGATCACATGAGGAAATCACAACTGGGACAGCACCTGTGACCATATGTTCGTGATGGATCGATGAGGCGGATGAACTGCCATTAACTTTTAGACGAACATTCAACAAGGTAAACGAGTTTATTCCTGCCTAACAAGAGAGGCTATAATGGGGGTATTCGGAAGAGACAAGAGTACACTATTAAAGTAAATGAAACTAAGCATAAGGGGTATCGTAGTTCCTTGATGCGACTATTTCCTGAGGTGAAAACAACAAACTAATAAGATCGAAATATATACCCGAAATAGATATACATTAGTTGTGTCGAATGAAGACAGACAGTGAGTTATAAGGCAACATGAGCACAGGTTTATTCTAGGGAATTCTATTCTAATCCTTCAAAGAACATTGAAATATTCTACCAGGTTTAATTGTTCAAGGCTACAAAGTCAGTTTCCGTGAACGGATGTGAAATCTCATGAAACCTTTACCAATAAATTGATACTAACAGCTAAGAAGAGATCTACTTTAGACAAGTATAGTATGTGGATGTGGTGCAGGCATGCTATACGGTGGTTGTAACCCGTTTGAGTAGAGTGCCCAGAATAAGCGGTTACTTATAAGTTGCGATGCATCTACAGCATCACACACAAGAGAAAACTGTTCATATTGGACGGACAACGAAAACGTTATTCTTATCTCAGTGGGTTACTGAGGTCTTAATTGACACTGATTATGCCGTACATAGTAAGTAGATTTGTTTTTGGCGTGCTATCACCTTCCACAAATGCGTCCAACCGCCTAAATCTCCTGCTTATGCTTTGTAGATTGAATGTGGCCCGTCAGTAGTCAAAAAAGGAGGTCAGTTTTAGATCTTTTCAACAGAAATATCCGTACCGAAAGATATGATGATCTCTAAATAGACATCCTTATGGCGGAGTTCAATTTTGTTCTAATAAAAATGAACTTGACAAGAAAAATGCTATCGTTAGGTACTTTTTGATTAAACCGTTAATCTTTCTGGTATAGTTTTTAAAGAGGAAAATAAATTGCATTCGTTACAAGGTAGTTATAAAGGATAAACTTTTGTGTTGAAATTAAGAATCTTTAGATTTATTTCTACGACGTTTCTCAATCAACGTTCGAAATCATAAACCTTCCTTTTATTGATGATAGACCAATAAGTGAGATACAGTATAAGGAGCCTTTGCCACTTCAACCGTCACGTTAATGAAAAACACTCAGAAGTGATCAGCGACTCATCGGTGTATTTCTTTAAAATGAACTATTCCTGCTGTTTACGTAAGTCATGTTAACAAAGTGTCAAGCTCCTGTTGCCTTCCTACTTACTTTTCACATTATCCATAACCACCCTGTTTCATTTAACACGTCAAAAACGCGATGTTCTACTCTAACTGATAATCAATTGAACGAATTATTGAAAACAGTGAAATTAGTTTCCACCAATTTAGACATGCCAGTTGAGTGAGCACTGGAGGTTTTAGTCGCTCTTTCAGTTAGGAAGCATTCAGTATTTAGTATGAGGTAGACTGCACAAATCTTTTTTCTTCTCGTATGACTAATGTCCTCTGTGATACCCAGTTTACCTTTCCATATAATGCAATCTGGTGTATGTTATAGAACTGATGACAGTTGTTCTGGTTCCAGTTGGTTGCTTGCCAGTCTGTCTTCCCCCATTTCCACATCCTAGTTGGATATCTTTCCTTCAAGAGATCCATTTCGTGCGGTATGATCAACTTGCAAATAACGCTTAATGACACTAAGTGATAGCCGATCAACAAACCTTATTTATTTACTCCACAGTTAAGGAGCCACTTACAGTATCGATCACTGAATAAGGAGTAATCACTCAGTTGTAAAGATGAACCATGAGATAGCACGGTTTGACGGATATTGTGGACACCGGTATCACTAAATGACCGTAAAATTATTTCGCATTCATTTGTGTATGCTTCATCGTTAGTGTTGGTTAGATGATGGTTGTATATTAAAAACACTTAGCCTGAGACTTGTAAATACTTTATGAAAGTGAACTTTCAAAATTAATAACTGACCGAACTGTCATTAACACACTTGTGACCGTTTAATACTTTATTCATATTGGTGGTAAGTATGAGACCAGTACACTACAAACTTCCGACTTCTATGGTTCCTGCCAGCTTTCCTGCAGCTACAACACCATCGATAAAACACAGATAATTTGTGAAACCCTAACCAGTGGCCCTATGCTTACACTGCTAACAGACACGGTAGTGCATCTATTGGTGAATGGTTAGCAGCAAACAGGAAACACCATTGTGTGATGTCTATGAACCAGAAGTCATAAAGCCACTAGCGACTCACCGTTTGCATACTTTCCAAACAAACGCTCATATTTCACTAATTTTAATCGGCAACAATCACACTTAATCGTTTGCTGCTTGTGCTCAGCGCCTGGAATCTACTAACTACCTGTCTGTTTCTCATGAATCCATCGATAAGCCTCACTAATAATCCAGATTTATTTGTAGTCTTTCATTCTCTTTGAAAAGAATAACCAAAAGACATAAACTATTATATGAATTCGTTCCGTACACACTCGTCTTTCTCAAACTGCACCAGTTAGAATCATACGTCTCAGGGAAGTGTAAAAGACGCAGTATACATCGCGGTATATTTGCAAGGGTGATTAATTTTTTAATTATTTCCGTTACTGAGTCGCTTATAGCAACAGATTCTCATGTATCATCATACAAGACGTTATTGGTCGGAACATCCCAGAGTACTGCTTCATGAAATTATTATGTTCTTCTTGATCATCGATAGGACAAAAGACGTCACATTACAACCTCAGAAACCATTTACACAGACTGCATACTTGAAAGAATTCAGCGAAGAGTGTTTCGTCCATTTTGATTCCGAACTTTAATGTATCGTCCAGTCATGTTTTGCAAAAACCTTTCACGAGCAGTTACTCTTGCTTCAACTCCTTTATCATTTACGAATATGAACTGTAGAGTCTTAGATTTAGATGTGCTTGTCGGGCAGGTAGCCCTCAGAAGTTCTGAACTACGTTGACGTGCGACAGTATACTTACCAGTTCGAAATTATGAACCCAGAAACATGTAATCTATCAATGTGAGGAACATGTGCGTCGCTGCTTTTTCTTTTCGTATAATCCTTGTTTTATGCATTTTCGTTCCACTCATTGTGAGAATTAGTTGTTCCAGTAGAGTGAAAGAGGTTGTTACATTTTGATTATCATTGTTGTATGCCAGCCCGTTCAAACAAGTTACGAGGAAGACCCCACAAATAACTGCAGACTATTTATACTTGCCACACTTAAGAAAATCTGTTCGTTTAGCCAAAATATACGACAATAGTCAGATCAGATATCTGAACTCTCAAAAGTTATAGTTTCGACGATGGAAGTAACGAACTGTTGCTACTAAATCCAACACAGAGGAAGCTCGATCTGTTTCAAGCTTCATTGGAATCAGGAAGGCCATCTTCATGATTATTTCGTAAACCAGCAATTAAGGTTCTTATCATACTAATTGCACAACTCATATCTGAATTTTCACCAGTGCTGTGGCCTCTAATGCTTTTGCGTTGATGGTTCTGTGTGGAACCGGTTCAATGAATAAATGCTGACCTTGTTCTGGTAAAACATTTGCTTTCTCCATTTTTCATTTGTTGTGGTGTTTAGTGACTGAGAGGTCGTCGTAGTCCAAGAAGAATTTACACCAATGTACTAACTTTCTTGTGCCAGCCGCCTTCCAGTACTATCTAGAGGCATATTGAGAAACACGAAACAGCGCTTTCAGTTTTTGGCTAAGCATCATGACTGATCACTTGGGCATGACATGCAAGTCGATATTTTCACGGTACTAAGCCAACCACATTCAACGACATCACTTTCATAACAGGTTCGAGGTTACTTTCAGCGAAAAAAACATGGCCTGTGTACTGAACAAGCCTGGATCATTCTCGTCGTGTTGTTGAGTAAAACAAGTAACCTAAAAGTATGACGGAACGTTATAACTATTTTGGTCAACAATTATTTGGAGAAATATTGCATGAAATTTTCTTGCTAATGAAGACATACTAATAACTTTAGTGAAAGAAAATGAGTGACTTGACTGTTTTGCCGCTCGGCATATAATATTCTGTCTCCAAATGACGTCAAGTGGCACTCAGAAATCCAAACGATTTGATTATTTGAAGTAAGCTGGTAACAAGCAGTACCATCACAGTAACACTTTAATTCTCTTCATTAATTCCTTCCCGGTTAAGGTTGAAACTTGGGTAACAAAACTGTTGTCCAATCACCTGTTTAAATATACTCGAATCTCCAGTAGAGTGGAAAAGACTGCCTAAAATAAATTAAATGAACTTCAGACAGATTGAACTGTTATGTTGGGCACTATAAAATTGCGAATGAATTACGAATGCTTGTCGATGTGACAAGCTTGCAGTAATGTTTCCAATTGTTGCAACATCACAGTAGGAATATAGGTTGGTCGTACCTCGTGTGCATGCGCTGACTGAATAGTCTCCATAACTTAGACGCCACTGGCATGACTGTTTCACGTCTTCACGATGTAGACATTAGATGGAAGGGCAAAAACATGACAAAAGGCGGCACCTCAAGAATAAGAAACTATGGATACACAGACTGCGTTCAACAGCTGGTATATTTACCATCTCATGTGAACACCTCATCAGCTGATCGTGTGATGCCTTCAACTAACTTAAGTTAATGACAGTTTGGTTTCCAACTTTTTTCTATAGCATTCTTAAACTTTCTAACCTGGTCAGTTTGCGTGTTTCTTTGTCCTGAATTGTTCGACATGTGTTCAGTAGGGCACAGACTTGCCAAAAGAACGCCCAATATTCTGGCTATCTGTTTTAAAGACAACAACTGTTGTCTCTCGATGTTAACATATGACTGCCATATATTACACAATTTTCCCAGGTTAAGGTTTGTTTGGTAGTATGCGGATTATCAGAATACGTTGTTTTCTTTTTATTTTGAATTATTAGTTAACTTTTCCTCGTTTTTCCTCTGATACATTTCTAAACACATGTAAAACGCCTTCACTGACATGGACGAAATGGTAATTAAGGTGAGTGACAGACTTACTTCTGTTTATAGGCTCAACTTTTATTCTTCTATACTAAACCAATTACACATGTCTTATTGTTCACTATCGACAAGTAACGTCCCATTATCCATTCATGTCTTTCATTCTTAGTAACATCGTTTAAAAGAATTATTAAATTAAGCTGCGTGCACCTTAGGATATTATCGTTCGATACCTACAAATGACAGCCTTTCTCATATGTGTCAGAAAATGTAACATAAGGAATGGAGTTTGTTTATCATGCACTATAGCAATTTTTTACATGCGTGTAGTTGTGAATGCTTCCTTAAACCACGGGCAACCATTGGGTGACTTGTTCAAGCGCATAGCCCCTTTCTGTACTTATGCAAGTACGAGCTACGTACACCACATCGACTGGATCAAACTACAACTCTTAGCAAAATCTCCTGAATTTCTCGTGAGATGTGCATAAGAAAGGAAGCATTATTTGAAAATGTTGATCTTTTTCAATCAACCGCAATTTAAACAGGGGTAACTTGACAACGTTAATTGATTGCAGGTGAACAAAATACTTAACTCAGATACATTTCTGTTGACTGATTACTCAATAAAAACGAAATGAAAATGCAACTCATGTGATGTTCTCTGGAATAACGGTAACAGTTTAGTGCTAAGGAAATGCAGAATTAGAATTTACACAATTCGTTAAAATGACTGTAATGCCTCTACGAAAATGAGATACATGAATTAATATTGTGGAGAATGCATTACCCGGTACACATTTGAGCCAACCCATTGGAAGTTAAAGCTTATTCAAATTCATATGTGGTTGTATAAGACGTATATTGGGTAACTTTCACTTATCAGGCAAATATTTAAAGAGAGCCTTGAATACATGCTATATGAGTTTCTGAGATACAGTACTTTGAGAGATTCATTCACTGGAGGAACTTGTGTTATTTTGGGTTTATGAAACCTTTGTTATTAAGTACAACAAGATACTGCGATAGTTTGGAGAAATAGCGTTCCCAGGAAAGGGGAAATGCAGAAGTACACTAAACACTTCCCTGGGAACTGTATTTATCTCTTCAATTTGACTGTGACTTCTGTTCTGTGTCGACCACAAATAACCACAGCGATAAAGAATTTTGTGCCGTCTTTGAATATAAGGGCAACGGGTATAAGAAATGAGCTGGGCTTCAGGATATGGGATTTAGGTCCACTGAGAATTTCTTCTTTTACAATGTGCGTCATATCAACGTAACTACAACGTTGTCTCGTATGCAGCTGCCAGAATAGGTAACAGGGCATGACTGGAGTATGTGAGATGAACTGTTTTGACTGCTACCACAGCGGTACTTTAATTCCTCCTTTGATTTTGGAGTGCCACGTGGGCGATGAACATCCGTAAGCAACACGCTAACTGTAAGTTGTATTACTCTGGTGTAGGTTGCGAATGACCATGGCTAGGATTTTTAGTGCTTATCCTCAGTGTTCTACCTAAGGTCTACAACGTATTTTTATGAACGATTCTGTGACATAGCTGAGAGGTTAATGTCAGTTGTAAGTGCGTCCACAAGATTTCGAGTTTCTGCTGAAGTTTTAAGGGCGCAGCCTTTGATTTATTTAACATTTTTGATAGATCCGCGCCTGCAGTTGTTGGCAAGATTTCCCTCAAGTTGAACCTTGTACCTAGAACCCTGGATTTTGTTATAGAGAAGGCAGACACTATAGTGGCCTCAATTACTTGCAAAAGGTCAGTTGTCAATACCAGGTGTACAGGTTTCTGCATCTGAATTTATATAAATACATTCAATCTTCGAATGATTCACAGTCAAACCAATTTCAAACGGACTGTCGTGCGGATATTCCATTCCTATTACCAGTGTTTTTTTCGAGCAGGCCAATAGTATGACATTATCCGAGTATGCTAGATAGTCCAAATGGCCGTTGAATTTGTTTAGGGCAGGTATAGTCAAAACAGGATAAGAGAGGTTTATTCAAGACCAAGTAGGAGGGCGAGTACCTTTCGATGAACATTTTACTAATTTTGTACATAAAACCAAAGTTTCACAGGGTAGACAGCACGGCCTATGAGATCAGACAGACGGATGCGAAAATGAAAAATGCAGGATTGTTGCCGTAGTGTTAACATAGACGACTTTTCGGCACACAATTCTGGATTTACTCTTTAACGGATGGAAATCTGTTGCTCTGTAATAGAAGAACAAATTGATGATGGCGCCTTTTAAATGGTAGGACCTATGAAGAACGGTAGGTCAGAAAACCATAATCAGCGTGTGTTGACCTACGAAGTTACTCGGCGACCCCCACATTCATTCACCCAGATGCCAAAATCTAAAATTTATGATCCATCGGGTTCGTCTGACAGTCTGTCTAATGTCACAGTGATCACTCATCCATCATCAGCCAACTAGAATCAACCCAACGTACAGTTAGGTGTAGTCCGTCGGATGATATCTGCTCACAACACTTAAACTGCTTCAAAACTCGGAAGTGAGCATAGTATGACTATACCAAGTGATCTTATCATCTTGTTGTGGTGGGCTGCGCGAAAATATACTTACTTCGTACACATTTATCGTGACTCTTAACACCTACAGCGTGGTGAGAATTGAGGACTTCAATCACTTAGATACTGAATGTACCGGCAATTCATGTTTTGAACGACCTTATAAGCGCAATACTGAATGTACGTATGCATATACATATATCTAAGCTGTCCAGAGCTTGGCAACACAGTGTTGTAGTATAAGGTTTTATTTACCGCAACAGTTACGGGGAATCAGAGAATAAATACTCTAGCAACTACACTAAATGATATAACTTTAATATCATTCACAAATGAACACAACTTTTGCAACCACAACAGATTCTCCGTCAGTCTTTTTCGGGAAAAATTACTAGCCTCCCCAAAGAGAAATTGGTCAAAGTGTCCGCTTGAATGACTTGATCACTTGTGGCTGATGTTCCGTTTATCATATCCAAAATTCCCGGTACGACGAAAAAGTAGGAAGATGTACATTCTGAGAGTTGTCGCTTGACAGCCTGTCTTTTTAAAGAAACCTGTAGTACACGTCTAGAAACTTAAGGCGTCACAGTTCTACAGTTCTGATGGCAGAGTTATGTGTTCTGACGTCTGGGACAGTAAAGTCTGAGCTTCCCTCCCAAGCTTCCTTATCCTTTTGGTCAACTTCTACGCAAGTTCCACTAGTTTCATTGAATGAACATAACCACTGAAGCCTTTCTCAAAATAGTTCTTTATTACGCTGATCAAGTTTTCTAATAGGTTCCCTAGCACCTTGAAAAAAATGTTGAGTCACAAAGTGCGAGGTCAGGGAAGTAAGGTGCACGCTTGACGAAATCGATTTTAGTATCGGATAGATAATCCAGTTTGATGTGCGCGCGGTAACATCAACATGGTTACGAAATCAGTGGTGCCATCTCTTATGAGACCTACAAGAGACTTTTGGTGAATGTATTTCAGTATATGATGAAGAAGTCCCCGCAAGAACCTCCCCCAGTTCCACCGGAGCACACTGGCCTAATCCAGAACTAGATGTCTCACAATAGTTTCAGCTATTTGAGACGTTTGTGAGAGAGCAATTATCGATCAATCCGTCGTGGGCTATCTTCTCGTAAGCCGGATATTGGTGTGATTCACGGTTGTCTGGATTATATTTCCTGCCGACCTTCAACCAGCCTTCGAGTAAAAATAACATTGTTGAAGAGTTTGGCTTCGACGAGCACAAGTTGGTTTTAGTATACGATGCTAAGAACTAAACAGGTTACACGACTTCCATATCTCCTCGTGTATTCGTTTACTAAGGGGGAAGTGTTATCGACCTTCAAAAATACTTCTGCTGAAAGCAATGCTTCCGAATTGGTGACATTCTAAGGAAGCTTTCGTGAGACTAAGAGCATTATGGTGTTGACAGTAGCTCAATCCCTGGGTCTTGAACCGTTACGAAGATTACTTCTGTCCTTCGAAGAACTAGAAAGTTGAGGTACGTCTGGATTATAACATCCTAGGCAATGTATTAACCAACTGTAATATTTAGACGCATTTGTCAAATAGAAACTATTCATCATGGCAATTTCGTTGTTCGTTAGAAAGGAGGTCAGTACTTGGAGACACATGACTGGCGGTAAGTACTGGTTTCCTCACTCACTTTTATTTCATGAAGCCATTTTATTGCCCGTTCTAAATGCATCGTTTCATGTTGAGTCAGCTCCCTATACGCTTTGATGCAATAATTCAACAAAAGTTTGAGCTACGACCTAACTCATCAGCTAGGCATGCCGCTCAAGATCACTCTCACGTGCTCAATTTGTGAGAGGAAAAGACGTCTGCCTGCGAAGCTGTCTCACAGTGACCGAAACCAAAAGACGCATGCGCTTAGCAATCACCATAATTGTTTTGTGCTGCACCACTCGTGGTTCCATCCACACACCAAGTATCCAGTGTAAACGCAAATGAAAAAGATCAGGATGTGTGTGAGAAAGGTCTTTGTGTCCAGCCGGCCAATGCTGGTTTGCTAATTCATAAGCTAG
The DNA here is from genome assembly GCA_013368495.1 of Paragonimus heterotremus. Lineage (NCBI taxonomy): Eukaryota > Metazoa > Platyhelminthes > Trematoda > Plagiorchiida > Troglotrematidae > Paragonimus > Paragonimus heterotremus. The sequence continues at coordinate 82,547 of LUCH01000431.1, forward strand.
CTCGAAAGTGAAACCCCTATCTCTCGAGAAACAAACTGAGACCGCAATAATAAAATCTATAATGGGGAGAAAAATATTGAAGCTATGACGCAAGAAGCATCCCATTGTAGGAGTACAGCTTAGTGCACCGTAGAGAGGATGTGGAGTAGAAGCAGAATTCAAGGTTTGACTGAAAAAAAAGAGAACATTCATCAAACAGTTTACCAACAATGCTAAAGGAAAAGGAATGGAAATAGGCCACAGACATCCAGGTTTCTTAAAATGGGAGAGGGTGAGTTCCAAACGACGGTAATCGTTGGTTGATGCGAACGAGAAAGAATGGGTAAAATTTAGAAAACCTACTTTATCTTAACGTACTCGTTATCTCTTGAATGATAGTGCACTTTGGGTACGTTGATGAACTGCTAACCCCAAACGACCAACACATTTGTGGTCGTACATATTGCAACGCCATATAGTCATGTCACCACGAGCTATGGCACCGATAGATTCTTTGAGTACCGAGCGCCTTCTATTCTCGGCTGCACAGTAACTGTTCGTTTAACTCGTGGACACCAGTCCGAATAGTTTACTTCCAAAAAGTCCGGTTGAACGTTAAGTCTTCCCAACATCTAAAATCAATGTTACAACGTGAGAAACTTAACTACATAGCATCCTGGTGTCTCCGCTTCTGGCAAACAGAATTCCGCTTACCTAATTTCAGTTAACCGTAAAGCAGCTGTTTTGGAATACGGTCACCATCCATCCGACGAACGTGAACTAACTAACGAAACTGATTCGACATCAGCATGGCTTCCACCCCGTTCATATTCGCTCGCCGCAGTACTTCAATGTTCGGAATCATGTCCGATCACAGAATATCCAAAATATGCCTTGAACATTACAAATGGAAACGGTTTAAATGGCACACGTTCTGCCGATACAGTGTCCAAGTGTCACTGCCGTACGGCAGTATAGACAGCATCACTGAACAGTACACAAGGAGAGCTTAGTGCTAGGCTTCAAGCTGTGGTTTTTCCAAACACGTCTTTCAAGACGTCCGAAAGCAGTACTAGCCTTTGCCACACGAGCTTTCAACTCGCGGTCCACGGACAGATCGGTGGACAAACTGCTACTCAAGTAGCAGAAATCTGTGCAGCTGTCGACAACATCTCCATTGATGCGAATTTTAGGTGACGGTGTACAGATAGCACTACCGCCCGCAGAAGACTGAAAGGGAGAAAATATCTTACTTATGTTGATATCTAATCCAAACTTGGTTGCCGTAGTCGCGAAAGCCGTGGCCAGTCGCTGTAGTTCGTCTACGGTTTGTGTAAACAGCGCACTGTCATTTGCGAACAGAAGCATACGCATCTTTGAGGTATGCAACCGGAAATGTCGAATATTCAATAGGCCCCCATCCATATGGTAATCTACCTGAACGCCATTTTCTCTAGAGTCCTGAGAAGCAACTGTTACCATGATAATCGAATATAAACTAAACAGGGCGGGGGCTGGGACACAACCCCGCTTCTTGCTAGTGATAATGTCAAACTCATCAGAGGTCGATCTACATGATTGTACATTCTCCTTCGTGTCCACATGCAACATTCTAATCGGACTGGTGAACTTACCTGGACGTCTTAACTCACCATGCACCGTCCATAATGCCTCGCGGCTCATGGAATCAAAAACCTTGGTGAAGTCCACGAAGAGAGCTTGCAGGGGCTGGTTCCGTTCTTAGCACTCCTCCTAAAGCTGTATAGCAGCAAACACCAAGATCGTCATAGTTCGGCTCGTCCGGACTTCACACTGTGTATACTGTATAACACTCATACTTACGATGAATGAACTAAGTACTTTTTACAGCAATCGGTACTGCGACGGAAAATTCAAGGGGCGGGATTTCGTCACAAATCGAGCAAATGTATATAAACACTGGAATGCTCAGTGGTTGGGGCATTCGTCGTAACTTGTAAGGCGAACCAAAGTCACGTTATGTTCACACTTCCGGTGTACGACTCAAAACTAAAAGTTGTTTAACTATTCTATTTGAACACAATGAAAGTAACCTTGCTAGGATAAATCTATGACATTCCTTAAGACCCTAGCGATGAACTGGCTTTTTGCACTATTCCTCGTCTCAGTGTTGGACATGGATGCTTTGGTTCCTCCACAATCTAGTGCAATGAGTCCTTCACTTGAAACTTAATGAAAGCGCGTAGTTTCTGGTTTCTACGTGATATACACTGCTGAACAAAAATGTACTAGAGGCAATTAGTATCAGCTGGCTGGTTTCAATCCGGCATGAAAAGAGCCCACTTACAACTCTATTGTTTCTGCTGCTTACTGCATGAAATTCATTCAACCAGATTAGATGAAGTGAATTGTAGTTGTCGCTAACTTTGTCGAATACGGCCTACTTACCCAGTCAACACTTTATTGTATCCGGTACCACTCAAGTGATTCAAAGGCAATAAACCCTGATACGTTTCCATGCGTGAATAAGTTATCTCGGAGCATTTCATCCCGTGAACAATTCATCTCGAAGTAATATATGTGAAGGTTTTGTAGTGTTTATAAGACACTAAGAACTTTTATCAGAATGCCATGAACCATTCATCTGAACGAAGCTACTTTTCAAAGCTGATTAATAAAGTAAGTGCTGGATTGCACCGTCAAGTCTATAAGCTCTTCATACTATTGGTAAATTTCACATCTGCGTGAACATACTTCCAATTGCACCCAGGGAGATGACGCGTTTTGTAAACCACAAAGTCCCGGAAGTCTCCTCGTCAGATTTTATTTCATTCGATTACGAGACCAGTATGAACTCGAGTTCATCTGACGGTGACCTATCCTTAAAATGTCAATCCGCATTCTTATATATTATAAAAGATGCCGAAAGCTTATCATCCAGAAAAAGTAATTGCCGGGATGTGGTGTGCGGGATGTGTTTACTGTTGTTGAGCCGAAGTGCACAAAACAATAAACTGGTTGTCTCAGAAATTGGGATGAATTGTCATGCTAGATGAATTGCTGAAGTGAAAGCTGTTTACGTCAAGAACGATGGGAAGAATCTAGTCAGCAGTGT
>LUCH01000431.1:85885-104890 GCA_013368495.1 Paragonimus heterotremus
AGTGTCGGCTTGAAAGTTCGGATTAGGATCGCTTCACAGAAAGCTAACAAGTTCGTGTTTCGATTGCGTAACAATATTTTGAATGAGTTAACTGGGTCAACTTGGTGACCTGTTGCCATCGCCAGAATAGAAGATGTCTGACTCCATCCGTTCTGAATGGAAACCCAAAATAGGTCACTATGTAAAAGGACAGTAGTTTCTTAATTTTGTATGATATCTGTCAAATAGGTGGAAGGATGCTTGCCCTAGGGTTTTCAAACTTCCACGTCATTCCCTTAATTTGGCCAGCGACGACACACTTGTGACGGCGCTCATGCTAGTCATTGAACTGCACGCGCCTGGTTAACATGTTTATGTGCTGGAGGTTTACTTGATGATCGTTTCTAAGCGCTCTACAGCACATGATCCGCTTATAATTATAAAAAAGCTGGAATCAGTTTTGTGTCCGGTAGACATCCTGAGTGGTTTCAAAGAGGCTTTCATGAGTGTAATTAGTTGCAGTGTTCCGGTACCAAAATCACGAGGTGATACTTCCAGTTTACATATGTCCGGAACCAACAACAGTTCAACTTATAGGCTATGTATATACTTGATTCGTGACTAGTGTTAAACGTGTACATGGTTCTTGCTCCAGCTTTTTTTCCAACGCAGTACGAGTAAAGTCCGTTAGAAATCATTAAACTACTACAGACGGTTGCAGACTACACAGACTGATTAATTCATATCCTAAGGCAGGATAGCACATTGCACGATCGTGTCTAAGTACATGCAGTCCGCCTTTCTTCCGTCAGAATTTTGGGGGTGTCCGTCAGTTTCGCCATTTAAGAATACCAAAATCTAATAATTCTGTCGAACGCTGACATAATGTAATAAGGACTGTATCAGCATGTAAGTATCCTTGTGTTTAAAAACTAAGTGAGATACGGGAAAATGACTGATTCCTTACTACGAAACGCCAACGCGTAACGGTCTCCACGGAAGCACGTTATTGCAGAGGCGTTCGACAGGTGAGTTCGCACACTGGTTACAAATAATTAACGAACAGCATTAACTGATGTGATAACCACCATTACAAACAATCATAACAGTCAGTCTTACGCTGTTTATTTACCTTACGAAAACCTAGGTGGGCAATGGATTATCTAAGGTTCATTTGGGTGCGAATGGATTATCCACAGAATGAACTGACTAGGATGGACCGGTCGAAACCAACTGAGCGTTTGCTGTTCTATCGAGTTAAGCAGGCTGTCTATCAAATACCAAAATTCTGCTATCAGGTGAATTGTAGAAAGCGGACTGATGATTCACTATTTCGCCACAAGTTGGATGAAAAAGCATGCATGTGGAAAATCTGAGGTGAACAATTCAGCCATGGCTCAAGAGATTTCACAATATCAGTTGATGATAGGTCAGTATACATAGGAGCTGCTTCTGACTGGTCATCTGGAAGGAATGGGCTTGTCTTTCTGGATCTCACTGCCATTGGTCTAGTTTATCTGAGCTAGTTGCAAGAGTATTTGTTATTAATGACGTCTGCCAAAGTGACTGGATGCGTCAAAAAGATATCAACATTGACGTATACTGGAGCCTTAATTGTCCTACAGAAAAACGTCAACTGCATATTAACTGCGTTGGTCCCTTTTTGTTCAGTGTGATGTTCGGTCAGGCGCACCGGTGACATGTAGAGAAGTTATAGGAAAATTGATCAATAAAAGGACAGGGTGTATTCCACAAAGGTCATCTAGGCGGTCGAAACGGTCAAAGTACATTTGGGAGCATAAACTGCGTTCTAGTTCAAATCAGGTCCACACAAGCTATTCTAGGTTAATTTATTCCGACCATTCGTACCGGCCACTAGCGTCAAATGTACGCTCATGATTTGTGAGGTCAGCGCACCGGTAACGACCTCGTCCGTTAGGTTTTGCCAACTGAAACGGTTGCTCAGTTAGCTCAGTATAGCCATAGCGACTGACCATAGGGAATTCTATCTTTAGTTCCTATGCCGATCTGTCGTGTTGAGAATCGTGGAGGCTTGACCCGATTTAGGCAAGTGAAACTTTGCAGACGCAACAGTGATACTAGCAGGATCGACTGGAAGGAAGGAATTGAACAACATCACTGGTGGTCAGTAGCTATGTTTTAGCAAAAGTGTATGTGAAACTACGCAAGACAAATGAGCTTTATCAGAGGTTTTCTTAAGAATGTGTGAGGCAAAACTCCGATTTAATTTTGAGAAACTTCTAAAGTAGTGTCGGCAGTTATTATTTGGCTTCATTCATAAAAGCTGCTTTACACCGAATTTGCACACACTACCCGGCTGATAAGTTTAAGTCGGACAGATAAGGCACCCAACGTTTTCGTCCTTCATACACCTAGTTATAAGAAGTTATTCTTTTAGACTTGACTATTTAAATGGGTGGGTTACTGCCTAAGCAAAAATTATTGTTTTGTGTAAGCTCCTTCAAGGATTCACTGTCTGTCGCCCCAGTCACTGCTGACTCAATCCAGGTGTACAAAAATCTACACGACTGACGTTACAGCTCTCTTAGTCCCCTCCCTGATGCAGTCGCACAGGTTAACATGTGTGTTTTCGTCCGTTTATATGTTTTTGTTAACTGTCTGTATGTGCATTTTTCTACTGGATTATTCTGCAGTCTCAACGGGTCAAACTGTGAGCATGCAGTCCTTCAGCGGTTTCTTCATAGACCTTTTCTTTCCTTAGCCCTGAAAATGTTTTTATACTTACGAACTGTCCATCATACCTTAGTATAAACAAACGGTAGTTTACTGAACAATTGGTTATCGATTATTCAAAATCGGGCTAGGCACACCATAGTTTATATCACCTTGTTTTCCAAGCCAACAAAATCAAGTGCAATTTGTCACATATCTGCTTCAAACTGTTTTGGATGGGACGGTAATTACCTGTTCAACTTCGCAGTAATAAAGCGGGTAGTAAATAGCTAACTTAATCGTAGGGTTAAATAACTCTAACCCGAGAGCACAGTTATGTATTGTGTAGCTATATTCCCATCAACACAACAATGACCAGACTACTAGACCTAACTCCATTTATTTCAATAACAAAGCGAGTGATATTTAGGGTAGTTCCGCCAAAACCCTCCTCAGCACAGGGGGAAATGCATAAGTATTTGATCCTTCTGCCTCCGGTACAAACCCGTACACTTGTTTTCCAACTGCCATGAAACCAGTGTTTCATTTGCAGTAATCGTCTTGGTTAATCGATAATAAAGTCTAATGTTTCTTCACAACCACCATACCCGTATTTGATTCATCAGGTGTTTGTTTTGCGGGAAAATCAAAAATATTGGGCAGTTGCTAAACCAAGGCTAATAAGTAAGATGATATATTGGCTCCAATAGTCCTAGGCCTTAAATTGATGTTGTTCATTTTCATATTTCTGATTGCTGCAAGCTCTCTCTTGGTTTCATTTACACTTGATAAAAGAACCAACTGTCTTCTCACTTCTTCCTTCCAGGTTCGTCTCATAAACAATCGTTCGTACACACATTCTGTCTGTACTCAACCTATTTGGACACTCTCTTCTGCAACCTCACGTTCCTGCAAACATTCTTCTCCAGTCTGGATGCCTACTTACGACTACGAAATCCTACATTCTATCTGGTCTCCGCCAAACGTCGACCGGCACTCTGGCTAAAGGTCGGTTCACCTTGGCTAGTGGCCACAATTCAAGCAATTGGACAGCTTGCATTGAGCGACAGACAGCACGTTCGTTTGCACCAAACGCCCACAATACACGTTGGTGCCGGACTTCAGACCACATGCCTCCTGCCAGACCCAAACTTCCTAATCATTCGTACAGCAATTGCGTACGCTCTGCCTCTCCTAATTTTATTGTACTGGTGGGTTTACAATTACGTTGTTTACGTAATCTGAGAACTTATTCCTCGGAAGCTATTGAAGCATTGCTACAAGTTCGCAAAACGTTTGGCAGGCACGCTTCCCCGGAGCCACATATTACTTGTCAAAGTGGAACTAATAGGAATCGTTCGGATACATCTCGAACGGAGATGATGTATTCATCTTCCATCATTCCAATGAAACATACTGAACAATACACCCTACTACCTCTGACTCTTTCGTCAACTCAGATAATTAGGCCAAATAGCCCACAAATAATGTCCAATTCTTGGCACGTGGATCGTCAGTACACTCTGGAGACTTTGCTTCCTGATTGTGGGAAATCGACAAGTCATCTTGGTGTACAATCTGACTCATCTCAGATTATACCGAAAGAGTCAATCGGCCCTCATGTAATATTTTCAACTGGTACAATGCCAGTCATTGAACTACATTCCTTAAATCCTAGTAAACCGGGAGATATTCAGTCGTCTTTGTACCAATGTCCAACTCATGGACTAATCAATTTAGCGATCGACACAGCGTCGACTCTACATCCCTTAGAGGAATCAGGGACATCAATTACGGTTGCCTCTAATTTTTTGTCTCATCCAAATGTACTCGGTGATCATACGGTTTTACGAGAGGAAGAAATTAACACGGAATCCCCAGTGGATGCAAATGTCTTGCATCATTCCACTCATCAAGAAAGTACACTGGGTCACGACAAAAGGGTGTTGAACTCTCGACAAAACGCAGAGCACATGCCAATCAGTACAGCGGGCTTTGACGAGGAAGATCAATTGCCATTTGATCGTAGGTCAATGGCACCTGCCGTAGATCAGTTGAAGGGGTGTGAGGCTGATATGAAGCCTGTTATTCCTCTTTGGTTGACGGCCTATCAAGGTGAGCAGCTCGCAGTTGCAATCAACTTGGTCAGCTGCATCATCGCGGTTGGCACATGGTCTCCTTATATACTAGCAACATTGGCCAATGGCCTATGTCAGCCAGTTCACACGGGTAATTCTCCTTCGGAGAGTCCAACAATTCATCCATTTTTACCGATGGTTGCTACCACACTGGACATGACCCACACGAAACCGGTGAATCGTTGTCTTATCCAAGTTACACCGGACCGGATAGCAGATTTCCGATGGTGGGCTTACGCCAGCTCAGGTCTCTTACTTCCCATTCTTTTGTTTTATCTGGATTTAGGTCTTCGAGATGGGTGCTGGAGGGCACTGAATTATAGTGACAAATCGGAAAGCACCCAATCGCCAACACAATCTCAAAACTGGAATTCCATTCACTCGACGACAACGGTGCAGACGTATCGATGCAAAAACGCTCGTCAGATTCGTGATGCACGTGAGACTATAAATAAAAACATAGAACAAGAAATGAACAAACTGAACCAGCTTTGGAACAAAAGAGCCTCTGTTGAACGTACAATTTCAGGCACGATGGACATGACAGATAGACAGCATGTTGCTTCGAACATCCCCGTAAAATGTGTTAGTTGACTGTGATAATGCGTCTGTTGTATGAAGATGCATCCCAAGCGATATTTGTTGTTTCTTTATATGAAATCTAGCATTGTTTCATTACATGTCTGTATGATTTTTTAACTGAAATTTAACTTGGTAACTGAGTGAAACACGTTGAATCAATTGGACTGAACTAGTGAGCGTGCTGATTAATCGGAGCGGTTTGTGCAACTGTTGCTTCGCTTCAACCATCTTTGAGACTTAAAGAGAACTCGTAGAATTTTCATTGAGTCACGGAAATAGAGTGATGAGTAATTGTCTCTCATGATTTTTTATTACATCAGTACGGTCATATATAATTAACGAGGCTAGAACAGAGTTTATAAACAGAGAGGTGTCAAGTAAAATTCAGGTGGTTAATGTCAAACGGTACACAATTACTGTTTTCTACCACCGAACTGGCAAAACATCCTTATTGAAGGTGAGTGTAAGGTTTAGAATGTTACACTTGTTTGTGTTTGTCGGGTGGATGTAAGACCATATGAAACTTTGTGTCTGTAGAGAAGATTATGAGGTTATCGGTGATCACGGAAGTTCCACGACGTACATGACCATCCTTGAATGATGTTAACATCTACAGACTCAAGTAGTTATCCAATTCTACTTTCACAAAAGTCCACAGAAACCCTTTAGTTATCATGGTGAAATATATCCTTGTCAGTCACCATTCATACATAAATTCCCATCCCCAACACTGCGACATACTTTTATGTGTCAATCCAGTCCTTTAGTACTGGTGACTTATTATCTGAGTCGTTGGGACAGAAACAGGCCGCGAACACTAAGTCAGCTGAAACTACGCCGACTACGTTCGCAACATAAAATAACATGAATGTTTGGTCTTACTTATATGTGCACTCAACTCTCCTCAATTGTTAAGTACATAACCAACAAGTTACCAACCAGCTAATTATTGGATGCCTTGAAACTGTGCTTATTCAGTCCACTTCATGATGTTTTGAAGAATTCGCTTGGTAAATTCCATTGAGCATCGTGCTAACTTGTCCCCTTTATTTCAGCATTAAAAACTGGTGTTTAGTTTATCTTTATGTTAACACTAATGTCATTTGTAGATTTGGTTGATGTGAATTGTGCACTACACACAACTAGCTGCGGAATCGCATTCTGAAGGACTTTTCAGCTAATCCCTTCCGAAGATGAACACTGGACTCGAAACTAACATTTGATAAAGAACAGTAGTAACATATCTTTAACACGATCCTGATTTGTACTCTTCTCTAAGTCCACATGAGCAAACCGCCTTATCTGCTGCATTACCGATAGATGCTAGCAGTGCAGGATAAATGAAATCGATAATGTTGGCTTTGGTGAAAAGTAATGGTGGGCTTATCGATTGTAATTAGTAAGTAATCGCTGTGTTTCTCATCGGAACGATTTGTTAGCCTGAATAGCATTCATGAAAGAGTGTGATCAAGCGTTGGTTTTTACGATATGAGACAAGTCTATTGTGCGGTTATTGAGGTGTCGACCAATAGAGTTGCCTCATGAGAATGTGGAGCGGCGTTCGTTATAAGATTGATATGCACAACCACCCAGCTGTAACGACAGAAACTCGAACCTCGTTTTAAACGGGGGCTGATTTAAATGACTATCGTATGGCGAAACTGCAATCAACGCTGGATGGTATTCAGGTCAATTACTAACTTCGTCGATGAATGTCTTCAGCAGTCTATTCATTGACAACGTGGTATACAGCTCGTGTCGAGAAGACGTTTGTCGATACTCTGGATTGAACTTAACTGCGTAATGCCTTACTTGAACCAATGATGTTTCACACTGACATCTCGGTTTTGAATGTAGTTGTTGAATAAACAACGCTTTTCTAACTAATGATGCCTTATCGATGTAGTGGTGGTGAACAGATGGGAGACGTTCTTCACAAGCAATCCAAGCGTGTTACACTCACGATCTGTGTTCAGAGTGAGGTTGTCAAAATGCGGCCAAACACACAGTGTTCTTCATGCCAACACGAAATTTCCGGGTGCGTTTTCTAATTTCGGACTGTGTGAGCAACTCGGCAACTCACCCAATCGAACAACCTCAACATTAGCACAGTTTGGGTGACATTTGGATGAGTTATTATTTTTTGAGGAAGCTCAGGATATTTTTCGTTGTTTTCTCGGTTGGGTTCATCATTGCAATCAACTGTCTTCAACCATATTGCTGTTTATGCTTAATCTTTTAACTGTGGTCACGTGTAGATAGGATTTTTTTTTCAGAATTGCAACTTCAACCTAAACAAGCCTAAACACAACCAGACCGTTATTTTAATGACTGTTCAAACGATCAAGATTTAGTTGGCCACTCGCTGATACATACACAGATAAGACTGTCTTAGTTTCAATATAATTGACAGAATTGTGTAGGTTCATCAAATAATCGCGTTAAATCCGCATTGTCGGCTTTCACTGTGGGCAACACAAGTACTTACGTGGTTCGTTGAAGAGGCTGATGAGGTTAGACTAAGAGGTAGATAAATCGGCATTGATGGTGTAGGTTATTGAGATGTTTGCATTTAACCACAAGAATATTTGTGAACTTTGTTTTTTCCTATAAGTAGGCGAGTAATGCCACATAGAAGCAGCTATCGGTGGATAACACATGATACTTACTTCTGTTTAGGCAGTGAGAGAAGACACATGAATATACATATAAAATGCGTTGTCAAAACATGATTAGGTTGAACAGGAATCAAGAATACATCACTTTGTTCAGTGTTACAGTGTCTTTAGCTACGCGTGGTTTGCAGCCTCAGGGATATAAGGTTTGTTCGGTTAATTTACACAGCTTCCCGACACAGGCCCTACGTGTGCGAACCGCTTCGATTTTCGAAAAAAACTCAAACACGTCTTACTTGCTCTGGATGAAAGGCTGTCGTCGTTGGAAAGAAGACAAAACCAAGTTACTGATTAGTAGTAGAGGATTTCCGTTATCATATGAGTCGACTTACACCCACAATTAAGATCGGAACTCGAATCTAGTGCGTTTTAGGAAACAGACCGACTGGAAAGTCTATGGGAATGCGACAACTGCGATCAATTGTGGGTGATGTTCAATCTATATGAAAATCAAAACACCGTTCAACAAGTCAAAGATTTCGGTGATTTCAACATGGAAAGAAGTCCTAATCAAGGAGCCATCGATTGGAGTTAACACACAGTAACTGTGTCCCCTCTCGATGCGATCGGGCAACCTGATCATTACTCACAAGCGAAAGTGGTTGAGCGTTCACATATGATAATTCGGTCGTGCCTAACATGAGGTCACTGGCACAGTGGCAAACACAGTTGCCTCATGAACAGCGTGGCCGGAATTCTAGTTCCGGCAGTGGCGAGGATATGCACTACTGAAGAGCTGCTCTACTGAGAACGAAACTCAAGTCTAATGCTTCTTTTTGAATGCGGTCGACTAGAAACTCTACGGAAATGTGATAGCTGCGATCAGTTGTGGATGATGTTCAATCTACATCAAAACCAAGTTGTTCGTCCGATTTTAATCAAACTGGAAGTTACGACGATAAGTGCCTCCTTCTACAACTAGCATATAAATGGTTCTGGCAAAATCGATGGCCCAATAATGGATAAACAGTTGTCAGGGCAGTTGGTATTGAACATTCTGCCTGAACTTGACAGGAAAGAGACGCGGTCCCATCCTGCAAACAGATGTATTTTCATTCCCGTGTCGGCTGAATATTTACTCGACCAGAGTGAAGGGATCCATTTATTACTGCTTACTTTTCAGTATCAACCAACTGCATGCTTTTTCTGTCAAATACCGATCAGTTAACGAGTCACCAGTTCATATGCATCAGCAAGGTTCGGTCTATCACAGTGTGATGACTGTCAAAGGTTAAAAGCTGACTACTGACTGGTGTGTGAAAGGCCAGTTGGTAAATTTGATTTCTCCACACGATAGTAGACGAGATAGTATGTGCCTGGAAAACCTATAGTTAACAAGTGAACGATGATCTAGATTTCCAAAAGACAAAAATCGACTGTGATCTCGTTTGTGTATGAGCTTTTGTGTGACCATCAGGAGCGACTGGCCCAGTTTCTTTGGATCACAACGTGAACTATATGAGCTACAGAAAAAAGCTGCAGGAATATTCTTTAATAATAGTGTTCGCACGGAATGACCTTACGTTTTGGTGTTATGACACTCTGACAGGCCAATATAACCACTACAGAAATTGAGGTCCACCTATAGCGAACAGGTAACCTGTTGATTTTTTGGTTAATCGATTTCGCAAGCCTGTGTGTGCTATCCGGTCGGACGGATCAGTCACAGTTGTAGTGTACTCGCTTGAAGACTGAGTGATTGAATAATGAATGATAATCTGCGAAAGTCATGTAAGTAGTCATAGCACGAGAAGAATGGACGTAGGAACAGCCACAACCATTTAAGATAAAGTACACTATACTATTCTAACTAACGGGCCCAAGCATGATAGTCGGTGCTAACTGATCCTGTCTAAACTGTTTTATCGGCAACGTAGAATGAGAATACATGTGGTATAAATGCTGAGCGCTAGAAATCGTCCAGTTGCTGTTAGGTGACTTGGCGTTAGATAGTGTCAGTCCAAAAAGACAGACCTGATTTTCGAACTTTGAATACCCAGATCATTTAGACATCTTGCCAGAATTACCGCCTTGTTTACGTCAGAATCGTGAATAGTCTATGTTTAGCATAGGCTAAATTATGTCCGTCTGAACGCTATCCATTCCAGGAAACGTGCTTTACGATCAACCATCTTTACACAATCAAACCGCATTGTGAGACTTACCGAGAAGGTTCACAAATCTAATAATGAGTTTAAAACAGCTCAGCATTACCATCCGGTTTCATTTGGGGAATATTTACGCAAAGTATAACCGAATACTAGAAGATTCATCCGAGTTTAGAGTGGTCAGCTGACTATTGCCATCGCTTTGCAACTGGTACCATGAGCGGAACTAGATTGCGAAATGGACCATACATAAGACCGCAAAATAATCCCTTACCATATTATCATGGAGGACGATTACTAGCCTATAATCGTGAATAGAAAACTGGACCTATACATCTACTTTGCTCAGATTTATCGCGCAATCCTACTGCTGCTAAAACTTCACTATGCACCAACCGCGCAATTCCGTCATCGCATTCCATGTTTCACAAAACATTCTACTAGTAATCACATATATATGGCTTGCGCTGCACCACTTGTGGTTCCACTCACACCACGTATCCGGTGTAAACCCGAAGGAATGAGACCAGTTGGTGTGTGAGTAAGGTTTCTGTGTCCAGCCGGCCATTGCTGGTTAGCCAATTGAATGACTAGCAGGAAATGGAAACCATTATCTCTCGGAAAATAAACAGTGGGAGAGACTGCAATGACGAAATCTATACCAGGGAGAAAGATATGTGAAATGCACTGACTATTGGCTGTCTGTTACGACATGCCTTTTTGTGGAATTCAGACAGAGAACTCCACCAACACTGGAGACAGCCATAAAGTCTGTGCTGCCGGGCGGTAAACGCGTCGACTAATTAGGCGGTAAGAAGACAAACAATTTGAACATAATTTAGTAAATAAAATAAACACTAATCGATAACATCATCCACTCTCTTCTAATGTCCCTGCTTCGACAAGTTACTTGTGCAACAAATCTCATCTAGCTCTCCTATAGCAATGGAGAGAATGTCCTTTTTCCATTGATGACCCATAGACGAAAAGATAGATCCTAGGTGAATTATTGCGTTGATTGCACTCTACACTAGTACACTGTATGCAGGTGTTGACAGTTACGTCACGAAATCCATTTCAACACATCATTCGTCAGGAAATGGCTGAAAAGGCTGAGAGGAATGCGAAAGCTGTACTCATTCCCAAGGTGCGTTCGAAGTGTGTTAACCAAAAGCAACTGGCGCTTATCAGCTAACAGAGTGGTTTCAACTCATACTAAAATTATGTGTTGAACTAATTACTGTATGGTTCGTCTGGCGCTATTAGCCGAAATGGTTTAGGAAATGGTTTAGGGTGCCCTAGCCAACCTGTTTATGAATAATGATTTTAATTTGATCATCATGCCTGCTCAAACCCCCAACGCCAATCGAAGTCACTTAGTTAAATCATCTGCTCCCACCCTTTGCTGAGGTCTCGGACGGGTTTGTAGAAGAGTTGTACGCCTCCCTCAAGCTACTTCAAAAACTGTTGGACATCTGCGGTTTGTTTGCATATTATCAAGTATCACGGAGTCAAGCAAGTGACTCATTTGCAAACTTCGATCAATGCAACATTCATTTTACACTTCTGATAGTTAGCGACCACAACTCCAGCAATCCTCTCAGGCATCTGTCACTGTTGAAACTTTTTGGAGTGATGCGCTCTACACCAGGCGTGTTTCGAAATAACTAAACTAACAAACACTGTACTTCTATAGTATGAGAGACATAGTTTGACGTTTCTATGGGTTGTAGCTTCAAACTTCCACAGTGTCAAAACCATACACAATACTTTCGATTATCGTTAGATATGGGGCATATATTTATGGAAAAAATGCTAGTGATTACGATGCGTAGCGTTAATAAACATTATGACAGGAATGTTAGTTTAGAAGGGACCACAGTGAGTTGAATGTGAGCTGCGACTCTATTGGAACTAGTGATAAAAGAGCACATTGTTCCCACTGTTGAGTAGACCAGATTGCCCACCTATTAGTCTTTTCGAAATCTTATTCTCATGTGAAATATCGAATGAGTTCAATGGTATGAGATTCGTAGAGCTAAACGTTTAATGTGGATTTCTGCACACTCCCTACCTAACAGTTCCCCATAATTGTTGTGTAATCTTGAAACGCTACATCCCTTCGTAAGATATCCGCACCAAATTTTGTACGAATGAAGTCAAACAGCTTGGGCGTCGTGTTTAACATGTTATTGATAAATGGATTGAGAATAACACAACGTTATGAGCAAGTTGTAATACTCTACGTTTCAACCACCTCGGGTGGCTACATCCCTTCATTCACTAGTGTACACTTTATTAGGACACCTTTCATTTTAATGCTGGTTGGAAAGTTTTCAAGCCCAACACACGGGAAACATCGTCAAGTGGTATTATCGACGGTAAAGTTCAGAGTAACAGTTTTCGAACGCTTATACAGTTCCTGAGATTCTCTTTTCCAGACGGTAGGTTACACTCTACGCTACGAATTATATTGTATCTACTTTATACTGACTTCAAGTATGTCCGAGGGCTGGCGCTAGCTAATTCCATCAACGACCGTTGTCAACGTTTTATGACCATACGTTCTGTGACCACTTGCTTTCAAGTTAAATATCACTCACATGTAATGACAGCCTCCGAATTCAGATAGACTTTCTAGCCAGCCTCTATCGAAAAGAATAATTGTGTCTCCTCTCCATAGATCGGGCAACCAGTTCATCACTCACAAGCGAAAATGGTTGAGTTTCACATATGATGATTCGATTGTGTCTAATTTAAGGTCACTTGTGTCGTGGCAAACGCGGTTGCCTCATGAACAGCGTGACCGGAGTTCTAATCCCGGTAGTGGCGAGGATATGCACTACTGATGAGCTCTGAGATCGAAACTCGAGCCTAGTGCTTCTTTTCGAAAGGGGCTGGCTGAAAAGTCTATCTGAATGCGAAGTCTACAGTCAAATTTGACTGGTGTTTAACTTGAAATCAACGAAATCTCCGACCTCTCATCACTCGTTTTGTTAGGTGATTGGCCGAGCATGTGAGGGCCGCAGTGTTGTTTCACATATGCATAAACTTACTAAAAGTTAACCAGTCAATCACACACGCAGTACGAATGAATCAACTAGCACATTCCGTATGTGACGATGCAAATAAGGACTAACCCGTCAAAACTAGAGCAGTAACTTATGAATTCATCATTCAGTGGTGGCTGTCAACACAGGTAGTCCGCCAAATTCGTCGACCTCTTGACGGAGCCAGTAAATCACCTAACTTCGTTCAATTCGATCACGGTTGGTATTTTTACGTAATGATGTGATAGGTACGGTATTCGTGTCGAATGTAAATGAGATTGGGTGAATCGCTGTGGTAGGTCACTCCGTCTACTTAACAGCACCACGAGGGAAGTTATTCTGCGTGTGTGTTACCGTTTGGTATACCGAGAAAGTGACGCTTATAGACGGGGACCCAACTTCAGACATGTCGCCATTAGGCTATGTTGAGTAAATTTTAACTTACCTCAAGTCGTTCGCTAAAACTTTATGCCACTAACAAGGTGGTGTTATTACAACTGGTATCGATATTTAACTGCAGTCTTTTATCGATTTCAGTTAGAAAACCTTTCGCATGCAATTCCGACCATAATAGTCAGGCAACCGTTCCGGGGCCAATTACGTAGGGGCCCGGCATAAGTTTAACTTTTAGTCCAACCTAATTCGATGGGAGAATTTGCTGTTAACATCTACGACAGCTCAAATTTCAGGTGTTAACGCGTGACGAACTGATGATCGCTGTTGCTTTTCAGTTGGAAACACGATAAAATCATCCAAAGTGCGTCAGTGACGTAGTCAACCAATTGAGATATAGTGTGATGCGTTTTGTAATGGGTTCCCATTAGATCACGTTTCCCAAACAGATAGTGACTCTTGTTATTGGTCACCAAGTTTGCCACAACATAAAACGTAGTTTATCAGTGTGTCCTGCTCGCCTCAGTTTCCTTTTAGTGAGGACTGCAAACTAACAGGGCTTGATAACCATGTTTTGCGGCGAAACCAACTACGATAAGATAAACAACAAAAAACTGATTACAACCATTGTCTCACTTGGAGTTCAATTGTCCTAATAAGACGCAGAGGCCAACTGGAATATGACTGAGTAGTGAGTACAGAAGATCCTTCAGGATAGTTTGCAGTATGTGGCGGCACACACAACCACGCCGGATGTGAACGCAACATTTCAAACGGAAGAAAATAGAGTTGTTATGTTGTATATCGTGGATACTTCTTGCCTCAAATGATGAAATCACAGAGAATTTTGGTAAATTCTGTGGCCGACAGGTGATGACTATAAATAAACGTCAGCGTTAAATCAAGTGAAGTCGTAGTTCACACCCAGGGCAACATATGACTTGACGATTATGGAGTGGATACGTTGACCGCGGTTCGATAATGCGGTACAGTCAGATCCCAGTCTTGTACGCTGGGATCAGCTGTGAAATCTTTCAGAAGGATTTTCGTGGAGCGATAGGTTAGGTGTACAAGTCCACTTTCTTGAGTA
Source organism: Paragonimus heterotremus (assembly GCA_013368495.1). Classification (NCBI taxonomy): domain Eukaryota; kingdom Metazoa; phylum Platyhelminthes; class Trematoda; order Plagiorchiida; family Troglotrematidae; genus Paragonimus; species Paragonimus heterotremus. Next base: position 100,595 of record LUCH01000431.1, read on the forward strand.
TTATGGCGTTTTGTGCATTATCTGCAAATTCCAAGCAACTAACACAGTACAGTCAAAGTGGTAGATTCAAAGTGTGGCGCATGATCCGAATAAAACTGTCCCGGCGCACCTCCTCCGGATGTCCACGGTTCGCGAATAGCTCGCTCATCAATCGTTGATTCGGATGGTGTTATCGGAACGGCCTTTTACTGCTTCGTGAAATGGGCAACCATGATCATTTTATAGCGATCCTGCTTGACCGTTTCAGGCAGTGGTCCAGTCAGTAGCGCCCATAAGTGCGTTCGAATGACCATAGGCGTCTCAGGGACGTGATGCAAATTTAAGGTCACTGCACTGTTGAAACAACCCTAGTCGTTGGTTAACCGCCACGTCCATCTTCTTCTGTTCTACAAGACCCAACTGGATGTGCAGTCTCTACAATACCAACTAGGCACTGAACAGAGAACCAAACTGTCCACCCCGTGGTTTGAATTAAATTGCCACTTGGAATACTACCATTTTGTATAACAGACGTGTTTCAGAGTCAGTAGTCTGCGTCAATGCTCACTCTCCTGATGTCGATTGTGTTACGGTCAAGGAGAGGCTCTCTCCGTGGCTTCCAGTAGACCAACGATGGAATGCGTCTGCTTTCCAATGTTTGTGTCATAAACGGTGTTGGCACTCGAAACCGAATTTCCGCAGTTTCTCCTGCTCATGAGCCACTTGTTTTTCTGGCCCCTGAAACTTATAGAGTAGTTTTAACACCCGGTGATTTATGCGCATTATAATGCGTCTTGTAAGAAATGAAGGGTGAAAATAATTAGTTTGTTATGAGTACCAACACCTCCATCTTGGTAGTGCAATAAATGGTATCAATTTCACTGCGACTCCTATGTGCGTACGCGATGATTTGGTCTAAACCACCTTGTCCGGTTTCAGATAACACCGTTCCGCTTCCAGTGTAACATCACGCAGCACATCTGAGAATGCAAGGAAGGATGATGCTGTCGAAGCACGGCAAAGCAAAACAAGGGTTTTGATAATCCATCGTCTTTTTGAACTTCCGACCCTCTTTTGATAATCGATGCAGTAGTACAGCTATCCGAGTTATGATATTAAGATGCTAGGCCGAGAATGCTTACGCCTGTTCGATTGTTGTGAGTACTGACCACAATTAAACGTCGTGTACTTCCTAAAGATCGCTTTTGACGCCTGCTGCGCCAAATGCATGTTCGAAGAAATAGACCTAGGATTAAATTAAATACACTTTGGATGTTTTAGCTTTAATTCTGTCGTCGTTTGGTGTTCTGACACAGCATTCAAGTTTTATAAATTATTGCTGACAGCTTGTCCGTGCGTGATCATATTATCCAAGTAAGTCAAGCATTCGGTAAATCCGAGAACTCTCATTGTAGTATGCATCAGCCGTTTAAACATGGCAGGCATATAAGCGATCCCGAAAGGCACCACTTCGCTTTCACACACGCCACGGGGAATTGTAATTGCCACCTTTTCTTGGTCACTAGGATTGACGTCGAACTGCCAGTAACCGGAGGCCAGGTCACACTTGGTGCTTCCGTCAATGCTTCTAAAGTGTTGTCGATCAGTGGCAGGAGAAAGAAGTTTTTCTAACTTAATGTACCGAATCGTCGATAGTCGATACAAAATTGAAGGAACCCGTCTCCGTTTTGACAGCTACCACAAGCAAAGCCCAAGTTGAGTCCAGCGGTTAAGTAAAGTTGTCGAACATCATTTTTTCGTTCAGGTCTTCTAGTGACTTTTCACAGTCTGCTGGGAAGCGCCTGCGGTATTGGCGCTTGAGTGTAAAATTGAGTTATCTTAATGCGACATAGATTTATCTCCTCCGAGCAAATGCTTTTAACTGGGTACAGAGAATCTCTCTGAATCTAGTTAAGTATTTCGGTCAGTCTTTCGAATACCGAAAGTAAACCAACTAGGTTGCATCAACGGGGACCGTATTGACGAGTACTGCTTTCTAAGTGTTCGCAGATGATAAATCTAGACTTAGCGCGTTATATAACACACACGAAATCTGACTGAGTTCTGACCGAAATCCATTGTGTAACTGAATTGGCAAGGAAAACCACTTTTCTGGATTATCGTTCCAGATGATGCCATCACAGACAATGAGATCCCATTTAAGCCCTCTGCCGCCGAGCACCACGAGCGACCCTACCAGCCACGAGGAATTAAGCACCGTGCCGTTCGCATTTCTTAATCTTTACTCATCTATCTGGTTACTAAATCCTCAAGACAAATAGGAACAAAATTTGCTACAGAATACTTCTATATCCAGCAGAGTTGAATTAGTAAGTTCACCCACATGAGTGATTGAACTAGGGAATTCTCAGTTCGTTGAACTGTTCACCGACGTAACGTACCAGTAATAACACCGGAGAGACTTAGTGGAAATAAAGTGATGTATCACATTTTGTTGTCTCTGTCATGATCAACACCTGGGCACAGGCTCACTTCTGACTCTGTTCCGGTATGCCGTTGCGACGGTCTGTCTTTGGCGAAGTTGGCGGGAAGGTAGTGTGATAGGCAGGCACCATTGGCATGCCTGTACACAGGCATCACATTACTGGGGACGCGACCATTGTGTCTGCTGCAAACTGACGGTATCCACGTTATCTTCCCTAAATCGTTCAAACATGAACAATTTGTGCATACTAGACGGCTGATCTGTAAAGGCTGTGGAGGCTACTACCCATAACTCGTTTGCACAACTGTCAGGCAAATCAGCAAATTCAAGGTTTCAACTCGAGAGCTTAGCGTAAGATACCGCACAAACCTGTAAATCCGGAGGTACCTCCTACAACCTGCAGCAGAGTAAACTAAGCGGTGTTTCCGGTAAAATACAAACTGACGCAAGGAGATCTTGTGCGTTGTAGCTAAGACCAATGAGATACAGATAAACCTTCCGAAGTCACGTTGACATCTGACTGCCTATATCGATGATAGAAGGGATTAATCACTGGTCTTGTTGACTCTGACAGTGCGTGTGGCGTGACAAACCTTTGACGGGCAGCACTGGAGGCTCGAAATTGTTTATTCATCTCTCCGACATAGAGGATCCCATTTCTATTTCCATTTTTTGTTCGGGCAGTTAGACCCCTGGACCATTTAAGGGATTCCGTAAGAAACAGTGGAATTAGTGGATGACTAAGACAAAATACCACATTTCTGAACACCCAGATTGATCGTGTGGCTTATTTGGTAGGGCGCTTGCTGAGTTCGAACATGCTGTTTCTGCCACTGGTTCGAATTGAGCCGAAGCTCCGATTTTCCCTATTAAATCACTTCAAAGTGTGTTCTGAAGATTGAAGAGTACAGAGGCTTTAATAAGGCAAGTTTTCATTTCTCCTCAAATTGAATGATGAGCTCTCTTACCTTTGTTGCTATGACCATCATTGTCAAGGAATTCAAGCCTAAGCTTAATAACTAATCTAGAATTTTCATAAGCGGAACAAATGGACTGTATGCGATGATATATTTCCCTTGTTCCTTCAGGATTTCGCTCAATTCCTCACTCCCGTTGATCTCGTAACTGTGATTAGTAGTATCCTGACCATTTAAGATCTGTTCATCAAGACTGTGCCTTCATTCTCAGTATTTCAAACTCAACATATGAGCGTCCAAATGTAGCGCCCGAGAATGCTGCACGGAAAATAATGATTAGCTCTAAATAGAAACGTTAATAGTTCAGATTCATTAACCGCCTGGGAAGGAGACGATATCTGTATTTTTGAGTGCAATCGGTGACATCACACTCAGAACATCCCATCAAGTTGAAGTCACAGGGCACCTTAAAATTATCGTGCAACGTATTGAAGTCTGGGACAAGCACGTCTAAAGGAGAGCTCGCGTCAGCCGGTGAACAGTGCAGTGCGAAGCTGGTTTATTGGACGGGTACTTTAAGTTATTACGACTTGAGATCATCTAACCAATCATGGTCGCATGAACTCCAGACTAGTAATCTAAATAGACGATCATTTCGAAATAAGCTAGCCGAAAGGCTAATGGTGTGTAGTGTCCAAAATGAAATAATCTAAATCATTGAGTCTCTATTAAAGATCTGACTTTTACCAATGGTTTACCAATTCTAACAATGCATTTCACAAGGTCTATCATATATATATATATATATATATATATATATATATAAAGAAGGAGAGTACCCTTAAGGCCAATAATTGAGAACCGGTTCCGATAGGTAGGAGAATCGTCTTTTCTTAGATATAGCCATCGTCTTCTGCAGTCGTTGTTATCATCTAAACAAAACTATGCTCTAGT
>LUCH01000431.1:110412-159930 GCA_013368495.1 Paragonimus heterotremus
CTTATTTCGAAATGATCGTCTATTTAGATTACTAGTCTGGAGTTCATGCGACCATGATTGGTTAGATGATCTCAAGTCGTAATAACTTAAAGTACCCGTCCAATAAACCAGCTTCGCACTGCACTGTTCACCGGCTGACGCGAGCTTTCCTTCAGACGTGCTTGTCCCAGACTTCAATACGTTACACGACAATTTTAAGGTGCCCTGTGACTTCAACTTGATGGGATGTTCTGAGTGTGATGTCACCGATTACACTCAAAAATACAGATATCACCTCCTTCCGTGGTGATGAATAAAACTGAACAATAAATGTTAACAAATACGAGCGGACGTTCGAATATTCTCGTTCCGTCAGCGCACCCATGTGCGCATTAATGGTGCCACCCTGTTCGATATTGCAACCCATAAAACGATCGAGACATCGTACACTGATATTAAGTCACGCGAAAGTGATATCAATATATCTTAAATGGGAAAGGGTGTGACAAACTCAGTTCCTGTTCCCTCGATTCTGGTTCCATTATGCACTTACCGTGCGACACATGATATTTGTGTTCCTCATAAATTTATCGGTTGTTGCTGCGTGTGTCAACAATAACGTATTCTCTTCATAAAGTCGCCAAGTTGTGAGTGTATCTGGAAATCTAGACTGCAACTTCTCTCCTAATTCCTACATGGGGAGGATATGCAACTTCGTCTGTGTACTAATATGGCACCCCTTTGAATGTAAAGCGTGTGGACAGCAAGGAAACATCGCAGCTTCTAAAATTTCATCAGTGTATAAACTTTTATTATCGTCTGCTTCAAGGCGTTTATGAATGGCATTTGCACTTTATCGCCATGCAATACTGATGAAGAGTGAAGCGATAGCAAAATCAATCAATAATTTGTCTGATCTCAAGATGTGGTCCTTCAACTTGATAACCATTTCAGTACATGTCCGAGTAGATTAACGTTTGCAGTTCTCAAGCGATTCATGATTACGAGACGAAAGTCTGTCCAGAACATTGGTTAGGATTTCTGCCTGGTTACGATTGGACACAATGATGGTTTATATATTGTGAGGAAAACACGAAACGTCGAAGCTGGTATCGTTTTGGAAGGTAGGGTAAATTGTGACTTACCAGGCTGATTTAGTTTTCGGAGCAAATTTTTCAAAGTAGAACGTTCTTTATCCACAAAAATCATAATGTGCAAACCATGTGAAATGCACTCTTCTGCCTTGCGATTGTAAACTGCTTTGTTCAGAATGACCACCTGATTTCCTACATATGCGCTCGTGATAAAAATTGATTGATTACACAACAAACTGTCAAGTGCATCTTGTTCGCTGACATTCAAATTATCTGTTTGATGTGGTTTACGATTTCGTTGTCATGGTGATTCTGCCATCGTGTGATCGAGCTGTGTTCCCGTCGTAAACTTGCAGTCATTATAGTTATCCCTTCACTTTCGGTGCTTTTAGTGGTCCAAAATCGATGTTGAAGATCAAGTCATTGTTCAGGAGTTTTATCCGGTTTCCGATAATACGCAATCGAACAAGTTTTCTATATGTTGGACAGAAGTATTGCTTGTTTCAAATGCTGGACCGTTGTTCCTTTGTCTCGCACAATCTTATATCTTTCTGATGGAGCGTTCGTTGTCTGACAGGGTCATAAACCGTCCAATGTATATTAAGTTGTGACAAGGATTTTACATGAACATTGAATTATTGATTGCGAATCCGCTGTAGTAATCACAAAGTACGGTTGTGAAAAAATTGACGCAGAAATGTAAATTTAACAACTCAGGTGGCAAATTTAGACTGATCATAGCAGACGGTGTAGTGAGTCGTAATGTATTTGACATGATGTTTGACTAAATGCACCGAATGTTTAACCAACTGAGTTTAGACTTGCCAAAGTGAATCCTATTGCTAAGCTTTTTTACTCAAGTCGATTGACAAAAGCTTTCCGAGAGGGTCCAGTAGCTGTGAAACCCTTAATCCCTCTGGTATTCACTAGTTTCAATCTAGCCAGGGACTTAGTTGATACCGAATGTAAGTACGTGCTTCTCACATGATAAGGACATTGAAACTGTAAGTGTTTTTGAAGCGAGTGTGGGTGGTACTCAATAACAAGTAGCACCTACCTCCTTGGGACTGGTGCGTCCATCGTTCTTCACTGAGGCTCATAAACATGGTCAAGTAGTGTTCAGTGCTCCACTTTACTTGGAGTGATCGCTGACTTAGAGCTGTACTCAGCGATGAAAGGTGGCTTACTTTGAAACAATTAAACGGTCGACCATTCTGTTGACACGCTCAACAGTTATCCTACAAGTCTTGCTGTGAACACACAGAATACTCGATTTTCAATACTCTTCTTATGAATCCGAACTGTCTAAGACCTCATTGATGTGACTTGAACAGTTATCTTTCCGGTCACTCTATTACATGTTAAACGATACCACTGAACCTGCGTTGAATTAATTGGCATGATGATTAACGGTGCACGGTGTTTTAAGTTACGTAATAGGTTTCGTTAATTCAGCCGGAAAAATCACGCGTATTCTTGACACAGTGCCTACAAGATTTTGATCCGATCAAACAGCAGATTGAGATGCTTTTACTTCATACGAGACATTTGGTAGAGAAACTATGTTTATTTGTCAACAACACAAACATGAACCTTTTGGTAGTAGTGCATAATATGCAGTAAGTGTGAAGTACACGAGATTTAATGAGATACATTGTATAAACGGTCATATATAATTTCCTCCTAAAAAGCAAGAATTCCCTCTCCCACATAAAAGACAGAGCCTCCGAAACAGTCCACATTTGGCTAGTCCTGGTAGTACTTCTTCTGTCAGGGGACAGGGTATATCAAGTTATGGTATTATATGTTGATGTTTGTGTTCATGCGAGCGTTTGCGACAGTAAGCCTCCTACACAAAACACTCGAGATATTTCTAACATACCCGGGGTTCTAAATATTTTCCACGTGCCTCCATAATGCTACAACGATCAGGTACAATGTGGACAGCTGCAGTACACGTTATGTTATTAAATTTACGTATGCACATTCAGTATGACAACCATACAGTTATCGGTCATAAGTACCTTTAGTCAGTAGAACCTCCAGAGATGACTGGAACATGCTACTGTTAACATGGAGCTTTATGTACCTGGTACATATTATTCAGTCTCTCATCTTTCGAAGGAGCGATAGTAAGGACAGTCCAAAAATTTTGCACCTATCATCCAGCTAACCATTGTTGTTGATCAAGACAAAAGCGATCAATGGGTGTGGATCTGAATCGAGCTTTCATCTGCCGCAGGTAGACTTGACCTAAAGGCAGTGTCCTCATGCTTTTGTAGTCCACTGTTCACATGTAGAAGCGTTCAATGTGGCTGACAAAATGCGCTCATTGTCCTCTGATAGCGTCGCAGATAACAGCGTAGATTATTTGTTCCATGGTTTTCGTTCGCCAGGCCAGCTAGCTCAAATATTGATGAAATGTTGATGATGAGTCTCCACTTAACGATGTGGCATATTGCACCCACAATTACTACCACATCCTCGTATTCGTTATGCTGAAGAACCTCACAATGTTTTCTACCTTGGGTGGATATGAAACTACTTGTAACAGCTGCACTTCTTGTTGAACGTAACTGAAAATTTAAATGAGACTCAAAGCTTCGGTTGGACTCAAACCAGCGATAGAAACACTATGCCTAAACTCGGCAATTGCACTACCAGATAAGCTATGAAGCCACGCTACGAGCTTGGAAGTCGCACATTTGGACTCGGTTACTCATCCGTCCCACTGTTTCATACAGAATCCTTCAAATGATCCAGGAAATCGACTGCCCCGGTTTTCCATATGAGACAGAGAGACGAGTGGGTAACCGAGTCTAAATATGCAACTTCCGAACTCCTGGCGTGACTTTGTAGCTCAGCTTGTGGGGCGCCTGCTGCGTTTGGACATGTTTCCGTCGCTGGTTCGAATCCAGTCGAAGCCCTGACATTTTACAACCGGGTCCCATCGAAATCATCATACCTGCCAAACTACTCGTTAGTAGTATAACTGAAAATGTCACTGTCCCAATACCGAGGGGAGCACTGTCCCAGATAGTCACTATCGTTGACACACTCTCGCCTGCCTCCGGATAATCTATTAGGTCCTCGAGTCGTTAGTCCCAATCACTACTGTCGTGGCAACCTTTCACATGACGTAAGTCGTAATAGTTTCCTGTCGTAGCCCCAATCAAACCAAGGTTTCAATATCCGCTGCTGAATAGGTTTGTTCAAATAGACTGAACAAACCGGCTGCAGCTAGTTTCATCAGCCCGGGAAATGGTCTCGGAACGTGTCTGACACTCTAAAGACCAGTACAAAAATTGTTGTACGCTGATAGGAATGTGACACATTTTTCTTGCCCTGACAAACCACCCATTCAAGTATTGGGTGCCAGTAGTCCTTTTCAACATCTGCTGTCTCACGTACCTTAGGGAAATGAGAGTGACACTTTCGAGGTTGCTGGAAGCCATTCCGATTTAGTTAACATTTCTCTTCTATCTTCTGCGGTTGTGCATTGACATGGAGCTATTTATAGCCAATTTTGCGGTAAGCTCCATACTTTAATCGCTATCACTACCGAATTTCTCATTAATGTGTCTGCGCGTTTTAGGGCGGATATGAATGAGCCTGAGTCTACCACCCATCATAGGTTTCGCAATACAGCTACATATCTTCACTTTAAAGACCTGTGAAATGTTTGGACACTGGGGGGGGTAATCAGTAGTATGATAGCGGAAAGTTGTCCAATGCGGCAAGATCTTCAACGTCCAGTTAGCGCGCTCCTATGCTGTTCACGCGCTCGCGTTTATGAACCGGAATTCCAATCCACAACGTAGCGAAGCTTCCATTTGGACATCTTATGTACTTCTGCCTAGTTCCGTGCACTTGGCTGATGCTATCTTTCGTGGGCATTCACTCGTTGTGTCTCGCCCGATGATCCGATTTCGCTGAATAATCATTCCATGGGTTGACCGTGTTGACCGCAATCCAGCCCCTATGTGCTTTGACGATATCTCGTCGCCACGTTGAGAAGTTCGTCTGAACAGTGGAACACTAGGCTGCCCAACTTACCATTACATCGTTTTATGAAGCTATTTCATTGCAATTTTAGTCCATGGACAGATAGGTGACGGACATTGTGTTCTGTTCTCTGCCCCCCCCCACAGATTCTATGACCTGATTAAACCACTGAACTGCCTCGAAAATCCAGATATTTCCTCGGTTATCGTCCTATCGCAGTAACCACCGCGTGTATTTGGGACTAAAAACGGATGACATTTATACAAATGTCAAGTAGAAATTAATATATAACAGGATATAGCGTAGTAACCACGTAGAAGTACAAACCACAAGGATAGATTGTGGATTCACCTTTATATGGCAGGCCCCACATGTCTTCGTTATCAAAGATGACGCACGTCAACACACGCCATTCTGGCCTTTGAAATGTGGTGGCTTTTCTGTTCCCTCACATTTTCGCAGACATTTACGTAACTAGCCCACTATGGAAGACTACCAACTTGATCTAACGGAGAAAAAACAATAGTGACGGCAAGCAGAGCGCCCTGATAAACTTATATTAGTAACGTTTCTTTTTACTGAGTAAAGTTCTACCGTGCAAAACATTTTGGGTTGGTTATGAACCAGGCAATCTGATAGTCCAACTAACGAGGGTTGTCACCTACAGGAAGATCGACACCATCGAAGTAGTTAGCTCACATGAATGTTTCGACGATGTCATTCAACAGTAATCGTGGTAGCTGATAATTTCCACGGATATAACTGAGGAATGAAACTGAATGGCCCTGACTAAGTTCCTTAGAAGGCGTTTGCTGGAGTGACAGCATGATTTGAAATAAGTCCACAAGTTTACTGGAATTCACCCAACATTTGAATACCTATAAAAAATCTTAACTACTATGCTGAGCGATGAAATTACAACAGGTTGAAAATTATGTCATTCAACTACTGGTACTGTCTATATGTGACGTCAGTTTGCCTAAATTTCAAAGGAAGCTTACGCTGATACTAAGCAAATTGAACTGAACCATAGTGTGATTGCACACACACTTCACATCACGTGTACGCCCGAATTAATTAGATGAGGCATCATGAAAATGAAGTCTTGTACTACAGGTTGGTTGACGAAATGGCAATTTAATATGGGTTTCACATCTCCAGAAAACATAGGTGAGTTGCTAATGGTAAAACTGAAGTTATGAGACTAACTGACTATTTAATACTTAGATCAATAGGGATTACAAGACATGGCGGTCAGTGCGGTCAGTTTACATAAGACGAGATAACTTATTGGGCAGAACTATAAGTGAGAACATCACAGATTACCCTTGAAATATATGATCACATGCGTGTGTGAACATATTCATATATTCAGGCCGTAGTGATAGTTATCATGATAAGGCTTATTCCTTGACCCCGACGATCCCACAAAAGTTGAGAACAAAATCTTCGTGCTGTTCAAGTATACTCAGAGAATTCATCAGAAGGTAAAACATTTGTAGCATTTAAGCTGATCTACCGGATCACCTATGCCATTAGATATCAAAATTACGAATCCAGCAAGGCTGATGGATCAGATTTACTATGCCAAAATATCACCAGAGATTGTGTGCGTATAGCATCCTAACCTTTGATTATTTTACTTACACAGTTTGTGTTTACGAAAACTATGAACTGCCTGGAGTCTGGGGACAAGTTCAATCCCCAAAAGGCGTTTTCCAATCTACACTGATAGCATGCAATTTAGCAATGTTGAAGGCCGTCTGGAAAATGTGTATTGGTTAGAATGATTACTTAGCTGACCACTAATGCTCTGAATCAGCGGACTTATTGAAATACAAGATTGATAGATGATTTTGCTACCTATCTTATATAACTTATTCTAAAAAACACTAGACAGAACATGTAATTTCAGCCATCTGTTACTTTGATTGTAACAATGCTTCCGACTAGGTAATCAGAAAAACATCATACCAGGTGTTACCATCTTGCGGGGGATCCAGTCGACCTTACTGGGTGTGTACTTCATTGACAGAACACTCGATTCAGTAACCGTGTATCCTCCATCTGACAATCGATACTGGTACACCCCTAGGGGCTATTCTGACAAGTCAGGTCACAACAAGGAATTGTTTTTTGTATACACCTTACGAGTGAAAGTTCAACCCTGCTAATCATCGTGCACCCGATCTGCAGACAAGTCTGATTACAATGGATAACATAACGTTGTGTTGTCACTGGCCCACCGTGCATCTGTGTCACATCACTATAGAGTGCTTAGTTGGCACCGTTAATACCTAGCAAAACTGACATATATGGAACTGTTGTAGTTTAAACGACTGAATTCACTTGTCTCTGGATATCGAGTACTCTCTTTCTAAGCCCATCATAGTGCACCCTTTTGTGATGTACAGAATGTGCGATTAGAATCAAGCATCTCTGGTTAATTATCTGAAAACGGTTTGCTTACAAATCTGGAGACACCAATTAACCTAGCACGATCACTAGCTTGGTAATGTCATAAACAGATATGATGTAAATTTTCAGGTAGATGAAGTTCCCATCGCTGTCAAGTAGTCTGTTTTCAACAGCAAAAATAGATTTAAAGTAACATCGTTGACGTGGTCATTCTTTTCGCTTTAAAGGCGTAGAATGAATTCTACACCTTCTCATCCAGATAGTTCGAGATGATTCATAGAAGAGCAAAACACAGCAACATCGTCTGAACATGAACTACCAGTCAGTTTACCACCTAAAAAATTACTATAAGCAACCGCGTGAATAGCACCATTCAGAGTAAATTGACATCTCTGTCAGATAAACAGAAAAATCAGTGCTTTAATATCTGTCAAACAGTAAACTACTGACTAATGCACGTTCACTAGCGTATAATCCGCGCGTTTATATAAAACTGTCATTTTATTAGACTCACGAACAGTTGTAAAACAGTGAAAATATGTTCACTACCCTCATGGTCGTCAAGTGATCAGGTTAAACGCCGAGCCACATTGTAATCGTTGAAAAATTATACATAAGAAAGCTCGGCTAGAAAGATTCATCACGTGCTCTAAGGTCAATTGATCTTCAACCGAAATGACTTTGGATGTATTCGAGCTAGTCAGATGTTCTTCACCTTCCATTGTTAAATGCGACAGCCTCAAAAACTAAATACAGGCCTTCAATACACTCCGTCAACTTATCACATCAAAGTAGAAGGTTAGAGTTCGTGCTATATCTTTCTCAAGTAAATCAATAATTTGTCAACGATCAGTATGAAACCGAAAGGGAGAAACCAATACTCGGATTGTTTTTGATATTATGTCTTCATTCGGTTGACTACTTCTCAGTGTTTATACGTATGCTATCCACTAGCTAGCTCTTCATTTATCAAAATATCACGTAACTGTACATTCTGATAAAAACACTACGAGTGACATTTTTACAAGAATCGACAATTCAGCAACAGACGGAACTCGGATTCAATAGATGCAAGATCACTTGAACGACGATTGTGTAATATGTTTATATTTGATACGTTTACTCACTAACAGTCAACATTAAAATCAATAAATGATGTCGCTTCAGTTTCACATTTTTTATTTACAATCTGTACTCCAGTAGTAAGCATACTTGAGACTTGTTGTACACATACTCACTCAATTCTAGTATGCTTGCATATATGGTCAACTGCGACTTTTTGCAGTAGGCATGTCACATTCTTAAGTCAACTCAGGAGAAGACTGTCATGTTGTTCTACTTTTCACATTTTTTCTAACAGAAAAACGAACGCCTTCTACTGTACTTATGAGAAACTAGTTTGTACATTTTTGTGTGTCAATCCACATCGCTGTACGTTAGTTTATTTTTAGTTCAGTTCGGACGCCAGACGGTTTTGTGCACAAACTTCTGTTTGCTCACATGTCAAAATCCCAGCAAATTTTCCGTTCTCTTATCTGTCATGAACAGTTTGCCCTACGAAAAATATTGTCCAACCAGCACTAATCTGGTTAAGTATCTGAATTTAAGCTTTTCGTTATGTTTTATGATAGGTTAATGTAATGTTTGTTATTTTACAACTATCAGATCACTCACACATAACATTATTAAATTAAATGGCCATACTAGCAAGAATTAGCTGGCTGTTCTTGTACACATATTACGATGAAGTGATAGATGTGTTACTCTTTCTGTGAGATATCCACACCAAATTTTGTACGAATGAAGTCGCGTTTATTCTTTTTGTTTGTTTATATCAGTCACTCCTAGTAGAACAGTATCAGCATAGAAAATTCATGATGTTAATGAGCAAAAGAGTAATTTCATGCAACCGGTTTGCCAACTACATTCCAGTAAAGGAGAATCGTTGAGTTGGAATTGTCACTGTCGTCACTGGGCGAACTTAAAATTACCTGAAATGCAAACATACTCTTACTACCGTCATTCTGTTTAGTGCTGATTGCAGAACGTAGCCAATTCTGATCATCCATTGACATACGGCGTATAGAACAGGTTTGGTTTTTGATCGGGACAATAGTAATCAATGATGGGACAATTGTACATTTCAGGATAATAAAAATCTAAATGCATGGTGAATTCGAACCACTCTGTGAACGTCTACTACGAGGTGCAGAGGCCTTTGCAATCAGACAGCATCACTCCATTTTGTGCTTACAAAAAGAACTTTTCGTAATGTGGATGCAGCCTTGGTAGCAACCGAACTGTTTTTGAACTTTGAGCTTTTGTTATTGTTTTCTGGTTTGGAATTTTTTAGATTTTAACTCGTCTGCAGTAAACGCCAGTAGAATTGCAGCGAAATCTGCTCGAGCATAAATCGTGTAATTTCATTCTTTTGTCTGCTCTATTCAAATGTCTGTGAATGTTGTCGGGGCAAAGTCGTCGCAAGAGACATTGCCTCGAGCAACCCTCTTGTTTAAATCAGACACACATTCAAACAACTATTTTAATATCCATCCCTAACAAGCTAATTAAATAAAGCAGCCAATCGCCGCTTTTGGTTGGTTGGCACCGATTGACCTCAGTTCCGCTCGCAGCGGCTTGTGCTTGAGTTCGCATTAACTGAAATTTCTTCTTTCAGCAGTCTCCTCCAGTAAAGTCCAAATACACGACGTTACCGTGGTTAAATAGTCTGGTAGTGTGAGTGCTGGTACACATTTTCTGTGCGTGACTGACTGACCATGACAGCCTGCTAAACGCTGAGAGCACTCTTAACTGTTCCTCGTATGCATTATTTCTCCGTGTTCCGTCTCATCCGTGACAGTTACGATTTAAACAGCTGATCAATGATAAAAAGCCAAGGAAACGCTTTGATAAATCAAAACCATATCTCAAGGCTCCTTCCAAACAACTCTAATTCAAAAGTACTTTTTTAAAATATCGCTCCCACAACACTAATGCTCACACGCAAACGAAACGTGCCCAACTCTATGTTTATCTGCATTGTGTACAAATAAAGCCGTATGCATCTTGTTCAAAACAACTCCGTATGTGAACTGGCCTGAGGTCATCCTCGGTTAAACCACTTCTTTTTCACAGTGTCTAAACTATGAGTGGATGAGTTGTTTTTAGGCAACAGTAGTTTGCTTGGAGTAATAATATACTAATCGTAGAGGTTCTCGGTCTATTAACTTAACGGTCTGCCGTCACTTACCTTCAAGCATTCGGCAGGAGCCAATTAACGAACGATATATCTGGTGGACCATACCTAAGTTGTCACATACATTGGAACTGAGAATAACACGAATTTAAAACGGGAATTTTGTATACTACTTTAACGGACTATTATTGTATAGAAGGCAGCTTCGTTTGTGATTGATATATTGCACACATTTGGAAATTAAGGGGCAAGTGTTAACGCTAGGAAGACGATGGACTAGAACCGACTACTGGAATAGTTTGTATGTACTACGGGGGACGTGGCACCATGATGAACAACAGTGTACTGCTGCCCAATGTGTGTGACTACACTTTAGCCGTGTAAATAAGTGTACACGTTCGTGGTCCTATGTTGAGCATAACCTGTACGACTTTTCATGCAGTAAACAACATCGCAGGCCATGCGTATTTTGCGGTCACAACAGTATTCTGTAATTTGGTTAAAATCCTATGAATCACATCGTCCAAATATTGATGGGCATATCCCCAAAATGATTGATAAACGTTTATCACCAAACTTATCGGAACTTAATTTTTCAACAGATTTAATTTGTTTGGAGAAAACCTGTGTGTCAGAGGCAAAAAACAACAAAATACCGTCTAATGTTAAGTGCTATCAACGTGCAAAAATTAAGCTTTGGTTTAAAACTCAAGACGAACAGGAGAACTGACTTCACGTTATCCAAATGAAGCTTCTATAAAGAACACAAGATGTGCAATCTGTGCAGATGGTTTGCGCTCTCAGCGAAGTATCAGCACAACCTTACAGCAACTGTTCGAAAGTTTATCTACCATTTTTAAAGCATTTGTTGATCCGAGATATCCTAGTTCGATGGACGTTTCCAGTTCCCTCAAGGAAATGCTTTGCGATGTTGGTGAAATGTATACGGCATTGTACATATTTTCACATTTTGATTTACTCCTTTTGCACAAGCTACACCACTTTTCTTTGTACAAAATGAATACCACTCGCTTGAATTTATTTGACTTAGCAATACAATTTTGGTACGCGCTTCTCGTCTCCTTAGTGCTCCTGTTCCAATTAGATTGGGATTGCTTATAGTGAGTTATTCGGTGTGTGCGATTTCAGCTAACTGTTTATGTTCATTTCTTTGTATAATGCTTGTCCCCCACAGACTCGACATTACTGAAATGCCTCTGAAACAACATTAACAAATCAACAGTATTCAGGTATATGCTGTAGGCTTGAGAAGCATCCTTTCGACATATATGGCACATTCATTACCAGTGCGAACCAGTGACAACCAATGGAGTGAGAACACGCGTGATTGGCCACAGAATGCAGCCATGTCACAGGGTGGAGATATACACCAGGTAGAAGCACGTTGACATGTAGCTATAAGGACATGTGAAAGTGGTAATGAAACCTTTGGAAGCATGCGATGAATTTGATAAATTTCACCTCCCTATTCTGCTCCTACAAAAGGATTCATACGAAGTTAGCATGACCGTATTTTGACCGTCTTATGAGTGTCTTCTAGGTGCTTTTACTCAACACTGGAAAGGCATTTAAAAGAAGGTGGAACGAAAATTTTCACATACGTCCTATTTCGTCACGAACGCTTGTCGGCTTCTTTACTAAAAGCCCGCAACTACGAATACGTTTAATTTGTAAGCTTGATCCCAACGGAATTACACCTTTAAGAGGAGCACCAATAAATTGGTAATATTTTAAAACAAACAGTTTTAAGTGATAGACATGTAATGAAAAATTATGAAATGTACACAATTAAAGAAGGTTTGTTTGTCCAGTGGTTTCTTGCTTTCTTTGTTATCTTTGGTCACTTTGTACTTAGCGTTCTATATCCATCCTGGAACATTTTCTGGTATATGCTTGACATCCAGAATCGAACTAAAACTGGAATATCTCAGTTAACATTGAAATTACGACTTCACTCTGGACTGATTATTTGTGTTTATACATTTATATAAGACTAGTGTGCTACAGATGTTCTGATTTGATATAGCGAGTAAGTAAGGCTATGGAACGGAACGCGATAGACTTCAAGCAGTTTTGTAGGAAAAATCCAAGGAAATTTAGTCGGGAGGGTCCATAAGCTACCGATTCATATTTGCGGAAATGTATGGTACAATCGCACGTGCACCTGCTTGGTATAATGTTGAGCAATGCATCTCAGGTGATTATTGGCGTCACCGCACCAGCTTAATTGTCCAATACCTTTCAAGATGTTCCCACTAGACTCTTGTATGTGAGTATGCTGTTGTTCGTGCACAATGGCCGAAAAATCACTGACACCGTTCGACAGTCTGTCTACGGAATCTGGCGTTGCCTTGTAAAATTTATTATAATCGGAATCCGTGTGAACAACAGCAATTTTCCCCATCCTAGTCTAACTGTTTTGATTGAATTTAGCTCCTGCTGGTTGGTTTTTATCTATGGCCTTCTTTTTTAGCTGTTCCACATCGTGATCGGTGGCAATAATTTTATCTTTTCTAAGGTGCTTGGCCAGATCATGTCGGTCCCCTGGCGAACAGTCAGTCATCACCGCCACTGTCCTGACCCAAGGAGGTTTGGCTTGAGAAATAGTATATTTATGCATGTTTATAGGCAGACCCATCAAAGAGAAGTAGTCAGTTCAAGTCACTTATCGACCACTGAAGCAAACCGAACGTAACGGATGTGTTATTTTGTTTTTGCCATTCTACTGGACAGCTGACGTTTGCTGAAATGATTGTACAAACGACTGAACGCAAAACAGTTAGCCTGGGAGTTGGCTGAAATGACAAAGAACTATAGTCGTACCAAAAACGTTGTGACCGACAGTCAAATTCAGTGATCACGTGTTTAAAAGAGCCGGGAGGGACATAATTGTTATGTTATAGAAATGTTACTACTGTTAACCATGTTTCTGAGCACCAGTAAATGAAAGCCAGCATTTGTTCAACTGACTACATCAGTCTATAAAGAAAAGCCTGTTTTAAACTTCAGTGATGTTCGCGGCTTCTAGGAGATGCATCTCTGTAGAAATTGAGCAGAATATAAATGCGGGTATCATCTGGTGACCGTCTGCAAGTAAATTTACTCTTGAGCTGAAAATAAAATGATGAAACAATTCCGGATTTTTGGAGTTGATGGGAGATCGTCGGAAAAATTATTTAGGGTGGATGCGTTTCTGTGCAATAGAAAAAGAAACAGATTTCACACATTTTTATAGTGGTGTACAAGGAGAGAAATGTTTTTGAAGAAATAGAACCCCGTTAAACTGCTTTGAACTAGTGGACACCGATTTCCCCCACACACACACATATGCTCTTTCAAGCAAACGTTGGGCTCAAATCCAGGTCATTGGTGGCACCAACAATAAACAAGTAGTAAGTTAGATTTGCACAGTTGATTTGACAGCAATTATTTGATGACTGTAGCATGCAGTTTACAGTGTGTCATCAAGAAAAATCATTGGGAGCAATATTAAAATCGAAATGGTTCTTTTTATTCATGCATAATGTGTTGACCACACTAATCTGTGTAATTGCTAATTTGACTCACTTAGATGTGTTTACTGCCTGAAGCATGAATTTATGGAGTCGGTTATTTTAACCCAGGGTCGTGTTTAAAACCACTTTTATGAAACCGAATACAGGGTAGAACTAAACCAAATCAGTTTGGTAGCTTTGTTTTCTTCTAGTGAAGCACTGTCAGATATTAAATCTTTTGTGCTTTACTGTGTCTCCCAGAATTCATTCACTTGTCTTGCTATCATTAGCTCTTGAATCATGGCCGATTTTTGCTGGAAACATTGCAATTGAATTTAAACAATGCACCAGTGTTGACGTCGACTGATGTCTTAACCCAGTCTGGTCAGTGATGCCCGTAGATCATCACTGAAACATATATGTTTCCTTCGAACTGATGTCAATTGCAGCCTCTGTCCTGGATTAGCTTCCTGACCTGTTTAACTGAGGATACCTGTGAGCATGAACTACCGCCCAACGTTGAGATTTCATTGAGATAGTTTTGCTTCCTACTGTTACATCAGTGGGCCAGCTTGGTTCACTCCACTGGATTGAAACGATAGAAAAGCTCCATATAACCTACATTGCTTTTGGACTCCAACAATAAAGTATGTATGAATGTCTTCGGAACATCTTAAGGCAAAGAAAGATGTTCTTGGTAAAGGGTTATTTGACGGTATATATTTTTATTTGCAATTAGTGAGTTGCACAATAGGTCAGTGTGTCCCTGCAGTTAGTGCACCGATCAATACTTCACTTAATTCACAAGAAATAGTAAACCCGAGTTATATTGCCAAAAGGATCACATCATACTTGTTCACGAATGGTCTTAGCACCACTTTCTCTGGAAATAAACATTTTAATTATTCGGTCATGTTAAGAAATGCGACTAAATTGCTTCAGTCGTATGACCGTAACCAATAGCCTAATGCTGAGATCACTTGAAATTCACAATTATCACCTATTATTCGTAGAATCCTGGTAATACATGAACATGCTGAATAAAATGACCTGA
Organism: Paragonimus heterotremus; assembly: GCA_013368495.1. Lineage (NCBI taxonomy): Eukaryota > Metazoa > Platyhelminthes > Trematoda > Plagiorchiida > Troglotrematidae > Paragonimus > Paragonimus heterotremus. The sequence continues at coordinate 125,674 of LUCH01000431.1, forward strand.
TGGATCAGGGATCTCGTGCAGCTTACAGTAAATGAACTATATCTGTTCATCAGTCTTAGGAGTTAGTACACGCAATGCATCAAGTGATGTTGATACACGTGGTATGTCAACTGAACACACTCGGTGCATGATTTGTTGTGAGATTTTCATATGGATTTATACCCTTTTCCTAACTTGCTCTTAAGGCTTGTTATAACCAGGCTGAAATAAACCGGTCAACTAATCTGAAATTTTAAGTTACCGTGTCGTTGAAAGTGGCTAATGAGTTGTCAGGTTTACAATACCGAAATAATCTACCCAAACCCCCGTGTAACCCACACAGTTGTGACTGAGCGGGGAAAAATTACTGCGTTTTGCTCTCGTCCACTTCAAAGCTTCACATTCATTTGCAATCCCATGACCTATCTATGGATTTGTCCTAAAGTTCAAAACAAAATTTTGTTAGTAGACATACTTATCCAACCACGTGACTCGTATGACAAAGATGGTTGCTAGTCTAACCCTAAGACTGCTTTAAGTACAGTCAAATCAAATAGTGGTTTATTACCGTATGGTAACACCCGGAAATCATTCTGTCGACCAAGTTAGTTCATTAAGTTCCTTATGTATGCTATGATTCTAGCGCTTTGCGGTGCGGTCCACTAAGGGATATACTTCATGGTTTCATTATACTTGTTCGCATTTAGCTGTAGGGTTAAACCGACAGCCCAAATACGAAACTTCACAAAATTTTTGTTTCAATCACCGATCAGACATGTGATTGAAAAACTCGCGGAAACAATGAAAGTCACTGACTGCTACATCACTGATCCTGCCGTTTTTCCACATTCCTAACCAACTTTGACGTTCGAATATCCGCCAAATTAGCATTGTGTACCTTCGGGAACCAATGAACTCTTGTGGAAAATAGTCTATACTACAAAGGTAAAATGACACTGAACAGCTTCACGTAAACACAAAAAAAATAAAACCAGGATTCCATCTTGCTTCACTAAACACTGACTGGATTAGCATCGAATCAATACAAATATTGGAGAAGGCAAAATTAAACTGTTACATCTAAAGACACTATAAAAATCTGACTATTTGGACAAATTTATTATGCAGAACATGGTCTCCATAACCGTTAAGCATCTCATTCCTAGTGTCGAAAAGAAACTCCTGTTTACATTAATTCTGTTCAATGGAGACTTAACAAGTAAACAAGTAAATTATCTCTGACGCCGGACACTGAAACCTGCATGTCCATTTAGGTCAATCAAAAGCTGACTTTCTGCAAGACCCACGCTCAGAATTAATCTTACAGATAGGCCACCTGGCGAATACTAGGCAATCCTTGTGTATTCTACCACTTTCTGCTGTTATACAACAGATTGTATAGATCGGACGACTAGACGCCTGTCTAATCGGATTAACTAGCAGCATACGGCTTGGTCGGAATCGTAGCGTTTCCTTCACATAGCACTCACTTCATATCTCACATCTTCTCGAGTGGTTTACGTTTTCCCCTTACTCGGATCCACACAGACTGATCACCATGATCATGGAAAGTAAAGTAATTTCATGTGATTCTTGTGACGTTGGTTTTGACAACTTAGTTTCCTCAGTTAACTTCCACTTTACTTGAAAGCTGCTTTGACGTACTGATGTACTATGGATCATACAAGTTTGCTGTGTCGTGTTTCCTCTAGGTGAACCGGGGAAAATTATGTCAGATTTCGATATGATGCGTCACTTTATTAGAAAGTGTCCTCAATTGAGGTTTAACATGTCTATTCATATCAACCTGTTCGCTAAATAAACATTTAGGCGATTTTTCCTAACACAGTCACTTTAGAGAGCTTTGGTTACAACCTCATCTTTAATCAAGCGGATAATGACGACAATCCTCACCAACTTAAATGAGCCAGCAGTTTGATCAGTACACTAGGACAAAACAAATTCGAAAGCGATCTCCCCGCTTAAGTTACCCCGCGATTTAGAATGTCGTTGGACGTCACGGCAATTGGACAAACCTTCCTACCGTCATCGTTATACTGATCATTTCTGCATACCGTTCGTAAAGCAAGCTCGCTTTAAACAAGGCTACTAACTCTGCTCCACGATCCTTTTCAGATGTCGTTTTGGGATGGACTACTTTCAGGGGTCAGACTTTGTTGGCCACCCGAGGATTTGTGTCCTGCACTGGTTGAATGAACACCGCCTATTCACTAAATCACATGAAAAACTGTACGGTGTTTGCAACATCCCATTTATTCATCAGATAACCATACCGTCTCAGTAGGTGTTATGAGGGAAACCGAACCAATTGATAAGTACAAGTAACGAGAAATACATTCCTCAGTAGCTGGAAATACGGCTGTAGATGTCCGAAACACAGGAGCAAAATATTTTTGAAAAATGTTATGGGTCATCCAGGATTTTCGAGGACAATTTGAAACGTCCCCTTTACGTTGTTGAGGTCTGACTGCCAAACGCCAAATTCAACTCATGTGAGTCTAGCCTTATTTCTACGAACGTTATGATTACCATAGTGACGGTCATTCAGATATATGAGTTACAAGGTGTATGCGGTCCTCTGTAGTTGCTATGGACTACTGACGCAGCTCCAATAATCGAATTATGGACAGGCTAATTGTTTGCAAAACGTGATTCTGAGCTACCGAGACAAACGTTCTGTGGTCACTTGGTGAAAATAAAGATTGGATTATCAAATCAAGATTATTGTGCACAGTGTTCTGCTCTAATCAGGCTGACGCGAACTAGCTGTTTCAGCTTCGCTCACCTGAGGTGTCTGTGCTACTCGATCGACTAGGTTGGCTTAAATTGGTCGAAGTTTGGCCGTCGGTACCACTGTGTCCAATTCTTTCGTCAGTGGAATTACCATCGATGCAGAACCGGAGGACGGTTTCTTCTCAGGATTGATAACTAGTAAAACTAACTTGCACAGATAAAAAATGCAATCTACAAAACTGGGTAAGTTGTGATGTAAAAATACGAATTACCAAATGATCTAAATAAATGTAGGCTTACCTCATTAAGCAGTCACTGATAACAAAACGAACAGGTACAGCAGAAAAGTTACGGCGTCCAATAAAAAAACTGGATTCACAGAAGGTGTTCACAGGTATTCGGGGTGATCATCACAATATTCAAATCTATCAGTATCCGGAAAGCAAGGATGTTGCGAAGATACTTTGTACTGCTGCAATGCTTTCAGAATCTCAACCAACTTCACAGTACGACGAAGCTGAGAAAAAAATGAGTGAACGATCGGTGTAGTATCATCAGGCGACTGCTCAAGCAGACCACAGAGCAGACCAGTATGCAGGAATTTCGTATTGTGTTACAGGGTCACTTTAATCAAATTGAAAAACAGGTGAAAATTGATGCGGGGGGGGGGTTCCTATAGAAATAGAGGAACATTAGTTACTAAAAATAAGAAACTTTCTGTACAAGATTGCTAGAATGAATGAAACTGTTGAAAATGGACGGATTTTAAATGGTTGCCTATTGATTCAATACGAGTTGGTCCGAAGATGGCTAGGCTAATCGTGATATTCGGCTTGGAAGTGGTACCTACAGTACATGACAGGTGGTAGCCAATTCGGGGTGTACAGACGCTACGTAGATGATATTTCTGGCTATTTTCGGGAGTTCAGGTGACTCAACTTTGTTACTCTTGAGGTTGAACGAAGCCCGTTCGAACTTAAAGTTAACGAGATAAGACTGACTGAATGACTGTCTTCCGTACCTGAACATTTTAGTCGCCAGAAGAACAGTTGGCACGTAGGAAGATCCACCTACGGAAAGCCTACTTGAACAGAAGAGTAGTTGCATTTCAACAGCTTCTGTCCGGTACAGTATAAGAGAAGCCTAGCCAGGACGCTTTTCTACAGAGCACGGGAGATTTACACAGAAGACAACTTACAGACAGAGCAAAACTTACTGACAAACACTCTGCAGGTCAACCGGCACCTGCAATATTTCTAAAGGCACAACAAAATCATTATCTCAACTGTAGAAATTTCGACAACACCGAAGAGGACGGCGTATTTAGAACTCCCGTTTATAGAGGACAACTGGCCAACAATGACGAGGATGCGTCTGAAAACCACTATATCCAGGACTCATAACGTTGCAAATCTGTGTATAGTGTAGAGAACCAAGACTCTACCACTCTCCCCGGTTACAATCAAACAGCTCACGTCAGTCACATCTCGTTGTTTATACCAATATTCGTGTAGCCGCAGTATGGACTACATAGGGAGGACAACCCGATAACTGGCTGCTCGTATCAAGCGGTATGTTGCCAGATGGCTGGAAACTCAGTTAGAAACGTCAGCCCCCTTTACAGATGCCGACGGACGTCTCCCAGCAACATCGCTTACAAATCACATAATCCAAAGAGGACATGAAGTCAAGGTTTTTGATGCGTTCTCGTTGATTTATCGGAGTAATGGTAAATGCATACTGCAGTTTGCTGAGGCTCTGGCTATTAGACGTCAAAAGCCCTCCATGTGTGTTCAAGAACAATTTGTGTTGACGTTGTAGCTGCTCTGGTACTCAGCATTCCCATATTATTTTTACCTTCACTTCCGTGTCTGTCTGTCTCACTTCTTAAGCCATGTTTGTTTGTAGCCGAGGGGAATTGTGAGGCTCTGATTCGCAGTATTATACAATTTTACTGAGATATTTGACTTGGATACAGCAACAGTTAACCTCATGTTTAAAATTAACTTTATGTCCACGTATGATCAGGGTGCACGGAATGTTACTTGAGAGAACGTCTCATGATTCACCTGTTCTGTTTGCTGTATTAAAACTCTGAGTATTAGGCTCAAGCTGTCTATTTGCACATGATAATTCAGCCGTGTAGGACCAATGGCGTAGTAGTCAACATGGTTGCCACTCGAGTATATTGTTTCTATACAAAAAGGTCAGGGTGAAAAATTCAGTGGGAATAAGGGTAGATGGGATTTCAATTAGATCCTGTAGGCCTAACTAGTAGAAAAACTTTGCAATCGAAGATTTTGCTGATGAACATCACTATCTACACAGATTACTTAACGTTGAATATGCACTCTGTGTAACCGAAGAAAGAAAGTGATAATCGAATGCAGAGAGGTTAACCAGAATGATAGCGTTTCCGGTTTGCCACTTGACGTTACGCTACCCTAAGCTTCTCTAATGTTAGACATGAGTCGTATTCACCACACTTTGGTTTATACATAATAAACAATGTTGTTCGTGTATCTTACTGGTTTGCTATTTTGAGAGGGTATAGGAGTAACTGATCGCCGTGTAGGTGATCAGTGCCCCATAACGACCCTCTGACAGGCAGGACTTATAGACCTGATCAGTGATGAAAAATCACGAAAAAGCATTAGTACCTGAGAGCCACATCTCAATGCTCCTTTCGAATAACTCTAATCCAATAACACGTTTACCCTTTTTAGAAAAAGCGTTTCCACAACACTAGTGCTCACACGCAAACAAAACGTGTCCAACTCACTGATAGGCATGCACACACACTGCATAGTCCACTGATACATCTAGCCCCTAAAATGGATGTGAACATCACAGTTGTCAATGAAACTGAGCAACCAAAAGTCAGAAATAGTTTTATGACTGAATGAAAACAAATCAACGTTCAACACACGTGCCCTGACTTAATTTCGACTATAAAACCAATATCAACACATCTTTTGTGAGTGGCTCAACCACACCCTAAAAACACAGTTTACCCGAACGTGTTCAATCTCCATTCTCTAGCTGTTTAATACACAACCGATCGATGTTGTACAGTATACTATGCATGACGTTTCCCTTTAGGATTGGTAATTCATTACTGGGTTATACGGCCACTTTCTCATGAGTTGATGCACAAGTCAACTAGACTTTCTAAATTCAAATTGCGGCTATCGCACTTGTTACGTTAATCACTAATGCATCGAAGAAAACGGAACAACTTGGATGTGAATTTCATAACACAACCACAAACTGTTGAAAAATACACCATCTGACCGCTGTGTTAATGAGGGCTACCTCCAGGTTTACAAGTTAAATCGATTTAGTCCCAGTAGAATTTATGAACCTTCAAATATGATCACAAATGCTAATAAGTGCACATTCTAGTTAGATTATCCAAGAAGCAAGGTCCAAGGACGCGTAGCGTCCGATGATGAAAATATGATGCAGACTAACCAACCACGAGTGCGAAACGTAACAAAAAAATCTCTGATCAAATTGTGAGAGGAAGAACCAAGAACAGTAATCAGTGAGAAGCACAGGCTTCCAACGAGATTGACATCAGCGCAAGTTGATAACTGCAGTTCACTCCTCGTTGAAATATTCCACTGAAAACAGATCTAGCCGAAGCTTGTGTATGTGCTGAATGTCTCTTCACACGGTTCCGATGACTGTACGTACGACGATACCATTCGTTACACCGTCTTCACCTGTCTTAACTTCTTGGCTAGCTGATCTGACCGGCAACCGCTGTGTGTACACACCGGCCTGTAATACAAGTTCCCTACTCGTCAGGTTGGACAGCATTACGCTTAAGTAAGGTCGTGTTCATTTTGTTCAAAACAACTCCGTATATGAACTGACCCGGGGTCATCTTCGGTTGAACCTGTTCTGTTTAACAGCGTCCAAAATGTGTGTAGATGAATTGTTTCCAACGAAAAGTAATTTGCTTAAATAATAACGCTGAACTGGTGGAACGCTTATAAAGTCGTGTTGGTGTTCAGTGAATACGCTAATTAGATGCGGACCACTGTAATTGTAAAACAGATATTGCCCTATGTTTTTTCCATCGAGTTTCCTCTCTTGACAAACACATGACCTAACTACTTGACTTCGGTTATTGTAAATGGATCCACATTCGCTTCAATTCTGTCCGTAGGAAGTGGATCCATGGCTTGCTGCCGTAGCAGCTCAAGCCACCTTTGATGTAAGTAACACTTCTTCAAATGGTGTGGTTGCAAACGACTACGAAACCTAATACCTAGGTAGGAGAGAAGGAGATTCTGATCCAGATTGTCAACTCGAAGATGACAACACAGGGTAAATGGATTCACTTGGTTAAACTGGACTGGAAATGTTGTGTAACTCCATTTTAGGCTGTTTATTTTACTTGACGGACATCTCTCGGAGGTCGGGAACATCTTCACACGATGCCTGCTGTTTTAAAAGTAAATGCTGATGTATTAGCCGTAGGAATATTTTAACGAATCCCTTAGTCTTATATTGATAAGACGACTTATATCCAGTATATCCGGTACTTTTCCGTTAGTCTGGAATTGCTACTTGCAAATGAAAATCCGTGTGATGATGCGCAGTAGCATGATCGAATAATATACTGCTTCGAACTCACTAATAAGATATTCACATATTGAGGACGGATATTGCCAGCCGCGTCACAGCTGGTACAAAAGGTGATTTATCGTTTTTACAGCGACAGGCAAGTTGACTTCATCTTTTAAGAAGAGCGAAGTACTGTGCTTTTGTGACAGCTGCCCGCAAGGGTGTCTACTAGACCGGAGCGTGAATAAATATAACCCCACTGTTTCAAAAGGAGTGCAACAAAAATAGACGCAAGTTCTGTTAAAAAAACCGTTGAGAGTTTTCTGTTGCTGACGGAAATACCGTGGAACATAGACACACACTCGGTTCCAAATGTAATAGTCGAGATCGGTATGGTTTTCTTCGAAATGAACTTGGTTCAATGATTTCATCGCTACAACTAAAGCGGCCACCTCCAGCCATACAGGAAGAAACAACACTAGCTTTGGGCTTGACGAGATAACAGTGTCCAACATACCGAGGGCGTATTGCCAATAAAGTGCGCTGTTATCTTTTAGCCAACTTCTGAGGCATCATTGAATTCGTGTGTCTGACCACCTGCATGGGCTTTAACTTCATCGGGCCCGAAGCATCTCAGCATTGTTATTCGTCCAGTGTGAGATATAACACCCAGACACATGTTCCACAATTTCGGTACATCACTGTCTACGAGTCCTCTCAACCTATTTTACGTTTAAGCAAGCATTGCGAGGGGTCGCTCTTGTTAATTGCTGTAGGTTAGTAATAATGTCGACATATAGCATTTAATTTCATAGATATAATGAAACAACGATAAGTGAAATGTGATTGAGTACATCGAACAGGAAAGTGACGAACAACTGAAAATGTACTCGGATGTGTTTGATGAATTCAGTTAGCCTGAAACTGTAAGACATACGTTCTAATACTTTCAGCAGTAAACCGAGTGTCCCTTGTATGTCAGAGAAACGAAAGTTGGGTTGTACTGCTACACCTGAACGATCGCTATCCTACACCACTGATAAGATTTGTCGGTTACATCCATTTTGTCAGTTTGCCTCATTCACATGTTAGCATGTCCCTCAAATGCATGGAAGTTATATACATCTTACAGATAAGGTCAAACAGGGAGCAGACACGCCTACAAGCATGCCAAGTATCGCATGATCAGAATTGCGTAATGTAGCCAACGATATCATGCACAAAATAAAGTCTGCTCTAGCTCCAACATATGCGGCTGCGTAGTTGCGCTCAAGTCACATTACTAGAGTAGAGCTCTCCATAATCACAAATCCACCTCGTCAAACTGTTCCGTCCCCCATGTCATGTACCAGACTACTTGCAGATACAATGACGACTACATATCACAGTGAGTGATCGAGTAAATCTCGAAATGTCATGAAAATAAGCGCATAGCAAACAAGCTGGTTTCCGGTGTTTTGACATCAGGCGAAATACACCACATTTATATCGGTCTGATGGGGGTAGTAGGTTTATCACGGATGCGAGAGATGTTAATCGTTAGTGTTTGTCTGGTTTGATTCGTGAGAATTGGTTATATAGCACTGATCGCGTGTAGGAATTTTGCGAAGTCAAAACCACCTGATCAGCCTGACTGACTCGTTCAAACCAGTCTATCCAATATGTCACACACAACCGACGCAGGTCAAATGTTTACTAGTAATCACAGAGATCATTCTAATTCTCATACACACACCACCACTGTGCGGCCAAAAACGGCTGTTCAAAACAAAACACCTTCCATGAACGGGCACGCAGGCCCAAGATAGAAGGTATGTGTAGATGTGACCCTTCTCCCGTAAACTTCGTATAACTCACGTGATCACTGCTATGTAACTAAGTCTCACGAATCAAATCACACTGACACTAATGAGCGATATCTCTCGCTCCAGTTATGTTAGTTACCAATTTCATCCAACCTACGTAAATCTTTCTCCATTCGTACCCGCGAAACAGTTTACTAATGCACCGGATGACCGTGAAGCATAACCTGTTCTCCTAGATCAAAATGAACATAACTGCGCACGTTGGTGATGGTATGTATGGCAGAGTGTATGTTAATATTTCTCGAAATGAAACATAGGTATATAATGCGTATCCGTATGCATACATATAGAAATATAGAAATGAGATGAAATAATGTCCCCATATATATGAATATAGTTTCAACGTATATATCATATATATATATATAAACACATACGCCGTTATATGTATATATATATATATTTATGTGTGCGTGTAAACGATAAGCCTACTAACCTGATTATATACATAAATACATATATATATATACATACGGTATGGTACACATACACCAACTTAAGCTGAAGGTTGAGGTTTTAGGGTTTATCACTAGGCTCTTCCTGACCGGTGGCACCTGGTTTCTACTGGCTCATTCTGGGTTAAAAGAGAGGGATTCATGCAATTCGTTGTTGCTGTTCATTATTTTTCCGGCCACTAGTTTTCGAAAGATGTTCGGCACTTTACATGCACAATCCATCTTTCTGGGATTGTACAGTGCAACAAAAGATCAGGATGACTTAAAAGTAGCTGATATATACCCCGCAAATTACCAACTTGTCTCTGATTATTGGTCTCACCCATGCACTCTAAACTAACTCCTATATCTTGGCAAACATTGTCCGCATTTCTTATTTTCTCTAAACGAGAATGAGAAACGTACGCATGCATACAACCAATGAGTTCATCACATTCACAAGACAACATTTCGGCTTCAACAAGGACTGGCAACAACCACCGACTTCCCACAATCAAACCGGAAAACAGTCTGTCAGTCAAGCGAAACACAGCAACAATTTGGCAATAAGGACTCGTGCACTGGGACGGAAAGCAACAATCACGCTTAATATTTTCTACAATGTTAATTTGGAAAGCATATTCCTTGCTACAATGCATTTCTTAAGTGGCTTTTGCGTGAGTTATGTCTACAATCTTTGTGCCGTTGTGATTTTCGAAGAAAACATTTCTGGCCTATTGTGACAGTGGTTGTAGAACCAGTTTAAGATATCTCTGACGTACTAGAGGCTCAAACAATCGCAGGTGATCAATGTTCACTCTTCACTTGCATTTAGCAAACACACTGATACAACGTTCGATCATGTGTTGGAAAAAGCATACATATTGGATCGCTTTGATGCGCCTCTTTTTATGTGCTTATTCTCGTTTTCCACACGATTGGTGGTGTGGTTACCAAACACTACAATGACCTTAAGTAAATGGGATGCCCAACCACCTGTACAAGGAAGACAAGTTTTTGCGAGATAGTGGTATTCAACATCATTGACAGATTTAATGCCCTGCAGTAAACTATTAAGCTGCCCTACGTTCCTAGTGAAAACCATGTTACGGGTCCACTGGTAGATACGGTTCTTTTGAAAATTACCTAAGCCAACCAACTGATGATAACGTCCAGATTCATCATTCAATAAATGAAAACGACAAAATACAGTGGCGCAGTGTGGACTGATTTCCACTGTGCTGCTGGACGATCAATCACGAAGGTTCAAACAGCAAACGTGCAGGGCAACCTTCTAAACGTGGGTTCAAAAAATAACCTATAACCGGTAAATATTTCGTTCGGCATGAGTGTATAAGAAAACGTAACAGGCACTTCAGTTATACCTACCAACATGGCATGCCACAGTATGAAGCCGCCATAATTCAACAGATGGATAGCTTCACCTAGAATAACATCTCCATATCTAAGACACAGCTGACGAGCAATTCTAGAAAAGAACATAACGAACCTGTGCATTTCTATCGTAATAAAAAGCAATAATTACTTTCCATTTCTAATACATCCCGCAACTTAATACTCTCGTTGCAATGATCTAGTTAACTATGCCTAGCTGGTAGATTGTCTTAATCGTGTCGACGCATTGTGATCCCATAGTTCCTGTTCACATACAATCTCATCTCAAGGGCATACTTAAAATGGCTGTTCATCTCATAGACCTGTATTAGTTGTAGCAACTTGAAAGTCGTGGGAATGGACCAGGTTTGCCCTTTCAATCTGGTATCCATCACTATGATAATGGACGATTCCGAATGCTTCGTAACTGTAACCTGTGAAACTAGAATTTACTTTCACACAAATAGTATAGGAACATTAGCGTTTAACAGGGTTCGCTTGACGTGTACGGTGTACATATTTGTACACCACACTTCCATACGGGCAGTCTAGCGGGAGTTCTGCTCCTCTATGCTTTTTAGCACTGGTATCTGTCTGCGAAAAAAGCTTGTGCAAGCTTCTTGTTGAAATTTGCGCAAGTTCTTCAAATATTCTTCAAACTTCCGATACTTCACCTAGAATGTCCTTTTAAAGGTGCCATCATCGTTCAACGCCACGCTGATTCAACGTACAGAGGTGATTTACCCGTAGTGGACCATTTAAACACCATGAGGTGTTCGATGATGTAAAATTAACTGAAAAATGTTGTTTTTCATATATCACTTGGAAATATTGGTATCTTGCTAAAACTTCAGATCAAATTCATTTCATTGGGGTTTTCGAATTAGTTATGTACGAAAACGAAGTTACCCACTTTGTTTTTAAGTAGATGGTTGTTAACTCAGTCTTATGTCATCAAAAGAAGGTTTAAATGTCTATAACTTGTAGGATGTTTACATAATCTTTGCTTCTCTCTAGATATGCTAAACGTTTACGAAGGATGCCGGTGTAGTCAGTGTTTGTAAGAATTTATGAGTCACCACCTATAGCTATGACCGTCAATTATCACAGTATGTGGCAGTAAAGGAGAAGCTTATGCATACATCAAAAAATTGGCTCTCTCCGCCAGGAATTAAAAATGACCTATCACCGATTTTATTCGATCCTTCCATTCTGAATTGCCACCTCAATAAAAATGTAAATACTAGAACAGCCGTCGCGTTCTAAGAACTCAGCATGAGAACTTGGCATAGGATTGAAAAAGTTACTAATTATCACATAAATGGACTTCATGTCAGTTAAATAATCTCTATCCAACGCTGTATTACCTCATATCTGCAAAGAGTTAACCAATCGTCGTCGAACTCACAACCGTTTACGGATGTCGACATAGGACAGATAAACGAGAATGGTGTCAAAAGGTTAGCCGCCATCGCTTATCTCAATCACACTGTCTGTTATCTCCGTGGCTCACAATGTCCATACAGCGTGTAAAGAAGATAACTACCAACCAGGAACAGTAGTTTCAACGCTGTGGTTGTGTGACTAAAATACCTGCTAAGCAAGCACAAGTGATGAACCATGACAAAGAAAGTGGTAAGGAAGTAGGCTTGCGTATATGGTTTCAATGCTAGTCATAATTTGGATGCATATGTAAACAGTCTTCAACTAAAAACTGTTTCTAAGATATCGATCAAATGTGTCTTTGAATATCAATGATGCTAAGCAATTTTATCTATCTTGCAAGCACCTCCATAGAACAAATCAATCAACTTCGAAGTTGTTCGAACCAGGAAAAACAATCTTGTCAAAATATTATCACAGATTTTTCAAGTGGTTCCCCACTACTGGTCGACTACTGAAAACCACTCGACACAGATGTGTGTTGATAATTAAGTGCACCAGCTGGATAGTAGTTTGGCGATTTCGAAATGAATAAATGTTAATCAAAACACAGAAAAAATAAACAAAAATACGGGGATTTTTTCCAGCCACGAACGTGTTTAACCTCGCACTGTATAAGAGAAAATGCCTGCGGCAGTCGAAATATATTTACGGTGTGCTGTATGGAGTTTACAAACCTAACTGTGAAAAAACTGTGGTGAGAATCGATCGAGTGATCTTACCTGAATGATTATCCAATTACCTACATCAAACAAACTATATGATTACCTCCGAACATAGTAGTGAGAAGACGAACACCAGTGGATGCTAACATTTAGTATTGCCTATTCAGTTCCAAATTACACTAACCCGGAATATACGTATATAAAATTAGTGGGATGGGGGGTGTTGAGAATCAGCCTGGTTGAGACCGGTAACCAGCGAAATGAGAGAAGCACAGTTTCCACGAGTCTAAAGAAGAAAGTCTACATTGAATTATCACTTAAAGATGGCGGTTCTCCGTTTCGAAATGCAAAACGTCTAGTACTGCAAATTAAGCGAACCTACAAGGCGACTGACGTCGTGGTCCTCGAAAAAATTCTCAGGCCGCTGTTTCCTTTCATAAAAAGAGATCAATCTGTTGGGGTCAGCCGACACAGTATTTATAAAATGGTTTGTAACTGCGGTGAAAGTTTACTACCTAAAAGACGAACGGCGGCCTCCTGGATAACTCCAACGCGTACTGGTTCAAGGTATTATCAGCTCATTCGCACATTAATGAGCGACCACCACCTACGATTCTGCCTCCGGACTGGTCTTTAGTCGACCCAATCACTGAGCAGAAAGCTTACTGCACGCTGAAAAGCATAGAAAATAGCGCTACAGGCATGGACAAATTGTTACCCAAACATTTGAAACGTATGAAAGCTGATTTTCTGCCTGGATATTTTGACCTCTTCCTACTAACCGAGGGTTTCTGAATACATCTGTGCCGCTCCCGCATCACGCTTGTTCCACGAGTGAATGACTCATCCTCTCCTGGCGGATTGAGACCTATCGTCGTATATTCGACGTTGGTAGGTTACTTTTACAAGATATTGGCTGGTCGTTGGAATTCACGCGTGCAACTACTTGTCCATCAGTTCGCATTCCTACACCATTATGATTGCTTTGAGGCGACTATATTACTCCATGCGCTGTTCCGGAATTCATACCATATCACCCAGTCTGTGTACTGCGTTTATCCACTTGTCGAAGGCGTTCGAATCAACGTTGCAGAACTCGATTATCAGATCGGTGCAAACTTTCGGTGCTCTTTTACCTCTAACACACTACATTGCTGATGCTTATAGGAACGCTCCTGCCACGCTCGAAGGCCCCGTCCTACCTTCGCAGCGTTGAGTTCACCAAAGCGACCCACTGTCACCCTGCTATTCACAATGACAGTGGATGAGGTACTGGCTCTATCACGACCGGAGTTTGGCTACCAGATCTACGATATGCTATTCAACAGTTTCGCCTGCGCTGACGATCTGATTCTCGTGACCGTACATCCTACGTGCCTCTCCGAGAAGCTTGCAGCTATCATTACTGCTGTGAAGCTATCAGGACTGATGATCAGCATGCGAATGACTTAACGCGCGGTCATTTGTGGCAGACATAAGAACAACGCAACTGCTGTCGCTGTCGACGTAGTTCAATCCGACCCAGAAACTATCCACTCACTTAGCATCTCTGACGCGGTGACCTTTCCCGGCATCCCCTCCACCTGGGAAGATAAAGCATTCACCCGTCACTGACTTCAGTTTCGCACGATGCTAGATGAAACTAACAAAGCACCTCTGAAGCTGCGTCAACGCATCTATCTTCTAAAACGGCATCTGGTATCGAAGATGAATCACCCGCTAATTTTGAGTCCAGTCCACAGTAACCTGTTCAGAGCTACGGGCTGTAAAGTTCGCCGGTTTGTTTGGTAGTGACTCCACCTTCTCAAAGGAACACCAACCAACTACAGCCACACCTAAATTCAGTTGTGCAGTTTGGACATTCCGAGTTTGTCCAGCGGTTTTCCGATTATTCACAAATCACGAGTGGAAAACTGTTCCCAAGTCATTATCCAGTTCCGAGAAACGTGGTCAAAACCGTTCTGTTTAGGCATATCGTGGAGGAAGTGAACGTTGCTGTACGCGTTCAGCATGTGGTGGTGAAGAAAAAGGAGCAACCCTATGCTGCGTGGGGGTGTAAGCCTGATCGTATGCTAGATGGCCGTAGTCTGTAGGGAGATTCTCGTTCTCTACTCTTCAACCGCTGGCTATTGAATCCAGAGCGCATCCTCCCAGGAGCTTTATTCGTGTCACCCAGCTTCGGTGCGATCTTCTTCGGACTAAGTTACAGAATTTTCAAGATGGCAGAAGTGCCCAATCCGTTCTCTGTTGGGGCAGCTGCAGCTAACTAGAAAGCCTCGCCCATATTCTCTAATCACGCTGGATCACCCACAATGTTTGTTGTGCTCAGCACAGCCACAGAGCCAAGGGCCTGTCCAGAAGCCTGCACAATAGGGGCTAAGCGATCTTCGAAGAGCTACCAGTACCAACACTGTGCTCGTTCATTGAATCCGACGTTATCACCGTTCGGGGTGGTATAGATGTGGTATGAACATCAGTATAGTGGACAACTACTGAAGCCAATTTGTCTGGACAGACAAGGTTGTGAAGTGCGGGACCGACTCTCACACTACTGCCATTCAGCCGGCCCTCCATGCTATGGGCTGTGACGTAAACGCTACCTTCCATTCATCTGTGATCATCACTTTTCCTGGTATCATTTATCTATCTTTATGCAATGCAACTCCTCGAATGGAACCGTCCTCTTACGTAGTCAATGATTTATCCCTATTGACTGTTCTTGGTTCTCCAAAAATCTATGACACATTTTTGCCTAGAATCTGGCCTTGATTTTTGCTACTTATGAAGGCTGTCTCACTGCGAAAGAGATTTCCCTACCCCGATGAGTGAGCCTTGACTGCGAGAGCATCCTTGTGCCCTGAAAAGCTGCTGATTTTGAGATACTTTTATTTTTATTCTTTCTTGAATGAAGCACTGAGAAGACGTGATGCATATGAGGTTCCCCGAAGTTAGATTTCGTAAATTTTGATCAAAAACTGATGTGGAACTGATCTTAACCGAGTCAGAATTACTCACAGAGAATTTGTACAGAAAACAACTTACTGACAGAGTTGAGCTTAGCGGTGGACACTCTGCAGTCAACCAGTACCCCATGCAGTATCTCTGAAAGTTCAACAGAATCTATCTCAACTGTAGAAATTTCGACAACACCGAATAGGACGGCGTATTTAGAACTCCCGTTTATAGAGGACAACTGGTCAACAATGACGAGAATGCATCTGAAAACCACTATATTCAGGACTTATAACGTTGCAAATCTGTGTAGAGTGTAAAGAACCAAGACTCTACCACTCTCCCCGGTTACAATCAAACAGCTCACGTCAGTCACATCTCGCTGTTTGTATAAATATTCGTGTAGCCGCAGTATGGACTACATAGGGAGGACAACCCGATAACTGGCTGCTCGTATCAAGCGGTATGTTGCCAGATGGCTGGAAACTCAGTTAGAAACGTCAGCCCCCTTTACAGATGCCGACGGACGTCTCCCAGCAACATCGGTTGCAAGGCACATAATCCAAACAGGATACAGAATCAAAGTTCATGAGCGCGTTCTCGTTAATTTATCGGAGCAGTCGAAAACGCATACTACAGTTTGCTGAGGCTCTGGCTATTAGACGTTACAATCTCTCCCTGTGTGTTCAAGAACAATTTGTGCTGACGCTGGAACTACCCTGGTCGTCCGAATTCCCACAATTTTTATTTCCATTTTTTGTGTCCATTTGTCTAATCTCCTAAGTAGTGACTTTCGCCCTAGGGAATTCTGACTCATTTAAAATGTTAGATCAGAACGTACAAAGTGTTGTTTCAAAAAATATCACATGAACTACCTCTTTCCAATGTTTTTTCTAGGCTTTCCAGCAGATCGAAATTTTTCGCATTTATCTTCTATTTTTACCAACATATGACAAGTAATTTTTATTTACTGACTGAAGTTAGTAGCACCTAATACTGTCGTGAAAAGACTTGTCAGTTGTTCATTCTCATTATTAACGCAGCACTTTACATATGACAGACAGCTTGGTTTGAATTTTCCTTCTTTAAAAACGTTTTATTGGTTAAGTTTCAAAGTCATGGCTTACTCTGTTTATGAATGAATCTGTGTAACTTGATGTTAAAAATATGCGATAAATAGTAGTAATTATGAATTGGAAAATCTTTTAGGTAAACTTTGAACTATCAGCTTCCAAATGGACGTGATAGGGTTGTAATAACGCATGTCCAAGTGGACAACTCATTAGAAACGTTTTCTTCCAAGTTTCAAATGTAAATTCTGTCCAATTGGGCCGGATCCACAATGGTAGTTGCACCTTCTGTCTGACTTCCTGTCCGATGATCTAAGTGACATCGAAATATGTGGAATAATCTTCTGCCAGGATATTATCTATTGGGGCCAGAGATAAGATGTCTGAAGTATGATTAGTAAATCGGACTCACAACCGTCACAGCTATCCTGTGATAGATTCCGGTACGGAACAACTATACTAACGCCCAAACAAAATAGTCGTCAGGCTGGCAATCTTCGTTTCCTGGTTAGCCCGTCATGTTGACTAAAGAACGCCTACACATAGTGGTCAAAATAAACGATCCACGTTGTTCCTATTACGGTTTCATCTGCGTAACCCGTAACGTGTGTAAACCCAGAAGATTGAGACCGGGATGAGGGCGAAGTCCAGGCTGCCCAAGTTGGTTAGCGAGATAATAGCCTGAAGTGAAGGCGAAACTCTTGTCTTTCAGAAACGAAAAACTAGGAAACTCCAATAGCAGATTCTAAGGTACTGAAAATGTAAAACAAAGAAAGCGTTGAGGATCTTACTTTTTTCGTTTCCACAGAAAACGATTTTGGCTAATCGGAATTGAAGGATGTTTCTAAAACACTTCAGAAATAATCTTTAACAGTTTGTTACGTACTCCACCTTTGGTCTGCCACGTTCATTCATTACTTTACGATCGTGACTACTGTTTTTTTGTAACCACCCTCCTACACTCCGTTCCAATGTGCCCTGATATATACCCAAGTATTGCTTGTTCTATGACAAGTTTTTCGGGCAGAATAAAAAGGCATTTTGATTTGAATTAGGATCGATCGGTGTGTTCGTGTTCTTTATTCTTTTGGACCAATGTTTATCGTTTTTGTTTTATCCTGGGACACAAATTGTAAGCAGTGACAAATATGTGCTTTGCTTGATGAACGTATGAGAAACGGATCGATTTAGTTTAGTTCGATTGGATTCTGTACATTTCGGGATGCCTGCAGGTACAGTGACTAATATATTGTGAAAACAACAATACTGAACTAATCGCGCAGCCGACACCGAGCTAGGGAAGGGTTAACATCAGAGATGCGGTCTCCGTAATCGGTCCATAGCGTATTTGTCAGTTAACTCAATTCTGTGGGAATTTGTCACGTTCTTCGTCAAAACAACTTCCGATTCGGGTTTCCCCAGGGGAAATCTGCAGGAACGGCAATGACATCAAAAGATTGCTATCAGTTTCGACAAACTACCAAACAAGGAGGTGACAAAACGTAACGTTATGTGCAGTTTACAGGGTGACAGTATGCATGATCTGTATGTTCGCCACCGTAAGTGAAAAACAATTTCTGCTTACAAAAGATGTAGATTTATGATAATGCTTTATTTAGAGAGTATTCCATTGTGAAGGTCGTCCTGCGTTTTCTGCTAGCAGCATGGGACATCATACATTAGTGTACCTTGGGCTACCAATTGCCAAGAGGATGTAACACCAATAAATTCCAAGGATAGTATTTATTCTTGATCTCCAAAGCCTTCTGATTGGTGTTCAGGAGCATTTAGTTGTGGGAATAGTTGTAGAGAAAATTGTGCTGAATGTTACTAGTAAATTAGCGGACGGTTTCAGACGTGCTCTAATTTAGCAGTATTACGATCGATAAATGCACGGTTGTCACAGTGATTGAAGTCAAAAAACACCTGTGCATAACATTCACCACAAGTGGCTTGCACTGCACCAGTTAAGACTCCATTCACTTACCCCATATCTAGTGTAAACCTGAGAGAATTACACCAGGAGGTGCGTGAGTGGATACCTTTGTGGTCCAGTTAATAGGCTTGTGTGAAACTGAAACCCTTATCTCTCAGGAAAGAAGGAAAGAAACATTTTAGTGGTAAGACTTAAACTGGTAGACAACAGACTGGAAATAGAGCCAATAAGTAGTTCACTATAAGAATGTATATCACTACCTTCTAGTTGAAAGTAAGAAAGTAAACAAAAAATTGAAGCCAGATCGAAAAAGAAGCAAGATATTTAGCATACCATGCATCAAAAAAGATGAATATGATGGAAGACAGAAGACCGCCATGGTTCAATTTACTGAAGACGATGGCGGGTGGTTCAAAAAATGACCGTGGTCGTTGGCTGGTACTACGGAAAAAAGATACGTCTCGTCGTCTCTTCACAGATGGTTTACTGCGGGTACGTCAACAACCCAATAATCCGAAATATGCAGGATGTTTTTCAGCTGCACTCATCACAATGCCATATTGTCGTCACTACAACCAATGGTACCTTTCGTTCTCTGAAGTACCACACGCTTGAACTCACGGACGAATGGCCGTTGCTCACTGAACGTTTGGACAACCGTCCAGACTGTATTCCTTCAGACCGTTTGATTCGGGCTTAAGTCCTCCTAGTGTAAACAACATACATGTATGGACAGCATCGTGTTATCTCAGTTTTGGACTACCATGATTTTGTTTACCTGGTTTCACCTGCCCGTACGATACTTGCTTCGGACGCCGTTCGTTGCCTATTCTGCGAATGTGTTCGAAGAAGACTGACCATCCATATGGCTCTAATTCAGTCTGTGTCCGTTGGCCGAAGTAACTTAATGTACGGAACCACGTCCGTTCATCGAACATCGAAGTTGTAAACGTATCAAGTAGTGCAAATTCTGTTGGTAAATTGTTCACTATTCATTGCTGTACAACAACGTAGAAAACACTCTTAAGCGGTAGACAAGCAGCTTGGTTTGCACTTTCAGGTTGTAGATCTTTCAGACACGTCTTTTAAGTTGTACGAACACAAGCCCAGCCTTCGTCATACGGACACACAATTGGCAGTCCACGGACAGATCTGTTGACAGATTGTTACCCGAGAAGCAGAAGTTTACGCAGCTATCCATAATGTCTTAACTTTCCTGGATTCCAGGTAAAAGCACGTCGCTGCTGCCCAGGGAAGTCTAAAGGAAAAAAGTTTCTTACCTATGTAAATACCTATTCCAAATTCCGACGCAAAAGCTGTGTCCAGTCGTTGGAGTCCCTGTCGACTTACCTAACCGGTTAGGGATGACGAACTGTCGAATATTCGACAGGCGACCATCGGTATCGTACTCAACTTCAAAATCGTCATCCGACGAGTCCTGAAAAGCGACCGTTAGCACCGCGGTCAGATAAAAACGAATTAGAGTTGAGGCTAGGACGCAACCCTGCTTCAAGCCAGTGACAGTGTCAAAATCAACAGAGGTTAACCCACACCATTGCACCTTCGCCTTCATGTCCACAGGCAACATTGTGATCAGAAATATGAACTCACCTATACATCCAAATTTAACAAGCAAAGTTCACAGCACCTCGTGGCTAATGGGATCAAACGCTTCGCTGAAGTCCACGAGGAGATTATACGGGGTGGTTCGTTTTTATGGCACTTCTCCCGGATCTGTCGAAAACCGAACACCATATCAATCGTCATATGACTGGCATCTCCTGTGACAAACTACCCCTTGGCGTGGTACGCAATAGATAAAATTACCCGCCACAGAACTACTGGACTGTAGACTCATTTTGAACGCAGCAGTTATGCCCACCCAGCGATGTTCCCCAACAGTAAGAGCGATGTGAAAAAAAACTACCAGGAGAAAACCTTATACCTGGTAATTATCGTTGAAGCCATTCGAAGGTAACGCAAAGTCTCGAAGCCACTCGGGGATGGAGGCTACCTGGGTCCAAACCAATAATGTCATAACCACACGAAAACAATAGTGTGTTGACAGCGAAATTTTGCAGCCAGAGGGTTTGCAGAACATACAGTGCACAGGTTGACTTAGCGGCCTGTCCCCAGACAAGGATGCACCACAAGTCCACTCAATCACTCCCGGTGATAATCCCATATGTGACTGGAGTTCCGTATCTATTGCAACCGTCTTCGAACATACATCTAAGACATCGGCGTTAGTGACCCAATAACACTGTGTACACAGTAAGGAAACAATCGGAAAATTGAAAGGTGAGACTCTTAAGAGTGGCTGCGGATGACAGGCCCAGTGAAAATAATTCCTCATCTGCGGATGCGAAGCACGCTGCTTCGGGTATGTGTGGCAAAATGTCAACCAATTGCTTAAAGACCGGAACGACAGAGCACAGAATTTTCCCAAGATGCTCTGTGTATAAATACACATTGACCGACGTCACACAACGCGCGGTTCGCAAGACAAATTGTACATGACAGTTGTACATTAAACTCGAGGTTGCTTGCACGTGTTTTACTTACGACTGGGGTTACGGACCCGACTGAAGATGCGCGTTCCATTCAAATACGTGCGACTATGGAGCCGTATTAGTTTGCTACCCAAAGGTAAATAGTGTTGAGGAGCTTCACTTGAACATTGTATGTATTTATCAAGTTATGCCTGAGTTAATGTTTCAATCGATGAGGTTCAGTTAACACCAGAGTACCAACGAGTGTTCAACAGAAAAGACAAGGTCTGTCGTTAATAACTGCCCCACTTTTCTAGTATATGTGAGATTTGAATGTTGGTCAAATTTGGCGGAAGTTCATTTGGATGGCCAGTACAATAGATTGCCTAGGGTCATAGTTAGTCAAATGATCACGGGGACAGATCTGTTTCTAACTGCAATTATGGTTGACTGACACATGGATAATGTGGTTCGTTACTACGGGAATACCAAACTAGCAACGCAAACTTGGATTTCGTTTGTTAATTGGAGGTCCCTGTTAGGGTGTGTAATTAAGCGAATGGTAGACCAAGCACCAAGCAAGTTAAGCATGTCAGCCCACCAACTGGTTAAAGGAAATCCAAGGACAGGTCCTTGTACTATTGCGTTCCCCAGCCTCAGCTCACCAGTAACGAAAAAGTACCCCACGAACTGTTGTAATTTCGCTTATTCCCTTCAAACACAAATCTAAGAGATTATAACATCCGGAACCCGCAAATATTACCATTGGAAGCAATCGAATCTCGGCTTTTCATTGAGCAGATAGAATTGTATAACTGATGAGTAGTAAGGGATTTTGGTTTTCATGTAGATTGTACATCACCAACAACCAATCACAGCTTTCGCATCCACATAGACTTTCCAGTCAGCCCCTTTTGAAAAGAAGCACTAGACTCGAGTTCCGTTCTCATTAGGACTGGTCAGTAGTGCATATCCTTGCCACTTCTCTCCAAGTTCAAATAACAGAAATTATTAACTTGTTGAATGGTACGATAATTCGATCGTTCCTAATTTGAGGTCAATGACGCAGTAGTAAACACGGTTGCCTCATGAAAGCGTGGCCGGAGTTCTTGTCCTGGCAGTGGCAAAGATATGCACCACTGACCAGATCTAATGAGAACGGAACTCGACTCTAGTGCTTCTTTTCGGAAGGGACTGACTGGAAATCTACGAGAATTGTATCCGTCTCTTGGCGCATCAACTGCATAATTCAACAGTTCATACACACACAAGTTAACGATGATTATCTCACTTTTGGGCCAGCAGGTAAATTTCTAGAAATTTCTGATTTGTAACTGTCTTATGTTATACTTTGTGTCAGGTTCCACAAGCGTCAAATAAATGACATATTCATCTGTATCACTGGTATTAAATTTGCTTCACTTTTAAACCTCTTGAACTTCGTTCTTCCTGACACCTCTATTTCTCAAAAATAGGAATTACATGACGGTAGAGCTTTCCTGAACATCTCACTGATCAGGCTGGTTTACTATAACGCTCAGCGAACGAAAAGATAGCATGGAGCGATCATCAATTACATTTTTCATTCTGTGCTCCGACTTCGTAACTTGTATTAAACAATGTTTTACGCAGCCCGACAGATATACACCAGTGACTGTTTATAAAGAGAGGAACAATCGACTAACCCGTGTGACCGGTGGAAAGAAAACAACCGTAACTGCTCTGTGAATGTTTTTTAAGGAAAGGCGCTTTTTTGACTTATCTTTCAAAGGTGTGCACATCATTAATGGCATAAGAAAAAAAATTACGGCCTGTTCCATAATTACACCTACCGGGCGACTGGTCTGTAAGTGTTCCTTACGGCCAAAGATGTGACTTACCTTGTTCACAGTTGTAAGCTGTCCAGCTGGTCTATCTGTCGTGCAGTCTGTCAGTTAACTCTGCGGTTGCGATGGGGTTTGTGCTGGCTGAAAAGACCAATGTTTGAAACAAAAAATGTCCGAACATATGACTCACTGAAAAGTCTGTGGGTGTGTGAAAGTTGCGGCCAGCTGTGAGTGTTATCCAAATCTTGCCAACCAATATCTCATTCCATTAATCAGCAACTGTAAACCACCCAGCACTTTTAATACGTTCTGTGGTTCCGACTTGAACAGAAGTCCTAATAGTGGGTCATTGGCTGGAATTATCAGGACAGCTACTGCATCAGTTCGTGAAAGAATCAGGCAGTCCGAGTATCACTCATAAGCGAGTGTGGTTAAACCTTCGCATAAGACAGTTCAGTAGTGTTTAAATTGAGGTCAACGACGCTCTGGTCATCGCGGTTGTTTCACGTAAACATGAACGCATTTCACTTCCCGGTTGTGATAACAGTATGCGCCAATGAAGAACTCTGCCAACGGCAAAACTTCAGTCAAGTGTTTTAATTCGAAATGGGCTAACAGATGCTTCGCTTAGGATAATAAAGCTTTGATCCTCTGTGAATCCCCTAATGTTTATCAACAATCCGGCTAAGTGGCTGGCACGTGCGATGACACAACAGACAGTGACAACAAACCCAGCGAACTCAAATCTCACAGTGTTCATTGTAGGAACTGATCAGGTTGTTCCAGGCAACTCGTTTCACATGCTATAACACAATGCGAATTCTAAAGTAACGACGTTCTCCGAACACTGTTGAACAATGTGGGCCATCTGGCCCTGTGTATGCACAAACGGGTGACTCAGACAGCTAACCTGCTTTTGGACTTTTAACCTACTTGCTATCAATGCAAAACCTAATTGACGGCCCTTCAGAATTATTGTTGCTACCTGCATCTTCAACATATTCCAAGGTTTTACTCTGGCGACTAATCAGGGCTAACGAGCGTTTTTATCGAGGGTTGTGGTTGATTGCAACCGAAACGTCAAACTCGATGAACAGCCGGAAACCGGACCTTTTATCATAGTATCAAAGTAGGGTGTACTAAACACTGTTAGGTATAGTGCATAACCTGCGGTAACGAGTAGTAACTTAATAGTCTTAAGTACTCATTAACTTGTCCTTGACCAATCCTTTTGAGACAGTTGCAAAATTCGTGAGTAACTGTGTGAAACTGAGAAAGCCAAGTACACACGGGTAATTTTTTTAAATTTACCTCCGCATGGAATACAAGATATGACTTGATGGAGATTAGTCATGAAATAGACGGGAACAATTTTCCAATATATAAACATGCTACTCATATTTCCTTCCGTCAATCTAGTCTTCTAGATGGGATTTCGTAGCCTGTGCGATTTAACATCCAAACAAGTTTGAAGATTTATCATGGGCTGTTTAGAAATACCGAGCGAGTTCAGTACATACCAGATCCTGGCAAACTGTAGTTTATAACTATAAACTCCGGACTAAATACAACACATTTAACTCATAACTATTCTCTGGGACTAGCTCATCTATATTACGGTTTGACCGTCAACTTAAACTAATACCGTGGTACTCGCCACTTACGATTGCGGCTTCAGGGCATAATAATTGTACCGCATAGGAACTTAATTAACATCTGGACAGAGATATTTCGTCACACTTATAATAGGTTATATTTGTTTACAGGATTGAAGATAGCCAAATCCATGGGCATCACTTGTGACGGACCTTAATTGTCAGTGTGTTAACGTTCAACTATTCAGTTGTGGGTGTGCTCATCCAGGAGAAATTGTGGCAAGTAAGCTAAGCTAGTCAGCATTGGCCCTATTCAGTACCACTTGTACTGAAGCTACAATGAATGGGAAATAGGTAGTTGTTCAGAAATGAACAATTTTAACATTTTTGTTAAAGATGCTCACAGTAATAGTTGGACGACTCGATGGCCATGACAAATGAGCAATATATGCATACCTACCAGCGTACTCTTACTGTGTCTAGGACTAACTGTGACTACCGCAACTCTAAGAAGTCCCACTGTATGTCAAAAACGAGATTGTAGGCAGTGGAGATGTATCTGTTTAATTCCTTTCCTTCCTGCAGTCAAGTTGGTGAAAATGTTTAGTCGTCAACTTTGTCCTGTTTGATATGCATCGTTTATAGCTATGTCAAACCCCATCGCGTTTTATTTGAACCGTATCTGATGAAAATTAACAGAGTTTCACCGGGCTTAGCGCCTACCTAATTACTGCATCAAGGGTTGGCGACAGATCCATGTCAGGCTAAAGCGAGCGAACCACATTTCACTTTACGGGTGTACAACACAAAAGAACCAAAGTAGCCGGAATACATACGCGTAGTGGATCAATACACTGTAACACAGGCGGGTCATGCATCTCCCTCTTAAGCGACTCCAATCATACCCAAGTGAGGAACAGGCAATATTCATTGATCCGACTCAGTTAAATGTGAGCTACAGAGACTAGTCAGATTCCGGTTATATATTTCCGCCTCTACTCTCTGCCACACTGCATGAGTGTCATAATATGATGGATGATCAAATTGGAGACATGATTGATCCGATACAGTGGAATATCTCGGTGCAGTGGTCATATGTGGTAAAAATCCGTAACGGAAGGATTGCAGACAACACGAACGACCGGACAATCATCCTTCAACGAAATCGGGCTATTGAGAATGAAATAGCAAACGGAAATCCGCGACAAATGGCATTAGCCATACCCACGGAACTATCAGAAATGCACTGTGGATTGGAATTCTGGTCCACAAACACGAGCGCGTGAGTGGCGAAAATACCTGCGAATTGGACAACAAAGATCTTGCTTTATTAAACTACTCTTCGCTAAAATGGATCTAACTTCTTCCACCCTGTGTTGTAATGTTTCGAGCGGTATAGGATAATACTGGATCACTAAAATGGTTGAGCTCCAGTAAGTCACGTGAAAGTGATTATTGTTTTGATATTACTATTGTATTAATTAAAACAGGACCAACCGAAAGGAACTTGCCACTAAGAGCAAGAGTTAGATAAACCACACTTGGTATAGTGAACTCCACACAGTGTAATGGAATGGGGTATCTATGAGTTAAATGGACCATGTAATAGCTCGATTATTTTTGGATGTCAACGTTACAGTGATCGACGATGCATATACTGGAACTTGCTGAGTGCTTGTGCAACGATCACCAGTACCAGTACGAAAGAGTAAAGACAAACGATTCGTCATTGACAGCCAACTGCTATTTCTCATTATCTATGGTTGTGTTGATCGTCGACTTAATTTTGGTGATACCCTATACGGAAACTGTGATTCACCCATCATCAACTCGAGGAACTGGATTGTTTCATCCATAAACCCTCTAAAAGTACTGCGTAGCCAGTCTTAACCTAGTTGTATGAATGAAAGGAACCCAACTAGTTAGTGACTGCATTCCGGACGATCTACACTGGCTAGCAGGCCGGCCAGAGTCTTACTTTACTTACGCACTGAAGGTAGGTTCATATTGACGAATCCATACATCTCGATAAGTTAGCGCTGCCTTCTTTACCACCAAAGCGATCTTTTGGCCAAAAAAATGAAAAAGCTGTATGAGGATGAGCGGTCAGAAGGCTTAATTTTGTTTGAAGATTCTGTATAGAAAGTGGACTATGCAAAAACTGCGAAAATAGCACTATAAAAATTATGCGGTCTTTCTAACGCTGTAATTCTGTGAATATCCAGCGCAATATTCGTCCGGCAAATCGATTGAACTTACTTTCGATAAACTATCATAAGCAGGAACTCCACCTCCGACATACTTACCTCATTGTGGAGAACCTGCTGTCAGCAAATCGGAAAACTTGTACACACCACAAGTCAGTGTGATTCACTAATGTCCTACGAGGTTGTGTTAATAACAGTAGCGATTCGATCTAAAACCTTCATCTGTCGAAGAGTCAGTCATTCGCTCCTCATATGTAACCTAGGAATTGAATAGTTGGTTCATCGTAAAATTAAACAAGCAACAGGAAATGTTCCACTGCATCGGCAAACATCCTTCCAACATCCAGTTTGAACGATACACACGTTCTAAAGACTGGAACTATCCCCTTAGGGTCAACGATCTGTCGTCGCTTGTGCCTCAAGTTAAATACACCTCCTTATTTTGAAGTTTGAATCTGTGGTGCCCGCATGCATCACACCCATCCATGTTATAATTTTTCATCGCTGAATCAAGAGACTTGTAATGAATGGGTCCAAGAAACCTAATTTTCACTGCCTACTTGGGGTTGATTCATCCGGTTTTTGATTAGGCCAAACGGTCTAATTCGTTTTCACATACTACAACAATGTCTTTCACTTATTGTCTACTGCACAGTTCTTGTCGTGACGTTGAAGTTAAAAACACTTTGAAACACCGAAACACTCTGTTTTACGCTGAAAGCTTGTTGTAGGTTTCTTCGATAAAACTATCCGTCAGCTCCTTACTTTCACTTAACTAATGTCATCTGGACTCCTGAGGTAACACGTAATAACACCTCGGGCTTTCCGGAGTCTGGTTAATATCGGGTGTAACTAAGTAGTGTTTTAGCTTACCTTTTACTTTAGAAGAGACACCGTTGTGAAAATTCGGGGCTGCAGAAAGATTCGTACGAACAATAAACGCTCTACCGGTTGCGCTGCGAAGCCACGCCGAAAGATTCAAAACTTTACCATTCCCTGTTTTTTGTTGCTGATCCAGACCTACCGGAACCTAAGGTTTTCATAAATAGGTCTCTTCTAAATTGAAAAAATCTTTCGTTCTACTTAATGGTAATACAGTTTGACTACTCAACAATGATGTTGATGGATCTCAGGGTGAACGGCTGGAGAAACTGTGTCAAGCACCGGATCCGCTGGATCACTTGATGGATTCCGTATGGAGTGAATGAGTCTGAAAGTGAAATTTCCGAACTCCTGGTATGGTTTCGTAGCGTAGTTGGTGAAACGCCCGCAGAAACTCGATTTTTTTACTGTACGATCTTTTCGGAATACTTCTGCTGTTTTAAACTGCAACTGTTGGAGTATTAAGATTATATTCGTCCAGCTGTTTGCGATATAACATGGATGAAACGAAGGTAGAATCAAATCAAATTGAATCTTACCTACAATTGATCGTGACCTTTGCATTCAAATAAGACTTCCGGCTTTCCCATTTCGGAAAGAAGCACTAAACTCTAATTTCGCTCTTATTAAGGCTCATCAGTACAGTAGGTGTTCTTGTCTGAGCTAAAATTCGCATCCCGACCCTCGAGTTTGTGAGACTAGCGTGTTAACCACAACACCGATATTGGATTGGACCAAGACTTCGGCTGAGTGCATCAAAGCAACAGGAGACGATTGTATCCTTCCGTCAAGGTCTTTTTTTAAGTTTCTTTGATTTGTCGATCGTATTCCCTTTTAGAAACCGAGTTTTTTAATCTTACTCGTGAACGTATAAAAATACAACGATTGCATTTTTATTCGATAAACATTAAATTGGAGGCATTTATCATAACAAATCACTACATGAACTAATTTTCTGCAGTGACAGTTTGCAATAGTGCCTTTTATGTAGCAAGCAGTCGACATATGTGATCTTGATTTCGTTGGAACATTCCTTCGTAGTAACGTTCTTATGAGCATCGATATTTTTCGGTTAGTTACCTAGCTAGACCACAGTTGTTTATAAGATAATAAGGTATAGATGAGATTGACTGGACATTCGTATGGACAGTTGAACAATGTTGCGCAATTCACCGTACACTATTAGGATGCATTGTATTCATTAGTTTATATTTGTTTGTATAATCTGTTTATATCATGCAGTTGAGTAACACTCTCATTTAGTAAGCTCTCTAATCAGGCCTATCAAATTTTGTCACCTGATTCCAGGACTTCATAGTCACGATAGCTATGTGATGGATTGAGAAGGGGTGCTATGTAGAAACAATTTCAACTTTTCAGCACGACAGCCTGGGCAAGGCACCAATACTCTTCTGAATTATATGCTAATAGTCAACACGGTTTAAAACTTTGTGGTCACTAGTACAGGACTCCGATGCAGTTTAAAGCTAACTGCCCAAACACCTCATAAGGCGACAGCGGATTCAAAGTCTTTCATGCCTGCTTCATTGTGCTCTCAAAATGACGCAGTCAAGTTACTCCGATGAGTGACCCAAATCGAAGCAGTTTTTTCATTTTGTTTTTGTACCGGCCAGTTCCAGTAATATCTGGTTATTATCTACTGTCATTTGACGGATTCGTAGTGTCAAGTTCCAGAGATAAGAACTGAAGACTACTCACATTTACACGATGCCTCTACATTAAGATATACTTCCAGCCTGTTTCGGAACGGCCACTATATATTTTCCCTGTTAAAATATAGCGCTAACACTCCGTGCTCAGATGTTATTAATTCACGACTGAATGTTAGTTCAAGATGATTCGTGGGGGACCCCAAAGTTGTCCTGTGGTGCACCTCTGTGACCGCTTACGTTATTGGAGGGCATCCAAACTCGAGACATAACATGAACGCACTTAGTAAGTGCAGTCGTCACAATAACCCGGAGGTCAAACAAATCTAATGAGGCTTTGTCATACCATCACGTATGCTTCAATTGTGTGTGAACAAGAGTTTGTAATATTTTCACTAACCAGATCGTTTGCAAACACACACGGGTGCCTGTAGGGAGGCTTTATATATGTCCAAGCAAGTCTAAACCAGGGGAACTGCGTTTGCGCAGTGGAGCAGGAAATGTACATGGAACCATAACACTGGAGTCATCATATCACTCAAGGGGAGGTACCAAGAGATAGTATGAGTTAATCGGGTTGACCAGCACATGGTGTGTACTACCGAAGCGTGAATGTATCCACCAAGATGTATGCTCACCATGCAGTCGTCCTGTCACGTTCCGACTACTGTGGTCCACCAACACTCCTTACTTAAACTGCGTGTGAGTTTCCACAGTATTGCCACTTCAGCATGATTCTTCCACTCTCAATCCAACCCTCATGGATCCAATGCAACCTCAGTTAATTTAACACTGACATGATAGAACAACACGTGATAAAGTAATATGTATATCATAAACAAACACCGCGTCAAGTAAGTATGACATCGGGATACAAGAACATACCATCGGCATCTCATACGCCAATAAAAATGTACACTCAAATGTGCCCATTCTTGAAAAGCTCTGACAACCTCAGCGTTTCGACCACCCAAATGTAACCGACAGCTCAGATGTGACATTCCAATCAGACCTAATTAGAGGTCATAGGCGTAGTGCTCAATATGATAACTTTAAATGTATGCACTTGGATGTTCAGTGGCTAATGCACGTGTTCGGGACTGGAGGTTTAAACCACCCGGATCCAGTGGGTGTCCGTTAATCTGATCAATCATTGAAAAAACGGCATAGCACCGCTCTTGAGGATTAGAACATTCACCAAGAATGCAGTAAAATTACGGACAGAGCGAAGTTTTAATTAACATGAAATCCCCTTGAAACGATCTCTTTGAGAGCAACTAGCGACCTTAGAAGGAAGGTCTTTCCAGTGTCTGACAACCCTGTACGAAAAGAACTCCTATCTAAGGAAAGTCCAAAGACAGGGCTTAGAAAGCTTCTTGTCACGATCTCGTCGACCGCTATCAGCCATTCGTCACAGAAGTCACCAATTCCTCGAAAACTTATTTTATTTGCTTCATAAAAGGCTAAAACATTACAACTTGCTCGTAACGTTGTGTTATTCTCAAGCCATTTATCCATAACATGTTAATCACGGCATCCAAACTGTTTGACTTCATTCGTACTAAATTTGATGCGGATATCCTACGGCAAGAATATGTTATTCGCCGGCAAGGATATGTTATTCGCCGCTTTTCACGAACGTTCCAGACTTTCGTTATTACTTTTAGCATCCTGCCTACACGCTCGTCTTTTGATTTGGTCCTCGCTATGCTGTCTGGACTTTGTCTGGTCCATTTTTCGACCTTATCTTCCTATTGGCTACATGCCCTATCAACACAAACGACTTCATCTCCATGATGTCTCCGGACTGAGCGACATAATTCAGACCTGATCGAAGTCCAGTATTCTTCCTTTCTTCCTGCGTTAGCCTTGAGTGGCTGCGTTGACCAGGAAGTTCTCAGTTATTTGTGTATACGCTGTCGTCCGTTGTTCGTTATCCATCTCTTTATCTGCTGTGTCGTTAACCGTTGTTCTGTTATCCGTTATTGCCAACTTTTACGCTCATAAACCGTAGATCCATTTAAAACAGAACTGCTCGACAATTTTGATGTTAAACGATAAGTAGATATGAATTGAGTCATCAGAGAGTCGTTGAAACTCAAGTTGTTAAGGGTCAATAATTTAAGGTCACGACACATCAGTTGCACGTCCCCGGAAGGTAACTCGTTTGGTGGCTGCACATTAAGCACGCAGAAGAGACGAACAAGAACAGAAGTGTACATTTTGTGCAGTAGGAGAAAACTGTTTGGCTTCTGAATTGCGTTTTGAAATGCATGGAAGTTCACGTTCACAGAATCCCAATCAAAGAGGAGTGAACCGAGATTGCTTCTTAGGCCGTTTAATTCACTCTGATTGAAATTTCGAACTGTGAACTTCTTTATTGGTTGCTGCAACCAGTAGCAGACAAGATCAAATGTCAGTAACGAGTGATCCCTGAGTCCGAATGGCGAGTTGATAACAACTCCGTCAGTTACGTGACTCTCGCCTTTGATAATCAAATCAAGCAGAGAAGAAGTCTGGCCAGAACGGTGCCGCGTCAAGAGGGCAACATGTTGTCACCAGGCCTTCAGCAGTGTCAACATCGTGACACAAAGGCTGAAAATCCGCTCTCACAATGTGAATAAGACAGTGATAACCAGTTTATTTTGGGTGTATTAATGTCAGTGATGGTGGGAAGATGAGAAAGGCACTAAAGTTCGGGGAAGTTTTCTGTTTTTATGAAAAGCGTCCTCGCCAGATGTAATGAATGAAGCAGAACGATAGATAACCCTCACTAGAAATGTGTTTTGGCCGCAAATTGTTAGTGGTAAACACAGGAAATCACATTTGTCCGGTAACCGTAGATGTCCACAAACTCTGATTAAGAAAGATCGCGGACCTCCAATTCTCCTTTGGAGGTAGTCGATACGGTACATTGCTACTAGCGTCCATTGAAATCCAGGTCTTCACAAGTGTGGATAAGAGGAGCTGCATCATAAGCCAACTGAGTTCTGTGGATTTATTAAATAATCCCAGACGGTTTGTATACATGCAGCTGAGAGATACTCATCGTTTGACTGTGTAAAGAAAAAGAGAGGGGTGCAGAGAAGAGAAAAGAGAGGACACGGTTGGCAGAATTGTAGTGATCACCTTTCCTTGACCGGTAGCTCCGAAATGACACTTTAAATGTGGGTAACGGTATGTCAAGGTTTGCGCTTTGATGAGCGTCAATGTGAAATGCGCGACTTATTTTTGACATGCTACGATAGTTGTTCTAGGTACATCCTTCTTTAAAGCTTTGTGGAGATGATTTGCTGTTTTTCAACCTAGAAAAATCGCTTGTTCACTTGTATAATGGATAGTGTTAACCGGGTAATACTTGAGTCTGCCTAAAGAACGTGCTGGAGGAGACGAAGGGGGAGGTTTCAACGCAGGAGAAAAACCAAACAGAATCTTCCCATTACAGACTTTGAGTTAAAAATACTGCAAGTGAAGAACATGGGAGGGCTGGATCCCTTGTAAGGATGATTTCTGGCTTGTGCGTGAGATTTTTGTAGGTGGTTGACCAGGAGGGACTCCCTGGTTGGTTCACCCTGCCGGAGTTGCTGAGGAAGTTGGAAATAGACACCTGGAAGCAGCACTAAGAACTTTGGCTCAAAGTCCGCTGTAAGATACGCCCTTGTTTTGTCCACTCAAAGACGTTTCTTTTGTTCTTCTAAAAAGCTGTCGTCCGAGACTTCCGTTACGTTGCTTTTCGCGGAATTCAAGTCAGCAGTTTTATCAAGCACTGCCTCAGTGTTCACCTTACTAGATAACGTCACTTGGAGACAAGTTGACTTTGTGACGGCTTCGGAGTTCAGTCTGCTATAGGAAACAGATTTAGTAAGATCCAATGAGAACAGAAAACCCAACAGTTACCGGGTCTGGTAGCTTGAAGAGAATGAGCTGAAGAAGTGTTCCCATAGCAATACCCTTATTTCGCAGATAATTCAATCGTTAAGCTTTCCGACGGTCTTCTCAATCTGTGCTGCTGAATTTTTGCTGCAGCACGTCAGAGAAGTGGTAAAGACACATTTTCGTTTAGGAAGGTCTATTCTGTTCTTATATTCGTGGGTTCACGCTGGACGCCCTTCAAAGCCATTTCATTAGAGAACATTGGTTCAGTATTTCAATCCGTGTGAGCTTTGTTGTGGCATTCGTATCCTAGTTATGGTATGAAAGGGCACAAGTAATATGCTTCAATCAGAGTGCTTCTTTTCGCGCAAAATTTGCTCGCGTGTTCAGTTGAATTCGAGAGTTTCAAATGTATGTAAATGGTGTTTAGTGTACACCATTCGGAATTCTCGAGCACATATCTCTAAAGACGCTCTAACAATCGATAGATCTGCTTCTTATGACCTCATGGATTGAATGGTCCATATTTTTCGTCAAATGCGCTATATTGGGTGGGGCACGTTGTTAAGTACATTTGCATAGTTTTACTGTGGAATATTAAGATTTCACCAGTAATCTAACGATTTTGTGAATATTCACAA
>LUCH01000431.1:161386-175217 GCA_013368495.1 Paragonimus heterotremus
AGTTTGTAAGGATATGTTAACATAATATTCGATTCTTGACATGAACACTTCACCACATCATGGGCTAGCTATTTCAAATTCTTGAACCAGTCACAGCAAGAATAAGTTCATACAGTCCTAAAGATACGATTGAGTTTGTAAAATCTGTTGGCTTATTCAAAGTTGCTATTCAAAAATATACCTTCTGAAGAAACAGTAGAATAGTTGTGTGATTGCACTGAACGGAATCAAATGGAGGGTAGTATTCTCGTTGGGAAAATCAAAGGCATTGTTATTTTGCATCTACAGTGTTCAATTGCGATTCGACAGCAAAAGATAGAGACGGAAAATGGAAGTAGTTACCGCGTTCCCACTTGATTCGGTGCCTGTAGACGTATTTATGACCAACGTGGAACTCAATCCGTTAAGACCCGCAATTTCCGAATTTCTGTTCAGTACACGTTATGTACATTACATATTCAGCATAACCAGAAACACCGCTGCTGTATATGGTCTTCCACTAGCATTTAATTGTGAATACCCAAATACAGAGTTCACTCTGGAAGAGAAGTGGACAGATTTATTGAAATATCCATTTAAAGGAAAAAACAAGAACCAAACAGTACGTTGATTTGCTGAGCTTTGCTTCACTGAATTAAAAATGTGCTTTACTGTCAAGCCGATAAAGCAAGAAAAGTGTGCATGCCAAAGAGAGTGAAATGCAACAAACTCATGTGATATTGGACTAGAATGGACCTCCAGAGAGATTTCTGTGGAAGAATATGAGGATTTTAAATCTATCAGTTCAACAGGTACCTTTTCGAACAAAAAGGTCGATCAATAATGTCGAAACTTTATCACCTAGTCCGCACATCCTGCACCGCTCATTCTCGCGCACTTATGAAAAGAAATTATGAGAACTAGCGCGTTTTTGGCCAACGTTTTCCGCAGTGATTTTTCTTTTGACGGTTCTCGACGGTTCTGTCGATTTCGCATAGCGACCGCTTGTTCAATCTATCGTATTGTCCGCGATTCACCTGCTGTGGATTTTGGGCTTGTCCAAGAATTGTGCTGAGATATTTTCACAACTGTTACAGTAATCGTGTCCTCGACTTGACCACTGTGTAGTGCAGCACGCACCTTCTTTTGCGAGTAGTATAACACGACTCGTACGCTCTGGAACTGAAGGGCAGGTGTCAACGCCAGGAGGACCGGGAGCCGGAAGTGGTTAATCGCACTCTGTGTATGCACTATGCGAAACGTGTCACCGAGGCGAATAACGATACATTGTCGATCAGCGTTTGCAGATGTTTGTTAGCCATGCACAAAAAGGGGGCACGCGTTCATCGTTTTACGTTTTCACATAAGTTATAAGGGATTTCCTGCAGTGAACAATTTCCCAAGTGAATCGCTTTTGCAGTCACAACAGCCATTTGCGCGATGACCGAAACCTAAGCCTCAATAGGTTTCACCTAGTTCACTATTCTCATGGACCCGAATTGTGAAATTCATCTTCTCACCTGGTAATCAGGTGTCATCTCACTCTTCGTCCCCGTCTTGCCAGTTATCAAACCAGTCTTTTCATGGCGTTAGATTAAAGAACACCGTTACTAAGATCAGTGACGCGAACCACGTTCGGCGAACACATCGCAGTTGTTTTTAAGTGTCTAAAATGATCGGAGTAGAAACACCAGTAACACCGCCAGTAAATACAGCGACAGAAATCCGACACTGTGGGTGCCACTTGCGCGGTTGTCATGATGTTACCATGATATTTCAGCTTCTCAGTTAGTGAGGATTAGACTATCACCGTTAGGTGAGAGTTGCATCGCTGAGCTTGATAATGGTGTTTCTCGGGTCAGCATAGTCTAACACTTTCCATTTACCTATACTCACAGCCGTAGAAAAGGTTCCTTTTACTTTATTTGTGGCTTCCCGACCCGGAATTTTCCTTCAGCCTTCAGCTACTTGCCGTGTTATACAAGGAGAGTTATACAACGCTCTACAGTAGGACACCTCAAATTGGCATCTTGCTCCACCCCATAATCTGTACAAACGGGTACTGCGGATTGGCGCCCTCCCAAAGGCATGAAAGCAAGCCATTATCGCTCGACCAACATATTGATGCTAGCCATGGTCTGATCGTTTCACACAAAATGTTAAAACGTATATCAAAGCGTTCCATTCCCAAATACCTGGTGACGAATAAACTTGCGCTATAACTTACTTTTCATGGAATGAGTTGTTGACTCACTCCCCCATTCTCATGCTGTCTCTACCTGATGAGTCCAAATGTGAACGAAACCGGTCGTGGAGTATCAATTAGACAGTGGATATTACGAATTCTTACGTATTTGTTACAAAATGCTCTTTTCTTCTCTACCAACATGTCTTCCTTCCTAAAATGGTTATGCAAAACCATTCTACTTATCTTCCTGGATAGATTGATAAAGGTTTCGGGCGATATCTCTCTTGTTTTAGCTAAGGATGTCAGTCTAAAGGCCCTCACATGCATAACCTGAAAGCCTAATGTATTCAAGGAACGACTGTGCGCTGGATGATATTCATCCTTGCTGAAGAACTTTCAGAGTAAAAATCAGATCTCTGTAAAGATTACCTAACGGTCTACGTTCAGTCCTCCATTGGTCATGATATCTAGCAGTAACCCTCCAGACTTCACTATTGGCAACAATGTTCTTTACACTGACAACTAAACGACAAGGAACGCTAGTGACCCTTATGCGTTACAGCCTGATACTGGTAGTGAGTGTAGGCTGGTAAACCGATTGAAGTCTCCTTCTCAGTGATGATAGATATTCACTCACCTCTACCAGAGTAGACTTGTGGAAACTTATCCTGATATATCATGCATAGTGTATTATCGATATCCCAAAAATAGAATCGAGGAGAGAACTTTGCACTTGTCTGTTGGATAGCTAAAAGGGGTATGCAACTTCTGGAATTATAAAAACCTTCCCCGCAGAAATGGTTCTCAAACGCCATATGAGGTTTATGTAAGACCGCTGTTTGAAAACATCAGTCAGGTACCGTAGCACCTCCGGCGAGCCGCTTTCAACATGGTGACTGGGTTGCGGCGTGTCTCATGAGTTTGGAATCAAAACTCGAGTTTTGGAAACTTAAGGTGACTTAATCCTTGTACATCTTTTCTTTGGCATACAAATTGAAGAGCAGTTTTTGACTTTTGCCGTTAATGGTGAGCTGTTAGGTAATGATTGGAAGCCTTACAAACTCCGCTTCTGATTCTTCTTCTTCATATAAAAAATGTTTACTAACAGAATTATCAACTAACCTATCAAGTGAGGCTGTTAACTGTTCATTTTAAAGAAATAATGGATTTCATCCGCTAAAAATGTTATTTGACTGGTGATCTTATTCTGTGCTTAGTGTTTGTTACAATGCGTACAACGGTGCTAAATTTCCTTATTACTTGTTATCTTACGGACTGGCAAACATCAGTTGCGGGCCCAAACACCTCACACACAAAAAAACAAATTGACTGAATTCGAATAATTCGGGTTTTAAGCTTCGAATGTGTGTATGGTTTCCTAAAACCTCCGAAGATGTCTGACATTTAGACGCTTTTCTAGATCACCGTCACAGACGTGTTTACGTTATTTCTGGAAACAATCTGATTGCCTGTGCAACTGCTAAAACAGCAGAAAAGCAAAATAAGAAACGTGCTTTCGTTTTGGAATTATAAATTGGTAATGCGCCTTTAAAAGTAAATTGCCAACAGCTTTAAGCAGAACCGATCAAGTTCCCGTTGCACACCATTGATATTTCGTGCAATGCACTCCTAACGGACCAATTCGATCGACCAGCCAGTCAAGTACACCCATTTTTAGTTAGCTAGCTTGTTGCATTTGACAGGTTCTGCTGAGCTAAACATCAGATTAAATAGATACAACCACAACCGCAAACCGGCTGGTAACTTTCGACATGTGCTGACTGTCAGTGACAAACAGTCGTCTGAAGAGTTTATATGAAATAACCAACGAAATTTCCACCAAGGTAACTCCAAAGTTAAATTTCTCCAAAAATAACTGGCGTCAACTCACCGGCGAGTTGTATGGCATACTGACTGTTAAATCCGATCTTTTGGACGCATCAAGCGTTGTTGTCACTGTCTCCCGAACGGAAACAGAGATCTGTTGAAAGCCCTTTTCTATTAAAGCACCGTGGTTTAGGCTAAAATAATCGAATGAGAACGAAAACGTCAAAAAACAGTCCCATTTGAACTGATCACTCTTAATTCCAATGAATACGATGTTTAACTAACATAGGCACTCAAGCAAGTTTAATGTAAATTACGGTGTTCAAATAGAATATGAACATTCACGCATAACACAATCAGTTTATGCCGAGGTATTAAGCGTTACAAACGGCCTGTCACTCTAGTTTAAATTAAACATCACTGGCACATACTCGGATATTCTAACCTTTTCGTCTGTGAATAGCCAACAGAACTGCCGTGAATTAGCGTAAATAAACTGTGACCGCGTTCAGCCAGTAGGCTGGTTACTGTGGAACTTGGGAGTGCGTATTGAATAGGTTCATACAAGTGTAATCGTCTAACCACCGGCTGTGGAATCAAAACGTAACTGTTCACAGTTCGGATCATTTCGAGGAGTGGAAACAGTACTAGCTTGTCATGTACGAAGAGAACGGGCTTTGTTTATCACATGAAAGGGCAACCTATGGTTAGTCATTTGGGCAGCTGTCACTCTACCATACGGTGACTGCCTGTCATGGAATACACACCACCTATACTCACATGGTCTTTCATCGATTTGGGTCAACGTACTTCGGAACTGTCCACAACCGGTTGCATTCACTTTGTCGTCCAATCGGGGCATACTTATGACCAGATTAAGGCCTCACCTCAATGCCCCACCATCAGCGTAACCTCCACATGACCTCGACTTAATCTTGCCTTCTGCTTCTCACATTTTCTTTGTGTTCACTAATTAACGTTGGCCAGTAGGTGATCGTCCTTAAGGCTGAACTATACATACAACGAATCTTATCGTATAGGTGGTAAATTGTTCAGGGAACTGCGTATGTTCTGTTTACTAATCGGGAGTTGGCTATTAAATTGTCTACATCAAACCGAAGATTCGGAACACAAAACAGGACATCCAGTGGTGAAAAATGGCAAGCCAAGAACTCTACATAAACGATAGTTATGGGTACATGATCACCGCTAAATTAATGACGATATGTATGGAAGGGAATCACCTGGACAAGCAGTGACTCGTAATCGCTGGACTCAGGATCGATCCAAACTAGCCAGTGAAAGACCGGTCTTCAGGTAGCTTTTATTGCATGCTCAACAGAAGGCAAAACGTGTACAATCCACCATCGTATTTATAGGCTTTCGCGAAACATTGCGCTTAGGTCGTTCAGTGAATCACTCAAGTTAGTACATCAGAATTGAAAACACAAAACTTTACGGGTGTTCAAATGATCACGAGATATAAATTCAATTTTCTTCCATGCTTGTGGGTTTCCGGGGGAAAATGACTTCTACCAACAAGCTAGTAACAAGGGACAACCTTTGAATATATAAGTAGACAGTGTTTTATTGTTCGACTACTTTCAATATTGGTTATTTTGCACACCAATCCATCTGTCATTATGCAAGCAAGTCACTGTGTTCGTTGCCAAAAGGGAAAGAACGAGATCAGTTTATCTGGCTTAATTTAAGAATCAATGTGCTAATCGATATCTTTGATCACAGCAGTCGGCTGTTGACACGTAAATGAGACTCCTTCATACAAGGTTGGCATATCCAAAAGACCAGTTGTGCATTGCCCATGTATTTTTGACGGCTGAGTTGTCTCAAATATCACTTTACAGAGGTTCTATGACTCGGAGTCAGTCGAGCCTTAGCTCGTTAAAGACGCAACATAACCGTCTGGAAAATTGTTCACAACAGTTCACGTTTTTGTTGTCACCGGCGTTGTTTGTGTAAGAAAGCTAACCTTCAAAAACATCCGTATTCGGTGAGTATTACTAAAAGGGGCTCTGACAACATTTTATATTTCTACTTTTCTCATAGCCACAGTTTAATCATCCACTGTATATCATCAAGCAGATAGGTTTTACCCCCTTTTTGATAAACAACGAATATTTATCTAGTTAGCTGCCTCGGAAGTTGTATATCGTACTCTGACAGGTGTCAGCAGTTATCGATTGCATCTGCTGGAAGTTACCGTGATCCACATCAAATACTAAATGAGGATGGGTCTGATTTCATGGTTCATACCGATGCTTTTCCTTTGTTGTACAAGCTAGTTTGTAGACATTTTAAAGTACGTGCACTGTTCCCGACTAAAATATAATACACACGATAAACTGTAAGTAAGATATGCTCACTGATTTCAGCCATAGTTACCCACAGTAAACTAAGGATTGACATCACAAACGTGCAACAGTGCTCGTGTACTCCGGTCCTGTGTTAGTGGGCCAATACCACATGGGATAAACAGCCCAGGCTATTTATCGATCCACCTTGAACAGATGTAAATATGGTATGATTAGACTGCTCACACCGTATAGCGCTTCATATTATTAATACGAGATCGGTTTTGTTCTTGAATGGACTTATCTGGTATAGGTCGTCCGAGCAAGGTTCAGAGGAGCAAACCTCAGCGTTGAAAGTAGACACACGTATTCTATCGTCATACGAACCTCGCTTATGACTGGATGGTTATCACAGATCATAGGTAACTTGTGAACACTCCTTCCGGATAGACACGTCCCATCTCTGGTAGTCGGTTCGTTTTGCCTACGGGTACACGTGTGTGAAATGCTGATCATAACATTACACACTATTTGATACAACCCACAACCCGTGACTCTGTTTGTGCTAGAGTTTATTCAGTAGAACAGACTGAAAGTAATTTGAATTAGTTTGTCGAAGAACACTGTAAAACTACACAATTGTACATTCCGGTATGTCTCGTCGTTGTCAATGTAAGTTTTGCAAAACGGGTTGTACTGCATCCAGACAGACATAGTGGATATCAACAGATCAGAAACCGACGGAAAAATCGAGTTTCTGATCTGTGAGTTTTCTATTTTGCGCTAGTCAGGAAACAGATTATGTCAGACGGTTTACGAATGCGAAGAAAATTGAATAGAGTGAGACAGATGAAAATTTCGAAAAATCTACCGACACGCAGTCATATCAGCACTGAAAATCGAATCACAATGTTTTGGGGAAGAACCCAATTCCTCGAAAATACCGTTTTATTTGACTTCGTAGTGGCCTAACTCACTACTGATTGTAATGACCCTCATAGTCGGCACGGTTATGTGCCACGTTCCCCATCACGTGCATTCTCAACCTTTGTGCCGAATTCTGGCGCTTCGCCCACACGCACCTCCTTTAATTGGGGCATCACTGTACTGTGTGAATCTTTGTCTGGACCGCTTTGTGACCAAGTTCTTGATTGATCACGAACCCTTTAAATGTGGTCTAGTTTGTGACCGTGTGATCTTCGGATTGAGTGACATAAAGTGGCTCTCTCCGGAGGCCTGTCTTCACTCTGTGTTCATACGTTAGTAGCATTGAGTGGTTGAGTTGGCCGGGAAGATTCGTATTAATCTTGCATATATCGTAGTCCGTCGTTCAGAACCGTTGAACGTCGTCCCGTTATCTACCGTTTCGCTAGCCGTTATTTCGTTGTCTGTTTACGGGCTCGTAGGCCGTATACCAAGTTACAATACAGTGAATCAACATGACAGATGTGCACACCTGGTCATGTGTGAGAGCGGACTGGAAAGGCTTTCAGGACATTTACATTACGATTCATCTCTCGCATATGTGCCTAGTGATTTTAATTACATGCTGAATTCAGTGAGGACGTATAGCTCTCTTAAGAAATCTATGGAATTTATTAGACCGTCTCCTTGGTTACGCGCCAAGTTCCTTGGCCCAAAACGGAGAAAGAGAAGAGACTTGGCAACACTGTTTATCGGAAGAGCGAGACAACATTAGGCCACAGAGACTCTTATTTATAGGACAACATGATTGCCATAAACGGCAGTTAGACAGACAGCGAATCAAATGGAGCGGTCATATATGGTAGTCAGGGTGTCAGAGCAAATCACGTTACAGAAGGCATCACAAAGCAACGCGAGAAAACACAGTCCAGATGTCGCTCAGACCTTCGACCGCACACCTGCAATCTGGCTGGTTGAGTGGAACCATACCACTACCCACGACCATACCATCCCAGCTGGGCCGGTGGAGTGATAGAACGTGATGCGTTCTGGCTGTATCGTTAGGAGATGCGCCTCCTAACAGTACTAAACCACAAATATGCATAACCCCACATTCCCTATGGATCGAACGTCACTTCCGATATGGCCAAGATAACAGTACCTATCGCCACAGCGTAGTTTTTGTA
Organism: Paragonimus heterotremus; assembly: GCA_013368495.1. Taxonomy (NCBI): domain Eukaryota; kingdom Metazoa; phylum Platyhelminthes; class Trematoda; order Plagiorchiida; family Troglotrematidae; genus Paragonimus; species Paragonimus heterotremus. Next base: position 169,804 of record LUCH01000431.1, read on the forward strand.
CATTGCTTAGGTGCGTGTATAGTATTCTTAAACAATATTGGTGTTAAATCGCTAATTTTTCTCACCCGTCTCAAGCCTTTTGTTTTACTATGGTCGTTCATTAGGTACCTATTATCACAACCTATTATCACAACGCTACCTGATGAGCCTGGAAACCGCTACTTTATTGTTCCGTAAGAGGCATTCATCTTATTCGCAGGTATTTCTGCTAGCGAATAGTCAGGTGTTTCAAACTGAACTTGAGGTGTGATCTAGTTCACCCCTGGAACGAACTTACCACAGTGATCTAACAAGTAGGCTTCTAGCTGCTGACCAAGACTAACAGTAGTCCTTTGGGCACGGTGCATGCACCCGAGTTAGTGCGTTTTTAACTCTGAAGTCTGTCACTTTTGTCGGATGCCAGATATGTCACTTAATGACGTCACTTGGCTATTTGCTTTCGGGTACTTCCTAAGGTCCCCATGACATACAGGTAACCAATGTCAAGTAAATCTGGCGTGGTGTTTTGTATCCATCTATCTCACTCCCAGATGCTGACAGTTGTCGTTCATTAAAGAATAAGCAGCTTCCATGCTTCTTCACAAATGTAGAGGTCATTGGTGTTCGTCACCTATAATCATGATGATTAACTGTTCTGGATAATCTACTTTTTCTAAACTGGGCTGTACGGTGATGATCATAATAAAGTCACTCACACTTCGTTAGTGAGTGAGTTGTTACAGGCACTTGGTCTTCCGGGTTCAAAAATGAAGTACGGTGGACTCTCTTATCCAGGATAAATGACAGCCCTCATAGTCCACCTCCATTCAACCACTAGTTTGTGGCACACACCCTGGATCCAGAGCATGATGTGCTCCGCTGTTTTGTTGCGGGATTCCTGACTCCGACCCACATGAACAACGATGGTGCAACGTAGTGTGTGCACTTTCGGACAGAATAAACAGGATCAACTTATATGTTTCGTCCGACAGGATGGCTTAAGGAAAATTTCCTGACATTCATTCTTCAGCATCGTCCTAGGCTCTCCTCAGTCTTATTTCTGACAATTGTCGTACAGATGCACCTCATCTCAGTAGAATGGCTTAGAAACCCAACTTGACACCTGCCAGCTTGCCTGGCGCACTACCAATCGGGACATGAAATACACATACACACATGATGCTGAATAAGGGCAGTACCAAACGGCTAAAGTGCGGCATCACACTGATAATCTTAAAATTGAGCAGACACGGAACTGGTGACATGGTTGTGAATGAGGCTAGGTATTCGGACCAAGATAGGCTGTAGGAAAGAGAAGACAGTTGGGCGTTCTGGTGGAGTGGTAGTTCATCCGAGAGGTATTTGATCACAGCGACTGTCTTACAGTCAAAGAACCTACCTTTTGATAGGCGACCCAAATTTCGTCAGCCCTTGAATCATGCTCGTGTACCTACGACTTTGTTGATGTAAGCTTGCTAGTTTGTCAGTACTTGTAGTCTAACTGTATGCCACACTGATGGTACAAAACACTCACTACACGACGAGGTCTGCTTCACTGTCCACTGGGCACCGATGGATTTTCGACAGTTTCTTCGAGGCCCAATTAACGCGCCAGCCCAGAGTTATTAGACAAATCGGCCGGTTTTCCTTGAGAATAATGGTATTGGTATGGTCAACGGTAGCGGTGACAGTCGGCGCCAGCTGTGTGCCGCCCACTTAAGTGATTATCGCAAACATCCTGTTTCCGCCGAATGAGGCTGATATCACACACTGTGTCCACTCACGAAGTGGGATTAAAGTTGTCATACGACATATCAACATGTGCAGTGTGAGCATCACACAAGTTATGCGCGGGATTGTATGTGCAGTGAAGCACAGGTTAGTCAGAACTGTTGTGCTGTGTCCGTTGCAGACTCCTTCCAGCCGGGACAGTAAAATGACACAGCTAGATTTTCGTTGAGACAACGGAGTTCAAAACTAACACATAATTGTTCAGACTTGTTACCTGTTTCTTAGATCGAAGATTCTCACACCACGAGTAAACTAAAACAAACGCGTCCAAGTACTTACTGGGTAGGTCGCGCAGATACAAACATTGCGGGACATTTCAAACTCAGGAACATGAGTTTGCTGTGTGTCTAACAATGGAGGAAAGGTCAAGGTTATCACGTCCTGGTGAAAGGTAACACGTGGGAACAGGATTGCACGCTAAATAGTTGGTATCAGAAACATGTACAAAACCGCTCAGCCGACCGGAGCTGAAAGCTTGTTGCTAGGCAAGTGATGGACTCGGCGACGGAGTTAGCATATTAATGTACAGCCGCCATTCGTCTGAATAATGCCTTCGCATCGTATGTGGTAATACACAAAAATCCACATCAATACAGCTGTTTTTAATACAGTCAGCCTTGAAAACAATGATGTAGTTGCCTCAACTCTGGTATGAGAGGATCACAGAGCCAGTGTCGTCTCTATGGAAGACTCTAAAAAGAAAGACGAGGAGATTCTATTTCATTATATTGTTTGGCCTGGTAAAATCAAAGATGCCTGGTGGAAGAAGCATGGTGAATTGATGCCGGATTATTATGTTCCCGTTCAAAAGTTAGGGGAGCATACAGTACATCCTAGTTAAGGCGGTATTGATTTATTCAGATGGGTTGAGAAAATTCTTGAAAGGATCCTGCTGAAAATGTTCAATGTTGACGTAATAGACGCCGATGCGTCGGAGCTGCGGCACTGACTCAGAGTTGACCAGAGTAAAAATGGCTACTTACAACAAAGTGTAACAAACAACTAATTAGGGCACGACCACTTCGTGGACTCCAACAAGCGACTGGATTCCTTGAGCAATGATACACTTTGGACAGTGCTGGGTAAATCTGGTTGGCCAAGTAAACTCATTGATACACCTAAGATGCTGTTTGTTGACAAGACCTCAGAAGTGTAGTAACGCCGATTTCGTCAGTAGAATTGATTTGTAGCTGAAATGTCATTAACCACTTCCCGTTTTAATACGTGCGTGACTATAATACTGGCGGTCGCTTTTTAATACTGTGCAAATTGTTTCATTTCGGAATACCACGAGAAGCTAAAGAACATTATGCAAGTCGGCTTTTGCATATTGCTGTATGTGGGTGATTGCCTCCTGTCAGCGGATTGTAACGAGTCTTTCAATCATACCCGGAAAATTCGGACTGAACGGCATTACAAATATAACTTTTCTAGTGTGACTTGTTGATCACCTTCAAAACAACAATCAAAAGCTCTTTGGCTTGTAAAGCAATAGTTTGCCAGTTTGACCCTCGTTCAGGCTATCTCTACCTGATGAATCTAAACAAGGTCGAAATCGGTCAGGGATTGCCGGTTTGAGAATGAGCAGTGCAAATCATTATGAGCTCAATTTGAATATCTTGAGGCTTTATCCAGTATAAAACTGGTAATCCGAGATGAATTGTATCCATCCGCAAAAGCGAGGTGAAAGCAAGCTATAGTTCAATTATAACCTTTCTTCTTTTCAACTTCTTCGATTGTAGACGCTGCGACTGTGCTAACTGTTAGTAATTCTGTAGAGGTTATCTAGCGTCGTGCAGGGTTTATTTGGCTACAAAACAATATTCTCACACGTCCGTCACACAATCACAAATTACGGGTTCGCATAGCCAGGGCTACAGCTTTTTCGGGTCATATCCATAAACGCTTCTGTAATGTGTAAACCAAACTGCCGTGGTAAGATATCTGCCCCAAATCTAGTATGAATTAAGTCAACCAGTTTGAATGTCGTGTTTAACATATTATGGGCAGATGTGTTTCTCTCAGTCAATTTATTGATGTGCAACTGTCACCTTACCTAATCTGTTGTGTGACAACAATATGTGGGCATTATATGTGAAGGTCGTACGATATCTAGGCAGCATTCACTTCTGACGTCTACCATGTATCCTAGTCATCCGGTGGTTGGAAAGCGTTCAAAACATACAGAATCAACACCAAGTTGGTTAAAAAGGAATCGAAGCCAAGTTAAGATTCAGCCAGGTTCGTAAGCATACGTATGAATACATAAGTGGAATTACTAAAAATCAGGCTCCGCAGAAACTGTGACAGAGGCAGTTGATATTACGTGCCTGGAACCTTGCTCACCAGAAACTACGAAATCGGGATGTTGATCATGTTAGTATTTCAAGTCGCGTTGTGGATGATAGATTGCTACAGGAAACAACCTTAAACCCGACCCCCTTAGAGCAGTACAATGAGAAAAAACGGACAACTGTGATAGATGGCAACTCCTAAACTCTTAAGTCATGTGCACGGAACACAAGTGACGCATAGACGTTAAGGTTCATAATGACGTGACTGCGTGGAGCTGTAACGAGCGCCACTGCAAATGGCCTGACAGGCCCGGATCGGCAAGTCATCATCGTACGGTCAGCAAAATGTCAGCGAGCAGACGAACATGTGTTTGATACGGAAAAGTCAACTCAGTCGTATCCTTTCCTTGTAGTTTGATATAACGGTAGCTTCTCCTTCATGATATCGGTCACCATGACTCAGCTTCTTAATCTACACTTAAGTTATTTGACCTGATTCACTTTAAAGCTGTTCTATGTCTTGTCAGTCTAATTTTAATAAATTTGCAAATTTTCCATTTGTCACGTGCATTTTAAGAAGTGAGTCCTGCCCTTACCTTAGAGATTCTTGTGCTTGTTTATTACGTAACTGGTCATGACTGAAAGTGCCACGAAAAAACTATTCACAAGCTTCCCAACTCTAGTTCTTCTTTGCAGTGTGATGAGATAGGAAGCACTTGTTAAGGACCACTTCGCAAGTATTTTAATTAAGATTGTATTATATAGATTGAACATAACTCTTTTCAAAAGGGGCCGACCGGAAAGTCTATGGGAATGCGACAGCTGCGATCAGTTGTGGGTGATGTTCAATCTATACGAAAACCAAAATCCCCTACTACTCATCAGTAATCAAGATTGTATTAAACTGCTGAATGTAATAGCTGATCGTGTTTTGACGTTCACCGAATTGCAAACTATCACACAGTGACACACTGGCAGCAAACTCAGCTGCCGACTGCCACATGTGCCTTTGTTGTTACATTCGTTGTGGTTTTTAATACCGCGTTCATATGACAGCTCACTGAACTAATTAAAACGGTAAGATGATGGACGCTGCACTGTTAACATTCACTTGATTTCGTCACCCAAAACCAACATCACAGATATACTAACACAAAGCTTGATGACTACGGTTAGGCCTAATATGTACGAAATATCCAAAAGACACAACCGCAGTAAATTGAAAAGGTAGTCACTGTGCATTTGTACCCTCCCTAAAATGGTAGTCGTTGGCTGGTAACCATTGGTACCTTGATTGGCAATGGTTTTGTGGGTTCGTGTTGTATAAACTCACAATGAGGAAGCTGATCA
>LUCH01000431.1:178266-203943 GCA_013368495.1 Paragonimus heterotremus
GGCTTCGCTCCGGAACAACAAAGAACATTAACTCATCCATTCTGGCCCACCTTGTCGACTGTGACCGACATACAGACTCGGGTAAGGCGTTTCGCATCGTCCACCGTGCCCCGGTCGCCGCGTCACCAAATATCAAGTGGCGCATCCTGTCTATAGCCGTGGCAGTCGTAATCCGGTTACGTCAGCCGGATTTGTGTTCAAAAACAGGTCATTCACACCCTGGGATTACCGTGGCCAAACACCTGCAGTCAGCCCATGCGACAATTTGATCTCGCACCCTCCCACAACTCACCCCAATTAACACTGACTTCTCAAAACCTACTGGCCATAACCACAACGAAGTCGTATTTGTGTTTTACCGAATCGCTTTACCCTCGTACTATTTTTGATCAATAATTTTCCTTACAGTTTCTTGATTTGATATAAAGTTGTACCAGCCTAAGATGATAATTTATTGAAAACAGTTCTGTTCGCTGAAACCAAAATTGTTCTCAATAATTTCTACGAGGATTTTCAATTATTCAAAGTCACTGAATTCCACCGAGTTTCATCATACAGTTAATAGAAATAATAATGGATGTCTGTTGTGTCCTGATGTATAGGAGTTAAAAATAACGTATTATGAACTGGTATTGATATCCTAATTCTATAGGTATCAGTCTTGTCTAATTAACGTTATACGTTTGTGAAAGGTTCAACCGTAATACCTTCAACGCATGAATGAGGAGGGTAAAGATTTCACAGAATGGTTATACAACGACATCTTGCAGGGCAATAGTTTGTCCCTGTGCTCTCTGTATGTGAGGAAAGTTCACTACGACGTAATGCACTAGCGTCCACAACTGGACAGTGATTTACAACTTTGTTTTGTAACACAGTACCACTTCTAATCCACACCGCTCATATACCGATCATCGCATGAATGAGCAGCCGACAACAGAGTCCGGAGTATAAGTCATCGCACGGGACGTCCAAGTGAAAATTTCACCCAAACGTCTTACACAAAACAGGCCTCCTACCTAATCAGGTTAGGACTCGGTTCCAACACACTGTTGTAGCCACAGTCGTGCTCCCTTACACGGGGATTTGCGCGCATTTAAGGCCAAACCGTTGTGGTCCATTGTCTCAGCGTTTTGACCGCCATGGTCAAGGCTCAACAGCGTCTGAATGTTCACAAACAGCCCAGATGTTGAAAGACATCGTTCGGCTAGAAACAAGCACGCATCAGTGAGTACAAATGAACGAAACAGAATTACGACAACCCCTATGAGAGTGTGTTATCATGGTAGCTTTTCAACAAAGGGTGGGTAGTAAAAGGCTGACTTCATAAACAACATAGAACTACAAATTAGTGAAAAACTAACTTAAAACTAACGATTTCCCCAAAATAATTGCCACACCATTTGCGGATTAGGGCGCCGTGTGATACTGCTGGGGAAAGCGCTAAGTGACGCGTAACGTTTTGATGTATGTGGCCTCATTATTGAACCATGTCGTTATTCGATTAAATTTCAAAGACGTCATACCGTAATTCCGAAGTCAAGGGGCAAGCACGTGATTATCGGACGATCGTACGACTCAACCAAAAGCCTCAGTTTGATTGATTAATAAGAATGAGTAACAAACTCTGAGATAGCCTGTCAGTAGATATTGGTACCGCAGACCAGTGAAACGCATACAAACAGACTATGAATGGAAGAAGTTAGCCTGTATCACGCGGCGTAGTTGGGTTGTGTTTAAAATTACTTGGCGATTATGGTACGATGTTACAACACTCTGAACACCGTATCTTAGGTTTCGAGCCAATCGCTTCTCGTTAAATATGCATATCTTCATAATTGTGTTATTACCGCTACATGGGTCAACTCAACTCAAGCTAGATCTTTTGATCACAGCATAGTAAGACACGTGTCGTTATATCGTCAGACGCCTTGGACGAATAAACTGTAGTCACGTATACACTTGGTTAGTTAAATAGTTTTGCAGCTGATTGATTATTAATAAATTGTTACATCACTTAATCAGTTGCCTGGCTTGTCGACCTTTCACTTTCAGAAATTTGCACTAACAAACCGTAGAGAGAGCCGTCGCACAAAACATTAGGTGAACAGAAACTAATTATACCGCTGAATTGTAAGGACTTACATGCACTGCTGGAGTGCGGTGTACACCGGAAACAGTGTATTTATGTGTGGTGATCTGACTTACCACGCATCAGCTCCTGTACTATACCCAGGTTTTGATCAAGTTGAGGCTTGTCAGTAGTGCAGTATCCTCGTCACATCCGAGATTTGAAATCCAGAATGAGAGAAGATGCAATAGGTTGTGAGTAATGTGCAACTTATACTTACAAACATCCCCGATTACACATCAGTAGTCAGAATGCCGTTTAACGAATTAAGTGATTTTCATCATCTCCTAATACTGGCGTCGTAGATTGAAGATAACAGGATTGTTATTAAATCTTCTTCCCAGAGCGATCGAAGAATCTGAGAATTACTCAAAGACGAATTTCACTGAGCGTTTGCATATGATAGTTCGGCTGTGTCTAATATGACATCAGTATCACAAATGTCATTATGATTGCCTAATGGAAGTGTCGCTGAAGTCCAACTCCCGGTCGTGGATGGGGTATGCATAACTGCTGAGCTCTGACAAGAACAAAGTTCAAGCTTAGTTCCTTTCTTGAGAAAGGTTGGCCAAACAGTTCATAAGACTTCGAGAACTGCAATCAATGGGGATGTTTACCTAATATAAACTAGTGTGTACTAAAGTGAGTGGTGTCGCCACCTGGGATGAAAGTTGGACAGGGGGAGGGGAAAGCAGTAGCTTATCAACTCTGTGAATTTAGGGATCTAAGACACCCTCTGAGTAACTGGTATTCAGACAATGCTAGACAAGTTATTACAATAAACACATGCGACACCTAAACACTTAAACTTGTAAGTGGCATTTTGTTCAAAAAATAGTTAATATAGTATGAGGTCATCCTTATAACTACTGCCATGTTTGAAAATGCTTGCCGAGGCGATGAGAGACAGTAATGTTGAATTCAACAAACTAGGAGCACGACGGCCTGAAACATTTAGAAATTGCAGTTTTACATGTGTTTGCAAACGATTTTTACTAGATATCCCATTCCTCTCTACATCACGCGTTAATTTCTTCAACAGATATAAAACGACACCAAGTTTAGGAAGCAGTGCCCGGTATACGGTGTTTATTTGGACGAATTTGTGATTAACGCTTGAGTTCATGAAAAGGTAATTTAGACAATGTATAATGGGTACTCAGTGAGCTTCCTTCAAGTGTTCGATAACGGAAGGCAAGTGCGCGTACGTAACAGCGCATCGCCTTGCGAACTCGTGCCGAGTGTTTTCGATATCAGGTCCTTATCGGCAGACCGATTCTGAATGCTCTTATACATCTTTTTCCGAGTTCGTACAGCGAACCCAACAAACTACACCACTCCTCAGTAAGCGGTACTCATGAAACCCACAGAACAATAAAATTTGCGCAAACTACCTCTCTTAATAACTCCGTTAAGCAGAGCTTTCTGTACCGGGTGACCAGTCGAAGCTCTGTCAGACATGGGGCATGATGTTTCCTGATTGTGTCAATAACGCCCATGTACCACATAGTTGAACGTGATAGTTAACCTCACATTTTAAAGCAGTATACGAGGGACAGAGTGAACCGAGTTATCACTAAGTGTTGAGGGACCGGCACTGATTAAACTTCTGTTGTGTCGCTTACAAGCTTTTAGCGTTTGCGCGTATACACTATGTCCAGTGCCATTTATGGATCGCATAAGTTAACTCATTGGTTAGTAGTTTGTTGAATAGTGGTTTGCTTGCTTGCAATATTATAATCGGAACTAAAGTTGAGGGCTTGAGAAACTCCGCCTTTCAAGCTTCGAGTATAACTGAATAAGTCTGAGGAACAACCGCAACAGGAGCAAACCGACAAATCATGAGTAACCACTTTACTCCATAGAAATAAAAACACAAAGAAGTCAACACCTGTTTTGACTGTCGGACTTTTATGAGCTTGCGTGGTTGAAATGTTTAACGAAACTATGACTAATGGGTACTGGATGAGTCACCGAATCAGCTGATGTATTCACACGTCAGCATCGGCAGTTGAATAGTCTTCGCCTAAACAACCCATATGTCTAGTGTAGATTCTCACGCAATCAGGCAGTATAAACTCGACTGGTTGTAAACAAAATAATCGGCTTCGTTTTTATGGACTGCAGAAATAGAGTGAATAGCTGCTGGGCATGGGCATAGAAACAGCAAAGACTAACTGACAACAATGGCAGAAACGGAACCATAGTAATTGCCAGAGGAAAGGATTGCTGTGTGAAATGTTCTGTCAGACAAAATTGGAACCATGCAAGAAGGTCTTGTCTTGCCATTTTATTACAACTACATCGAATCTTTTCTCTGATTAAAAGTTTGTGTTGCCGAGCCAACATCAGTTAGATATCTATCAAACCTTCTGTGTTAATAAATAGTTTGTGTTAACATTGTAGCTGCGCAGGAAGACAGGCGATCAGCTTAATCTGACCTGTTGAAGTAACGGCACATCATCACTTTAGTTTTCACAATTAGATAAACTTAACAGGCCTCTTTTAAAATGATGCACCACTGTGGTGTTTTGTGTCTACCATCGATTATCAGTAGTGTATCGTATTCTTGTCAAATCAGAGTGCTAAACTCAGTCTTACCTTTTCTTGAGATGTCAGTGCCGTGTAGTTTATTTACATTTAGTCACATTTCAAAACCTGAACATGTTGTTCTGTGTATGTCCCTGTTGTAACGCTGAATAATATGACCTCAAGCTATCCCGACTGATTGCAAAAGACTCAGCAAGGAGGCATGACAAAAGTTGTTTTTTAGATTCACCATTAAGACCTCTCCAGTTAGGCTATTTCAGATTTTCCCTACAGTATACACTGATAAAACAAATATGATGGCATTTTAACTGATCCTTGTTCAACCTAACCGACTGATATCAGCATAAAACAGTTACTTGATTGTGTCATCTCTGAGTTCGCACCTTTTCTGACAACCAGTTTTCAGTGTGATTTTGAAATACATGACATCTTTGTGGGAATACTGTGATTTAAATGTGAGGATAAGTAATAATCGTGGGGTTATCGTTCGGAGTTGACAGGTCAGTTACGGCTTTTCATCTCTGGGTGATTGAGCAATCCGCGTATCGCTCACTAGCTAACGTGGCCGAGTCTTTTTATATAGTAAGTCAGCCGTGCTAGATGTGAGACAAATGGCATTGTGGCCAACGTGGTGGCCTCACGAAAACGTGGACGAATTTCACATCTTGGTTGTGACGAGGAAATATACTACTGACAAGTTTCAACGAGACTATGGTATCAGGTAAACCAAAACGATCGTACGAGAGTAATGTACTTAGTGAATAAAAGATACATTACTGATATACGAAATCAGCGTGTGGTCGATCAAGTGCTAAGACAATATGATAAGAGAGCGGAAAGTGAAGCGGATGTTTGGCGTAAGATATAGGTTTGAGTGCGGAAAGTACATTCTGAAACCTTTACTTGGTTAAGGAGGGTTTGTGTACACGTGGAGGTTTGTAACAAAATGAAAACAGAGGACTAGCAACATTCATTACACACATCGACGGATGAACATTGTCGAGAATACGTACAATATCCAGCTTCAAGCCAGCTAACGATCAACGTGTCACCGCAGTACAAATAAGTGCCACATGGTTCGCTACAGATGTTGAAACGAATGAACGGCGTTGCTAAGACCAAATGATAAGCGAAGAAGTTCCAAAAGCCTGAATGGTGCTACGACTATTATGTTCAGGCTATCCTTCGAAGTAACTGGAATTTTGCGACACCCGTGGACTTATGGACAAACAGATAATGCTAAGTTGGACCACATGTTTGAGCCCGGCTGTTGCAACTTATAGTTGACCAGGCGCCCAAGCGACGTGAATAACTGCATACTGAAGGCCCTGTAATGTGCGACATTGGTTGTCACACATGAGAGCCGGTCGGCGGGTAAAATCAGCCGTGGGAATCCAGATATAACCTTCGCACAAGACTCAGAAACCACGATGCTGAATAGCATCCAAATGATAGCAACCGTGCGTAACTGTTTATTCCTGATACCGAGTTTTATCACATTATCAATTTGGCACTACCAACGCGTGCCAGCTGACAGATCGCAGTGTTTACGAAAGTCCCGACTGATCGCAAAAGATTCAACAATGAAGCACGCCAAAAGTGTCTTGCATATTGTAAATAGGGCATTATGTATGAAATCAACACAGCAGCTGGCTTTATTTACTTGATTTCCGTAGCTTGGCTTAGGCATTGACCGACGACTGTGTTGGTCACACCATGACGTGTTCCAGGGTTGTTACTCGGTCCATGCACATGTCCTGTCTGGTGCACTTGTTTGACCTTCCGGTGAGCGCCGTGATGCGCGTCCCAACTGAGATCATTTTGTCTCGAGCCGTTCGTGACAGTCCCCTATTTTCACGTTACACGCGCACGCTGGGTCAGGTCGAATGAAATGTTATGCCAGTAAACTTCACAGAATGTGCATACTTTGATTTTACTTTGAAAATTGTGGTTTTTGTCAAGATTTCATGGAACAAGATAGTATGTATGAATGAGGCTGATATCTTATGAGAGTCCTGTCCCAATGTACCAATTATTTAAGCCGGCGCTGGACTTCTTCGGATACGAGTGTGTTATATTCACAGTGGTCACAGGTATATTTGAATCCAGATTGCAGGTGTGTCTTATCTAAGCTCTAGCACTACCACCAAATATGAGTAGTACTAGACTTGTTATCCTCAAAGTCGTTGAGCACAAACCAATAACTCGCAATAACTTCACTCCATTTTACTCCTCTTTGTAAACGTTTCAGTGTCCAGTAGGCTGAGTGATGTCTGAAATAACCTCCTTTTTTTAAAACTAGTTCTATAAATACTCTGTGATGTATGTGGTTCGTAAGTATGCATTACATTTGAGGAACACGGAAGAACTTTTGGGACTGAACTACTTTCTCTAGGATCCATTCGTTAACACCGTAATGCGCATAGTTATGAATATTACGCCTGAAAATTTGGGATTCATCTACTGGGAGCCTAACTTTTGGACATGGAAACCATTTCACACCGTTCACTTCAAAGCTAAAAAACATAAAATACTTCACTGGCACAAGCTATTTTGCCACACGAAATAGACTCACTGTTTTACGGGGTAAGATCGAATGGGCTGTATTTCCATTTTGATAGCTACAAGCAACATAAAAACGTTCTCGCTAATTTATCTTTATTGCAAACGGAATAAGCACTAAATCTGTTCTGTCAGCATCGGGTCCACAACGCTACTGAAAAGCAGTTAGACTGTTGGTGTAATAAATTTCCACTAACAATGATTGTTTGCTCCAGGATGGGTATCAAACAATGCGAACAGCAGAATAAAGTACATTTGCTTGGATGTCAGTGGGACAGCAGATTGATACAGGCTCAGAGAGCTTATGATAACCTATGTGTCGAACCGTTGCATCAAAGCTTATCGCAACTAATATTAACATGATGGAGCTGGTCTTAGGCACTGTTGGAATCTAGACGGTACAAATCTCGAGAACCATTCATCAAAACTCATCTTAGCTCTGTAGGGTCTATATCTGTGGTGAAAATGCGGACCAAGTTGAACTGATTATGTTTATCCATCTCGGGCAAACATCCTACCACACTTTCTGTGTTAAAACAAGAGAGGAAATAACAGAAAAACAAAACCTCACCCCCATATCAATGTGCGTTCAGTGACCTGAACGACTTAGTATATCGATTAGGTCAAAATGATATACCGGTGCCCGGCAAAAACACCGCAAATAGCCATAAAGCGTAAATTAGTTGAAGCGACAATGAACAGCAAACTGCCACAAGAAGCAGCTGGCCTTCACATTAAGGTTTTGCTCGCGTACTCAAGGGTAACCAAGAACCACTTGTTGGTTGTGTGCTTAAAACAGTGTAAGTTTGCAATTAAGAAATTTGCGGCAGACCAACCGCCGGTATCTTCATTTTTAAGCCATACGCACAGGCACAAATATTTGACCAGCAGTTGTTTCCGACAATGTTTACAAATTAAACAAAAATGTGAAACACTGAGTTCTCTTTATCCAGTTCATCAGGACGAGATGCAAACATTTCGTTTATTTTCATCAGTCGACTACATAAAACATTCAATTATATAGGTTAAGCACTTAGCGACAAAACAATGAAATGAACGAACATCACATGGGAGGAGTCAGGGTTCACTGCCTTGGTAACGAAGTTGATTGCGTCAACACCTTTTGTCAACAAAGGGCCGGTGCGTGCAGCTTGATCAACAATGCCTCGGAGAACGCCAACAACCTAGGGCTGCGATTACGCAGCAGAACTATGAACGAAATGACGGTGTCAAAGACATGACCTGTTGCGATTAAGTGTTTCGCGATCGAAGACACCGGATTTCTGTTCGACTGTTGGCATATGGACCCTCATTGAGTCATTGTTTGCACTAGCCACTCGGGGGGGTGCTCCGCCTTTGCCGTAAGTTTTGGTCCATTCTGCCAATATATGAGCCACCGCAACTGCAAGTGAACTGGTAGATAACAAGACAGGCAGAGTTTTCCGAGAAAGGACGATCGTGGTAGTGAAGACTTATCCTGCAGGTGGAAAGCAACAAGCGCAATTCTGCTGCAAGATATGTGCGATCAATGGCTGACTTTAACTTTCGACTTACATCGGTAAGGAAGGGTGATAAAAGCCTGCTTATTCGGCACTGATAGTGACTGGGGTGTAGCCGCTCGCTCCTTGCAATGAATTTCAATAAATTTCGCCGGATATCCATTCGCGAGCAGAACACTCTTCAAGAGCTCCTCTTTAGACTTTAGATGATCGGCTGTGTATATTTTCCTTGCTCGGTAAAAAATGGTTCCTACCAAACTACGTTTGTAAGCCATGGGCGCAAATGAACAGAACTTTAAGTATTGCCCACTCCATGTGGCTTTTCCATAAACAGACCTAATAAGTGTACCGTATAAACGCCCAGAAATAAGGACGTCTAAGAATAACAGTGAGTTATCTAGCTCTTGTTCATGAGTCACACGGAGTTTCCGATGAGTGGAATTAAACTGATGTAAAATTGATGAAATGATCAAAATCAGTGAATAGTAGAATGTCGTCGACATACAGATTATAAAGCGTTGTTGATCAAGCGTCACGCCCCGGCCATTTGTTGACAAAAAGGTGCTGACGCAATCAACTTCGTTACCATGACAATGAACCCTGATTGCTCCCATGTGATGTCCGTTCATTTCATTGTTTTGTCACTAAGCCCTTAATCGACTGATGAGAATAAACGAAATGTTTGCATCTCGCAATGTATGTCTTCTTGCTGTCCCAGTAAACAAAAAGTGTTTTTCATACAGAAGAAGATTAATCAACAATCATTTCACATGCAATAGCCCCGGTTTCTCCAATGGACTGTCATGTCGAAGATCAGTTCCAACCGACGGTTTACATCTTTCAGGATTTCTCAAACGGACAGGCCGCATATTGCCAAGCTTACCCAGTGGGTCTGTAAAGGTTTTCACAACCTGTGCCCACGTCTCCATCTGACGACCTTTCCCTTTTCGTCCAAGAGTCGACAGCGTAAAGAACAATGTACTGTGTGACACACGTCAGAGCAGAGATTGACAAATACTGGGGCAATTCTGATTTTCTTCATCAATATTGCTCAAAACCCTATCATACTGAAAGCATACCTTCTCTGAAATATTCGGTATTTATTTTTGAGGTGAATAACGTGTTTGGTGAAATAAGATATTACGGAAAATGTTGTAGAGGATGAAAGCGTACGTAGTCAGTTCATACAATCAAAAACACAATAAGCCGTACACATTGGACTTCCCGCGGTACTCCCAGGGGTCCATGTGCCTACAGCTAACTTCATTACCACCAACATGCCCGCCTAGAAGAGTGAATTTGCGAGCGACGAGAAAGTCGAACTGCTCCAAACGGAGGGAGAGACACAGGATGGGCGAAAGCAGACTGGTCAAATTGGGCAGAGAGTTTGTTGACGTATAAAGTAATTTTCATTCTTTCTTGCCTAACTAACTTTGATGCAAAACCTCGAGGAATAATTGAGTTTGCCAGAAGTGTGTCTGAATGTGTTGATGTGTTGTTGTTATTGGTGGTCGATCGGACGATCGGTCGGTCGGTCAAGAACCGAAGTAGTAATTGGTTTTGTTGCATATGATTTAAATGAACACCAGTTTTCTGATAGATTGTGCGCACACACACACACTGGGACAGAAATTCGTGGGATGCGTGTTAGCAAATGCTTTGAAAAAAAAACCCGGGTTTCCACCAAACACAATGATGAGACTGCTGCCTACTATATTCCTCTTGTTTGACAACAAAGCAAAACGTGAACAGAAGAAGGTATGTAACATTCCACCGCTGGTTCATGAGTTTAGTTCATCTGGAGACGGGCGTGATTCTCATACCAGAGATGTTCCACCCAGCTATTTAAACTATAAAGCGATAGATCAAGCTTACTGAGAATCACAATTCAATGATCTGCTATTGAAAATGAACAACAGTGGTGTGTAAAATGTCACGCACAATGACATTTCAAAAGCGTCTCTCCAAGATTTTGGGAAATTAACACACACAGGTTATACATGCCGAACATCAGTCACACTCGATCGCAACTCCCGCCATCTAAGACTTTCTAGTCAGCTTCCTTTGAAAAGAAGCACTAGACTGGAGTATAGCTTTCGTTAAAGCTTGTCAGTGGTGCGTATCCTTCCCATGGCCGGGAGTGGAACTCCGGTCACGCTGTCATGAGACAACGGTGAACATCACTGCACCATTTACCTTATATTAAGCGTAGCTGAACTGTATCTTAACGTTCAAACACTTTCGCTTGCGCGTAGTAATCGAGGTACCGCTTCATTTCAATAACAGACACCACTACAACCGGCCAGTGTCCATTAGCAATACACTATATATATATATATATATATATATATATATATATGTATATTGAAGAACAAGTAGCAAGGCATATTTGACCGTAATATGTCTGAGCCAGTCACGCAGGTGAGCAAAGCAAAGTACCAAGGCGCAGCTGAGGCGTATTCAGCAGTAATTATCTTGAAAATGCTACAGTGCAGTTGGCTTGATGCAGATCAGCAGGGATACAGTGAATGTGATAGGAATGCAACAGTAATGAAAATTACACTGATAGAAAACCAGTGCGACTGAAACGAAGCTAAAGAATGCTTACCTAATAACACCGATTGGAATGTTAGTACAACTGGATGGGAAAATAATAGTCATTAAGTACTATCAATTACACATTAGTTTAAAAATACGAGTTTGAAGAAGGAATACGAAAACAAAATGAGACCAAACAGAAACAGCCACAGCCCAACCTATTCAACGAAAGTTCATTTACCAGCCAATTTTGTACACATAGGTTGGATTTCAGTCCATGAACTGATAAGGCTTTAACAATGTAAGCCCCTTGATGTTGAATGTTTGAACATAGACGTAGCTATTTTTAGTATTCACGTCCCTTCCTCTCCCCCTTTTTCTTCTCTTCTCTCTTCTTACACAGAGGTTGCTTTTTTTCCTTCATGGTTTGGACAGTCTTGTAGAGACTCCTTCGAATGCACTGTATCCGGTCTGTTTCATCACTGCATATGGTAAGCAAACAACTTTCATCGACCACTGTGCTCTGGTATCTTATAATTCTACTAATGTATTTGTATTCATAAGCACACTGGGATTTGTGTACAGTTTTGGAATTTGCGAACAGGTTTAGAGATTTATTTGTAGGTATAGGTAGACCATGCGCTGTTTTTTCCACGAAGACCAGTTGATTAGAATCGTATGTGTGTTTGACTGCTGCTTCGTAACAGCTGGTACAGTATTGCCTTTAAGCGATAGAGCGAGATGTCAAAAGGTTTTCAGACAAACTGTTGCCGGGATGTTCGATAATAATAATAATGTTGGTCGATTTCTACAGAGTCGCATAGACCGATCCGGTTTTATACGCAGGATAATAAAATGTGATAACTGTCATTGGAAACAGTTTTGTTGTATAACATTACAGTTTATTGTCGAGTGGTGAGTAACTGTTCGGAACAAATCCATCGCAGGTTGAGGAAGAGTGCAACATAGGTCAGCTGCTTCGAAGTCAAGTCGAGTAGAACTTTACCACTCAGTCATTGACGCTTCAGCTGTTCCTAAACGACCACTATGTTGGAAACACGTGAATAAAAATTAAAAAAACAACTTGTAGCGGTCGTTTATGAAGGAATATCCGAGACATTGTACTTCAGCTTCGTAAAAACTATTTGTTTATTACAAAGAGGGCCAGACAAATGAAGTGAAAACAAATGCCTTGTGTGCAGAGGTTAGTGTAAACAATGGGTCCAGCAAACAACAAGTTCATGAGGAAAAATGTGATTAATAAGTGCAACACTAAGTGATGAGAATAATCGGAAAGCAGTTTGCTAGAAAACCTATCACACTCTATAAAGTGTTTGAAAGGTGACGAACTAGCCACACAAACAAAATAAACGGACGATTACTTTGGAATACAGTTAGTAGGTAGAAAGTAGTTGACGGAAACACCGGTAATCCGAAAAGGGAAGCAGTATAACGAACGACAGAAGGGATAAAAGTGAAAACAGCATTCACGCTGATATGAAGGTGAACGGCGGGATGCCTGTCGCCACCCAATGAAAGTATGAACTAGCGCTTTGGATGGTAGCGATATGTTCGTTCTTTTTATCTACCGATAGCTTAGATAAATGTTATCGCTGACGAAATATCACGGAGATCGAGGATTGTGATCGATATGCAATTGCCTAATCTGGTCAGATCAACGGTAAAATGTGGTATTTCCCGACACGAATTAAGATAAATTCGCATGACCCTAATGGTTTAAGCTACTACGGAGTGTGTCAAGACTGTTTGCCAGGGCTAGAGATTCAATTGCACGAGTGGACGTTTACATATACGAGCGTCCGAGGAACAGCGAACAGTTATTATGGTAAGGGAAAGAAGGGAACTTGTGCACAACGAGACACTGATTAAAGTCTTCGCTATGTGACGGATCGAAATGATTCGGTTGAACAACAACAGTACATTTGAGAAAGGTTACCAGAGGTGGTTAAAACGTTGAGTACTACAATGTGTTTGTAGCGTTGTGTTCTCAATCCACTTATTAAGACCCGGTCCAACATTTGTCTTTAGTCCGTCAAACACCGGATGTATGTTGTAGATTGCGACTGAATAATGTCCGTCCACTTATCAAGTTCAGGGTTCATACAGTATGTTCGTTAATTGGTAACGATATCAGATCGACCGGGTTGACGAACACATGCCGATGACAACCCAGGCTTGAATTTGCGAGGCATGTATGGTGAATTCGAGTTGTCATCTAAAGAAGTGGAAACCGACAGCTATTACACTAATGCACTCAGAGAAGTGGAGCTCAGAAACCAGTACTTTCAGTAAAACATAACAGTCATCAACAATCGGGATTGTAAAAACAGAACGTTTGAAAAAGATTGCATAAGACTACATAAAATATGGTTCATACTAGTCGAACATAAAAGCATACCAGCAAATGCGCCATTCATGTGAGCAAAACGAACCTGTTTATGAACAGTCTCATGAATGAACCATACTTCATCTACTTACAAAATTTGGAAATGATTTTTAGTGAACTCAAGGTTAGTTTAAAATGATCTCACGAATTGTTTCAATAATGCACCATATTTCCAGTCGTTTAAACTTGAGAGGAATGTGATTCCAGTTTTGGTGAACATATTCATACCGCAGATGGGTAAAATCAGCAGTTGCTGAACTGGCACGATTAGAATGTCTCTTAGTTTACGCCTTCGCACACTGATGTGTGACTGCGAAAAAAGTCACAAAGATGAAACGAAGAAGTACCTGAGCATTAAGGTTTCATAACCAGACAAAATAATTTAACGTCCACTTTCAAGGCAGACTAAAGTGAACAGATTTTTAATCAACCAACCACCTTGATACAAATAAGAAAATCATGAAAACAGGTTGGTAAACTTCCTTCTGTAGCCAACAAAGGAATGTTTTGCTTTTTCGAAGAAACAGCAATTCAAAAAATTGCAGCCAATAACGCTCGAATTTTTCTATGCACTTGAGAATTCGTTGATGGACGTTTAGAGCTTGTTCATTGGGAATGTTCTGGAAGGTTGTTGTTATATTCTTCTTCAGTACATATATTGGAGGAATCAATTACCCAATCAGTATTATATTCTTCACCATCTTTCCCGTTGTGATTGTTCATGGTATAGACAAACTGTATCTTCCATTGAAGAAAAACACTTTCCAGGAGCCACTTCGTTTGATGCACTACTATCATAGCTATCCAATTCTCTGGAGGACGACCCATGAATTCAAGGCACGCACATCGCGAACTCTAGCTTGAAAAATTCAGCACAGTCAGCACTACGTTACGGATGTCTGTTAGTGCCACAGTTCAGACATGATTGTCAATTGACAAACGTGTAGAATTTAACATTGTGTAAAATACAAACTTGATTGTTGGAATGACACTAACCGGTCACAGATCACTCTGGCAGATTGCCTTCCGAAGCATATGCTAGTGGGATGCTGCAATCTACACCATGCACCCAGTGCTTGGTGGACTAAAAACGAACGTTAAAGTGAGTCATTGAGCTTCGTTACAATATCAAGCAAAGCCTCCAATTAAGCTAGTTGAACTCAGTGTCGCGTCGCACACGTTTTATCCCCTCTCCAACGGTATTAATTGGTCGCTGTTTTTGGAAGCTCGTATGCACTATCGCACAATTAAGTTGCCCGTAAGGTTATGTTCTTTTTAATCCGCTTGTTAAAAACTTTTACCAAGACACTCAGACCGCTTGACTTCATTTGCGTTAAACTTGTTATGGATGTTCAATGGAACACTTTTCTTTGACAAACAGTCTGTAGAATATTTTCGGTTGCACTCTGTATTAGCAAGAATTACCTAAATCACCCGGTATCCGTCGTACAAGACCAAAGAAAGTAGACGTGCGAGGATGGTCTTTCGGTTCTGGTAAGAAGTCAGAGATAGCAGCTAAAAAGGAGTAGCACACATCGCCTAGCCCCCATTCACACAAGTTCACTCGACTTATCATGCTATTTCTCCAACACTGTACTAAACTTGTGATGTTCCAACAAGTGAGCTATAGAAGATTGTGCGAAGTTTATCGAGGTTTAAGAGTGATCTATGGCCCTAGTCATGAATAGTTGGCTGTCGTTGTCTCTGCTAGTTAGTCGAATGCTGTAAGGATTGTCACAATAAGTCGTCACGGCACAATTACCAAAAAATGACCGTGAAACTGCACAAATGAAATAAGAACAGAATGCTCCCACTGTCCAACACGAAGCATGTTAATTTACCCTTTGACAGAATAACCCTGTTTCCTAGTCCAATACATTGGAGAAGGTGATACGCAAAAGAAATATCCAGCACTATCAAATTACCCTATGAGAGTTCGATCACAAAATTCCTCATGTGAGTTACATCGGTTCTCAGTCAACTTCATTGTAAGTTAGTGTAAAATGCTTTGGTTACAAAATACCCTGGCTACTTTGTAACAATTACGTGGAAGAAATGAGTTAGAGGCAAAAAATTAACTGGTGTCATCAACTTCGTAATAATCACTTAAACATTCATTGGCAATCCAGCTGTTATAAAGTATGACTCAATGGAATGCGTCTTCGTAAGTGTTAGCTCTTGGTTCTAAGTACAAGGTTACAAACAGCAATCACCTAAGAATGCCATAGTAGTAACCACATTCTACTACAACTTGTGCAGCTATCGCTCGTGCCATCCACTTAACATGTCAGTAAACACCGTTCAAAGCAAGGCATGGAAATTTCCAAAATAAATGATTACTGCATTCTGTTGAACTAGTGTTGTTAGTTGGCATCTATACATAATCAAAATGTAGGGGCAATGTACCGGACGGTGTACGCCAGTTAACTAACGACTAACGTCGATTGTCAGGGTTTTAGTATAATAAAATAATTAACATTGACAAATTACACATCACGTAAGTTCTAAATATTCGGCCTTAGATTGAGTAACCATTCCCAGATTAAAGTCTGTTCAACAATACACCATAGGAAATGAGAACAACAGTTGAAAATTTCGAAGCACAGGCACAGTTAAATGTATGGTTGAGAAATAGATCATTTGGCCTTTACTGGTAACTTTTCAAAAGGGCCAGCCTTCATGTCATCTAGTAAATCACGTTACACAGTCATGTCAATCTCATTCACGAATTACTACACCGATGATTGAACTTGTGACAATCTAACCTAAGAGAAAAATCTATTATCATCTTGTAACAATATAACCCTTATCCCGAAAGCCGACAGCAAACCGGTTTCACAGCAAACCAACCAGCACCGATAAAATACAATAGGTTGAATTTCGTTTGAACAGCCGCCATAGCTAATTAAGTATAGGCAAACTGTGACAAATGGTGGTAATGAAATAGTGTAGTCGCTTTAGATTGCCATAATGCATTCAAGCTGAAGGGTAGCTTTGGATTGGTCGGGCACATAGTTATCCGGTTTTTGAGAACCGGATGTATGGCATCACCTGCTAACACTGAGTGCTAAGCCGTTCTAATAATGGTCTAGGTATGGACTGACTATAGTTTTACAGACCCCACGTGAGTATCGTTCACTTGCCATTTGACTTATCCAAGTCATGTCACTGTGAGAAAAGTGGTGATTTTGAGTGGACGATTTACGTTAGCAGATGCAGCTATCGAAAGATTCTTGAGAAACAGTGAGGCTTTTATGCTATTGAAGAAAATGAAATAATAATCAATCGATCAGATGAATGAGGTGAATGGAAAGTTAAAAAGTGGCTCCATATCAAGAATAGTTTCTTATACGGCAGAAGGTGTTTGCCAGGGTAAATCACTTCTTAAACCCAAACTACCTACAGCAATCGTGTAAGTGAGGGTGACAAAACTCCATCATTAAAACGTAAGATGAACGAAACTAGACGATGAAATTGGTGGCAGATGAGGTGTCGCTTATCATGACTTGAAGCACGAGTTTTTAGAACATTAATGTCAGTTCGTTCATTCAAGTAAGAAAAAACAATAATGTGAGCTAATCTGAAGCACAGGTACATTATATGCATGAGATTCAAACAAGTAGTTTGCACCATACGGCATGCTAACTTTGCACCTCCGATGATCGTGGTGGAGATGGGGATAAACTAACCTTTGTGGAATACCATTACCAAACGAACTAAGTCCTGTATTACGTTACCTTGAGATGTCTGTTGAATGGCATCACTAATCCTCGACTAACGTGCCTTAACATGAGTCGCTTTAAAAAGTTTCGTTGCATGAATGGAAGCGGAACTTTCGAATTGTTTCCGGAATACTACGAGCAATTTATTTTTTGAAAACTTATGTGAAAGCTACGATGTTCACAGGACGAACGTTTACAGCATCATCAAGAAGAAAAGTGAACCAAAATGACTATGAGGAGAATGAGGACAGAAAAAAACAAATTAGCGTTTAACAGGAGTAGAATACGGATTGAGTGAATAGAGAAATGTTAACACAATCAGATTTCTCGTAGTCGTTAGCCAGAAGTCGTACGAAACCTCCCGAACTGAAATGGCTGTAGGCACCGCCAGAAATAAGCGATAAACAACGAAGAGTACGCTCAGTGTTTGCAACAGTGCACAGCAATGTTTTATGGAGAAATCACTGATGGAAACGACTGTCTTGCAGACTAACTTGTCTTGAAGAAGTGAGTAACCCATATTATGTGTGCATCCGCGGTACACAAGACATGAATAATAGATGTGTCTTGGTATTCTGGATAAAGTTCTTATGATGGCTTACATAATGCACTTCTGTCCTTATATGTCGTGCAACGAATACTCAACCTTATGTAGAGTTTCTAAGAGAACCATATGGTTTTTGGTTGCAACTGACCTCAGTTTATCAGCGTAATGCACTGCTTTCAATAAAGCAATAGACTAGATCGTGAAAGCATCCTCAATGCCTCGTGTTCCTACACCAAAAGTTGATTTATGACTTGCCAAATTGGAAATGCTGACCGCAATGGGCAAGCAAAATGAAAAGAAAGCGACGCCTTCCAATATACCACAAGTAAGGTGATAGAAGGGGATAGAATGGGAATTAAACGATGTCTGTAAGCAACGGTTAGTGTATGGCTTGAACCGTAATAATAAGAGGTGACATCTGTTCGCTTAACACCAATTAAACCAGCGGCACAGAACAATGCGTGTTGTGTGCAGAACGATCGAGTCAGCTTTCCTTCACAAAGTGGGCCCTGTATTTCAAGAGGAATGAAACCAACTTACGGCTAGAATTTTTGTCCGTGTTTTTATTTAAGAGGTATCTAACTGGAGTCCTAAATTCCCATAGGGGCTTCAAGCAACTGTATGAAAGTGGTACACTCTGGAGTAGGCCTCATCTGTTTTCATTCTCGTGGCCTAGTTTTTCAGAAGAAAACATCATCCGTGATGAATTCTGACCAGGTCCATTAAGGGTCGTACCAGAGAGCGGAGAAGATCCAGACTGACAGAAAGAGAACACATCCAAATTGATCAATGTTTCTTTGCATCACATTCTGGTAAACTCACCCAATGATTACCTGCTATTGGAACAATGAACGGTATAAACTACATTCAGATCACACGAACGACTTGTAGACCTGAACTCCAATCAAACAGCAGAGTAACTTTCATCTGGCAGGACAATATACGTTGCCATATGCCAGATGAATGCAGATATCAAACACGTGAATGGTGTATATAACAAACATTAGTTACTCTACACTATAAACTAGACGGTGTGCAGAAAGCGAGTTTTCACGTAAGTATCTTCCATCAGTCCTGATAGAGATGCTAACTGAACTCTTAGTTCATTGAACAAAAAACATTCCAATAAAAAAAACAGACTGAAGAAATGTGCTACGCATATTGTTCAGTTTAGAGAGATCTGATCTCGTATCAGCAATTTCATGGTTTTCGTGCTGGACAGATTGAGATAACTTTTTAAATTATCGAAATTGTACACGTTCGTTATATTCCTTCTCAGTACAAAACATATTCAACGTAAAAAATATTCAGTGTTAACACTGTGGTGGGTTTTATGAAGACTATCTGCAATACACTGGTGTCTTTCTTGGTCAAAATGAAATATACCGGAACCAAAACCTTGTTTCTAGTTAACAGCTGTGTTTGGATTGTTGACAAAAAGAAAAATCGCATTATATTAAGAAACTTGAAAAATACGGAATGCAGAACAAGATTCGTCGTCCTGTCACGCAAGGTTTGATAACGGCTACACACCATATATTTGACACTCCACGCGCATGAACACGCGCTTAGTCTAGCTTGTTTGTTTTTTCAATCCTAGTAGGTGCGTGTACGTAAGTGCACACACAAACCAACAAACAATGTTTAGTTCAGAGAGCGTAATCAGTGCTAGTGTTGACCAGTTGAAACCCTGTTCGTAATGTTTGCCTCAACGTCTTTATCGATGACGAACGTTGGAAGTAGTAATAATAATAATAATACTTCACAGCTTTAAGTGGCAGACCTGAGCACTATGACTTGGGTTGGTGTTATTCCTGATAGTAGTTCACGAAACGATAGAATAAGAAATAAACATGAATGTGTGATAATGAAAAACTGAAGTCACTTACTCGTCAGTAATCACACAGGTACGGATTTATCGTTGACTGTTCGAGAGCGTTTTGGATTGGCGGTGCGGATGATCATAAACACTTCAACTTGGCAGGCAGCATCCACCAACCAAATTCTGTGACCAGACCATTCACTTCACGTGATTAATTTGTCTCCTGGCCGTCCGGTGGTTTTTCCCTACTGTCTGCAGTCCCACAATTCGACGTGCGGCAGGCGCTCCGTCGGCACACTGCGTACACAGCCCAACTAGCGTAGAGGGTCTATTTTTGTAGTTTCAGTTATCACGAGCAAGCCTGCAGACTTCCAAAATTCCCGGTGATGAACTTTTGTGTTGTTTAAACAGTCAATTCATTAGGTGAACGCTTACAGGCGGAAACAGCAGTGTTCACATACGGAGGGTTTGAATGCACTCTGCACTCGAACTGGTCACATGTCCGGTTCAAAGAGCAAAACTAAGCACATACATTTTACAAACTCTGATTTTAATTGGCATTCGGGAGTGTTGTCGATCTCGGCATCACAACTATCTTCATGGACTAAGAGCTAATGACATGACAGTAATAATCACCGAACTCAGGCAGTTAGTCTGCAACCGTAACGGTTAGATGAGGGCCAACTCAATCTTGTGAAGGTGAGAAGTACACACCATGTCGCTCAATAACTTTAGCATGTTCAGTATGTGGGCTGCCACCTAGCTTACTAACTGGCAGAAGCTTCACCCTGAGGTCATCCGAGTGTTCCTTTCAAAATATCAACCGTTACACTGTTGAACGGAAAGGCAGAGATTAAACGCCTTTGCTTAACTTCACTGGAGATGGACAGCGCTCAAGATAGTTGCCTACAGCCTCACATTCTGCATCCATAGCAATCATATGACGATTTCACTGAATTAGCACGCCTCCTTGGAATTTCTGTGCGAGGGAGTCAATTCTATAGAGAATACTAAATAACTGAATCAGAAGCTGATAACAGATCCAAAACTACTAAAAGAATTGGTCAATAAGAGGAGCTTCACACACCACTGTTTGTTTCAAGATGAAGATAGGAACGAAATATCCGTGACCTAGTTGGGAAGCCAGCTTGAACGACATAATGGGCTGAACTAAAGTGGTTAGTCCATAATAGACAAAATTTTTAACAGAGTGGCTTCACCGATAGTTGATGGCGATATGATCAATTTACGTCCGTGGATGAGTTGTACACAGTGGTCACCAGGCGACTTTTGTTTCGAAATGCACAATTCTACAAGTAGAGTCCGTGAAATCAGCATAATTGCAACGACTGACCGTGCTCGTTTGCGCACCACTCTCGAACACCGCGCATACCACCCAGCTTCGTCTCACCCACAGTAATACAACTAGGTGATATGTTCATATTACCGGAAGATCAAAGGAAGCATGATGATAGTATCTAAACCATAGTCTGTCACTGTGCATGCAGATGATAAGTGAAATAAACTAGGTCTTTCTCACTTGTATTGACTGACAATGCACGAAGAACCGAATCTGAAAAACGCAAGGAATCACTCACTGGGGCCTGATCGACCAGTGTTTATTGGAGCCTAGTGCGGCTTCAGTAAGACCGCGAGACTAAACTTAATAATCTCTGATGATCTTGGGAACGAACCACTGGTTAATACTAGTACCCATAGGCGAATTCAAGTTGACAACACCAGGGTCGTATATGTTCAAGAGACACGGCATACGTATGGTTCCAAACTCGCAGCAAGAGCGATTTGTTGACCTAATTTTTGGAGGGTGTGGATTGTGAAAGCGTCAGTGTTTATCCGCTGTATTATCGAGAAGAAATAAAACTGAATGGAGAAGGGGAAAGACGACCTCGTTGATAACACTTTCTCCATACCACCAAGTTCTTTTCCCAATTCATCTCAAGCATATCCCATGTAGGTGTGAAACTTTTGTCGTATTGAACAATAGGGCGCGTGTACATGTAACATACGATGGGTGTTCTGAAATGTTGGTGGAAACAACTTGCTTTTAACCGTGATTACGTCATATACTGCATCTCACAGCCCAAATCACTATCGTTGTACTGGGAAATTCAGTTAACCCTGAAGGGGTTTCTTGACACCTGCATTACATGCTCGTCACTCGAACGTGATCACTTTCTGCGTATAGTTTCTGAAAGAGACCGTAAAATGTACGACGATTTACTCTCAAACGCTTAGGTTGTTACCAGTCCTCTCTAGTAACTATCGTTCCCAGGAGGTCATCTAGATGGGTTCGAATGTAATTTGCCAAGTTTTTTGATACATCGGATGACTGTCTTTCTTTCCACCCTTGAGATTTGTTATTTGGATAGCTTCATTACACTGGTTTTCATCTATTCGCGACCGATAGTCACCTACCAATTGCTATGACTAGTTGTTCACACCTGAATATCTTAGTGGAATGATTCAATGCTGACTATGTGTACGATGCAGAAGTCAAGTGCAATCCTTAATAACAGCACTGTTTCAGATAAGCTCAAGAATGCGAATATCAAGTGATATGAACAATAGTAAGTGAAACTGCCACCATACCGAAATCGTTTTGTAGATCCTGTCAAAAATAACTGTTCACATTTGATGCTTCATCCGCATTTACATATTGCATACTTTAATCCTGAGAGTGCAGTTTTAAAGAAACCTTTTAGATTTTGTGAAGAAAACGAACAACAATACTTTTCGATTGTCAGAATGCATGAAATGCATGTTTATTTAAAATGAAAATTGCTATCAAATGATCTCTGCTCATCATTCACAAACGTAATCGAACCGATTTCCGAGTAAACGACCACTTCATCCCCGTGACTAGTTGGTCAGTTCGACCGGTGACACTATCGGGGACGTTGAAATGATCATGAAAGCATCAACACAGGAACTGAATTTCTCAGCATGACAAATTACTACTGAGTGAGGTGAGCTAATCCCTGTTGAAAATGACTGCAGCTCCACAAACGGCATTTTCATAGTTACAAAAAAACTAACATCGAATTTGTCACATTTCTCTTGTCTCTTGACATGATGCAGCAAGACGTGTGTGAACCAACTAACTAGGTAGATCATATTCACCCTGAGCTGTCTCCAATACAATGCAACAAGGCTGCTTCGGCTTTCGTACTATGTTCAACTTCAAAACCGATGAAGCTGTGAACAATTTCAACTTCACTAATACATCAAGTTCGATGTTTGTGGTTCATGAGAAATTTACGTTCAAACATTTTTAAGATGGGAGAATGGTAACCGTAGTTGCATATCACAGCCCTCTGATCATTACACTTGAAAGCTATTACACGCTGCATCTGGACGCCGGTGGCGGATACTGAACAGAATCCAGAAGTACTGTCCGGATGAGCTGTAGGGCATCAAACATGATAGACCCTGCTCATAGGCTATCAATACCGCCTGCACTCCGTTCCGTAGAAGAATACTTCGACTACGGAACGTTCGTAATACCTTTTGTTATCGGTGGTCTGCATCCATAAGTTAATACACCGACGGCATGGGATTCAGTGCCGGTAGAACGTACTGGGAAAATCTGACAAGTGCTGAAATTTGCAGATGAGCTCACTTTCGGCTTAAGTGACCGTGACCAGTTAATTCTGGATAGTGGATTGTAATTATAAGCAGAATGAATCCGTATTCCTTAATACTGGCAAAGAGAAGTTACAGAGGTGACACGGAATAGATGTATCTGCATAGTTAACGAACGATAATGTTGACCAAAGATAATAAACGAGATTAGAAACTGTGCAATAAGTCAGAAACAATGCAGCGCAAAAAAAAGTATTACTGTATACGAGTCTGATCACAAGCTGATTGTTAACTCAGAACTATAATATGAAACACAGAAAGTGAGAAAGTGTAGGCAGAAACAGAAACATGCCACAAAGTATACGAGGATATCATGTCTTAAAGAGGATTTTCCGAAAGAGGTATATAACGGTAGATTGAAAAAGGACCACAGCTATAAACACAACAGCAATGCCGCCATTGGCTTCCGCTTACGACCATATCTTCAAGTTTCTCCGCTAGGAGCATTAAGTATCTCAGTGGAATTAAAAAAGTAAACTCAATGTCAATTATGTCGTACTATTTCATCAAATCGGGCTGCTGGCCGTAGTGCTTTTTTAATCACATAGCGCAAACAAGCACTTACGCGAATTTAACCGATCAGTTAAAATAAAAAGTAACGGTGTGACGAACAGCTAAGTTCCCCATTTATTTCTCAAGTCAATACAGTGTAATACAAATGTACACAGGTAAAAAAAAGACAGGAAACATAGGAGTCTATATAGCTGTGTCAAAAGTAGTTCGTAGAGCCAACAGACGCGATCATTTTGTTTTCTAAAAATCTACACACATTAAGTGGAACGGTTTACAAAAATAACAACCGTAATATTCAAGATGCATAGTCAGTCAATCGGCTTGACTGTATTTTTCCGGCATTATCTTCTGACGGCAATGGAAAAGGTTGATCCAACACCAGTTTGCTCTGAAGGTAAAAAGGAAAACGAATCACTTCATTTGTGTCAATGAACCTAATTACTGTTCCCACTCGTGCATACCGCAAACAACATGAAAAAATACCGGGTCAGCTTGTCTAAGGGACTCACAATAATGGGCTTCTCGGGTACACAGTGAATAAGCGAAAACGGACAACTGTTGATGTACATTTCATGAGTTCCTACTGAGTGAGTGCTTAGAACTAAATATATTATTGCAAACAAAGTGTCGGAAGCTTGAAAATATTAGCCAACATGTTCTAACTCTATTGCTAAAAAAAATACTAACTCATGATGTTACCAACTTAATTGTAGAACGGAAACCAATGGGACGAACGATACAGTGTAAATATGTTATAGATGTTTGCACGTGATAAAATGCTTTATTTTAGTTATCGTAGACACATTCACCGGCAGAATAACAGGATGGTTCATAAGACTGAAAGGTAGAACCATCGTTGTCCACAAGAAACGAGCAAGGGAGTAATCGCCAGATCGGGTGTCAGCCATGCTGAACGGACATACAGAATAGGATCTTTGTCCAATGATGCTGCCCAGTTCAGCGTTTGCTATTGGTTTAACCATTACGAGGAGTGTGTATGAATTGTGGGAAATCACAATGCCCAATTGTTGTATAGTCCACTGGACAGCTCTTTGATCAGTTTGTCCTCATCCTCACTGTTAGTCATGGGTTGATGCGTAATTTCTAAATATTGATGAAAATGGCGCGTTTTGGTATGTTGCAAGCAAACTTTTACTTTGGATGATTGTGCGTGACTTTCTGTTCCCGACAAACAATTCAGCAGAAAGCTAAAAGTGTAGAATCAAATTGCGGGAGTTTGTAAACATAAGTCCCATAAAACAAAGTAATTTTTGTCAAATTCGGATGCCGCAACGGTGAGTGAAGTCAGACATCACTCCTTTGAGACAGGCTACGCGAGCGGCAGTCAATCTACCCGATCACACCTACAAGGTGAACCATTTTAACTGATATCGCATCAGAAAATAGACATTTAGTGTGCTCTTTTCATCTGTTTGCTTTGGTCCTGCAGGACCTTGGTAGTAAATTACCAGGCTTTCGCTGTCATTGGTGTTCTCCAACTGCACTGCCTGTGGTGACGGGATGTGGGGAGACTGCAAGCTCCTAACGTTTTCCATGTATGACACAAGCCTACGCGATACATGGATGGTTTCGACGGCTCCTAAGGACAATGTTGATTTTGGCCAGAATCAATGGAAGTTGTGTTCGGATCATTCCAACTGAAACCGATAGTTGGATGGCAAAACGGTTGCTGGAGGATCGAACCAAGGAACCACCACACTCC
>LUCH01000431.1:207177-223351 GCA_013368495.1 Paragonimus heterotremus
CAGCTCTATCATGGTTACTTGTGTCATCACCGTGGAAAAAAAACATTTCCTGGAAAAGGCATAGCCGAATATTGTAAGGCAGTAGGGTGAGAAGAAGAGGAACTGTTTTAGACCGTGTATTGAGAAAACTAGTTCAAAATAGACTGCCTCAATAGTTACACTGTAGGGAGTATACGTGCGATGAAGCTGACATATTAACGAGACAGGTCATCCTCGCCCTGATTATCAGTGAACATGTCATAAAGAGATCAGAACACCGAAGTGTGATGCGTCCTTATAAGTAACATTATAGAAACGTCCGTTTGGACAGACCAGAAAAGAAAACCGTGACCAGCACCGTTTATTGGAAGTCATTTGAAAGCTGTACAAGATCCAGTATTATGGAAGATTCCGAACAAAAAGACAACGATAACAATAGTAGTTTTACTTATTTCGTGTAGGCGGAGCGCATTCAGACAGTTAACTCATAACCTTGACGAGATTGCAGAACAGTTTGATGGCGCGAAGAGAACAGTCGTATCACCAGAAATACCAAAGTTTAAAAGCTAGTTGAGGGCAACAATATAGTCTATACAGAGATTGATTAGGAAGATGCCACCAGTTAGGATATTCAAGTATCGATTTGTTTTCATGAGCACTTCACAGGACGAAGCAGGAAAACACTATCAACAAGGGCACTTGAACATCAAGCCGAGCACATACACGTTACGGTTCACTGTTTACAATAACTTCTTAATAATGAGTTGTAAACAGAGAAACAGCACGTCTAATCGAACTCACCGGAGCTAGGCAGATAAAAAGACAATTACGATGAAAGGGACCAGAAATCGGAGAATAGAAACAGTGATTAGTAGCTGTTGAGAGGCAAAATACAAGATATCTCAGAAATGCAGCTTCTTCAATATAACTAAACTCCAGTAAACAATGTGTGTTCAACTGGTGACTAGTAGACGAGTTTGATTCGTATACATGTACAGTCGAGATGGATTAGATTCGGATGAAAATAAACAAGAGTTGCAAAACTCACCAGATCATATGGCCAACTGTGGAGTGGATGCGCGCAAGGATCATGAACATGCAACGATGTCAGCACGTCTTTTACTGATGATGGTGCCTTTTGTAGGCAGGCAAACTGTAATCCGGACCAGAGTTCACAGGCAAAAATCGGGGCCACCGGAGCTAACATAACAATCAAATCCGCCATGGCTCGTAAAAACAGAAAACTGGTAGGTCCCGGACCCCCTGAAGATCGGGATGTTTTCTGTGCAAGGTCAAAGTAGAAAGAAACCAAAGCGAAATGGGAGATAACGACCAGTAGACATCAGGTATTAACTGAAGTAAACAGAAAAGACGTGGTGTAGAGTAGTCTAGATAGTACACAAATCTGACGATAGGCATGACAAACTAAGGGATGCTGACAGAACCAATAAGTGGTAAGATAGATTGCTTTATATATCTCGAAAAATGGAGTTATAACTGGCAAAACAATCGCACGTTCAAAATAATAACAACAGCTTTAGGTAAATGAGTTCAGGGTTCGTTAAAATTCTGGTCACCAGAGAATTGTACCCGCGGGAGATATTATATAAACACATGTTACATAACTGTGCGAAAAATACAGTAGATCTGAAACGACAGAGCAAATCGGATTCAATGATGATTTGGCATAATCACTACTTGTAGCACAGCTGCGCCGAGCGTGAAACTGTAAGAATTTGCGGTTAGAAGACTGAAGGAACTGTCGTTGCGCAGCGAAGATGCATATGTGAATTGTCCATAGCCAAATTGCTAGAACACCAATCACCTAAACTCATCGTTGAAGTCTCAACCGCTAGATCGGAAGGAAAAGGACAACCATGGACTTCACACGTTTAGCATACGGCACATCATATCAACCACGTGAAATTTATAAGAAGAAAAGTAGGTCTACTGATTATGATAAAACAGGGTAGTCGAAGGAACATCACAAGAGGAGTAATGCGCCCACTTTATCGAGGGTTCCGTTTAAGCAGATGACAAAAGTCTGCATGACGAATTCTGACACCCTCAGCCTGTTTGAACTGTCAGACCGATTCGTTTAACAGAGAAGTCACCAGCCATCTGTTGATGCTTAGGGTTGATGTCTATCGTTCTATCGGTAATTCAAACCTCATGATACTTCTTTTTGGAAATTACCGTTCATGGGAACGAAGTATAGGAATCACCTGAGGAGGTTTGACAAGTATCTTTGAATTGCCAACGTAGTGGATAGCTGGGGTTGAGTATAACTGTGCCAACTCCGTTGTTAGTATGGGTGTCTACCGAAAACGAGCATCAGTTTTTCAACATAGGGACCATGCTTTTGGTTTTCTTCCATTTCTGGACTGCAGTATGGTCAAATCTGGCTAGTAAGCTAGACCCAAAGACTTAATCTCAGATGCACTACGAGAAGTACCGATTCACAATGTTGTTGGACGCACCCGTGAGTCCATCTGGACCATGCTGCCCTGCATCACGGTAGAAAGACTCGTTGATAAACCTCAAATAAGCAGAATTAAACTTGACGTCACCTGCTGAGTTGCTGTATTGTATAGCCGGGGTTGCTCCCGATTGGGAACAGTAAGTTAGTTGGAATCCGGAGCCTTCGTCCCATCAGGGTTGAGGCAGATTTTGTGTTCGGTAGTTGCAATGTTCGGATAGATAGATGACTGCACATGATGATGATCAGGATCCATGGGTTGTTGTAATCCATCCACGTTAAATTCAAGTCTGATGTTGATCACAAAACGTCCGACGATATAGTGTGATAGGTGCGATTATTCTAACACTCGGTGGAATACCTCAACGCGGCGATAAGTTATGTCCAAAAGTCCACAACGAGTGAACTACGGACGACACGGGCCACCGGATGAGCCATCGTCCAACAAGATCGGACCAACAAACGAAGAATGGCAGGCGGAAAAACCCCGACAGAAAGCGTCAGCCACAGACACAAACTAGGCAAAAGTGTACATGATGTGAGTGGAAACCTCTGATGTGTTGTGGACCGGAATTCCGGTTCATAAACGCCAGCGTACACGTGGCGTGGGAACAAGCGAGTTCGACAGTAAAGATCGTGCTTTACTGAACGACTTGTTATTACAATAGGAACTCGATAAAAAAAAAGTTGTTTGCCTATCACATTGAATAAACAATAGACGCTTTCTGCACCCGAATAGTGAGTGCTTAAATTCGGGGTTATCTCACGGGTTTTGAGATGCGTTGAGATCAGAATAAGGTCTGATGAGGTGTCAAAGTCATCAGTACAGGCCATAATCAATTTCCTTCCTGGAAATAAAGCGTCTTTGACAATGATGCTCACTAAGCCGAGCGGGAGGTGTGGGGTTGAACACACTCATGTAAGAGTTCGTCTATAGATTGGTTTGTTCCCCGAGCTGTTGGAACTACCACGCCGAATGTGGCTGCGACATTGTTGCTTTTGAACAGGCACAATCGTGTGAAACGATAAGTACCCGAATGCCAAAAATCTTCCCCGACCATTTACGATTTGCCCTGTTGGCTATGTTTAAGACCTAATTGAAGTTGCGTAAAAAAATGTTCATACAATCTGTTTGTTCAGTGACGACCTGTCATTTTTAAGGTTAACCAATCATCAGCACTTCGCTGAGAGCGTCAAAGGAGATCTTGTACAAAAGATAAGCATGGCTATTTGCATTGCATGACGTCTACAGAATGAAAATCAGATACTTTAATTGGTCGGCAATCATAATCAGTATATTTGAATTTTGAACGCTCGCGACTGAAAACTCGTGACGAGATCTTCAGCCCATCTTTGGTTAATTTAACGCACTGACAGTGGTTATTTAAAAAAATATGTCCCTCGCAAATTTCCGGGAAATGAACGATCGATTGTCCAAGAATGAAATCGTTGACATTGTTCGGCAGGATGAAAGGTGTAGGCATGCCTCCCGTAGGACTATGTTTAAGAAGGAGCGATCGAATTTTGGTTGTACCATTTGTTGTCAAGACTTTGATTTAGAAACAGTTTTCGTATTGTTTAAACCATGAGACGAAAAATGAGCCTAGTTCACAATCAGACTGAGTCGTTTTATCAATGTTTCAATCATTTTGAATTGATTTAATTTGGAACGAAGTTTGATACTGCAGCAGCAGCAGCTTTGAAGATTTAATTGGATTCGCCACTATCGATTGTGGGTTCGTGTTTGAATCACTTGAGCGCGCGAAGTAGGCCTCGACCCTGGCTCGGACGAACTAGGTAACTCTGTAGGATGAACGAGAGAAGCTGATTGGTCATATATGACAAAAAAGAGGCAGTCATGAGGAAACGTCAGAAAGGGAAGTGGTATAATTTATCCACCGTTATATCCGGTTACATATGACACAGCTCAACATGACGACTCATGCCGATCCGACTTCGCTCGAATTATCTGATCGCTTCGTCTGACAAACAAATCAGCCGCCGTCTATCTGTGTGTTCACGGTTGGGGCCTACGGTTTTGCCGGACATATCCTTCCTGTCAGAGTGTACCTACAAATTTGGATGAATTTTCAGGGAAAGGAGAGATAACATATTTTCCCAGTGATAATCACAAGACAGAAAAACCTGGTCCGATAGTTTACACAGACAGAGTCCTACTGGTCGTTGTTATGACTGCCTGTAACAAGACAACGTAATGAGACTTCCAAAAGTAATTACTCCGACCGCGAACCCTAGTCACTAGATGGGACCGTTGGAGTTGTGTGCAAATTACACGAGGGTGAATAACGGATTAGACTCAGTGTGTCCACACAATCCTGTATGTACACACGTGTCTGCAGATTGCCGTTAGGTCCAGCACGATACTCATTAATCAAATCTAATTAGCCAGAGTGAAGTGTATGCAATGAAAAGATTGCCGCAAAGTAATGTATGCATTTCGACGAACAAGACGATAAAAAACAGTAAGGCAAACACATACAACTCGCTTCTTGGCAAAAAAGAGCGCGTATTCCACGTATGTGACTGATCGCAGTTGTGTTTTTAAAAGGTTTAGCCACATTTTAAATGGGAAACACATGATGAAGTTCGTTAAACACTTAACAAGTAACTAGAGGCTTGGAAAATATGGCTGTTCAGCACACATCAGATACCCTACCTGCGGAGATAGAATTGAAAACACAGTCCGATCACAAAAAAAAGCATGACGGTGGGAGAAAAAGACAGAAGTCAACAAGATATACATTAAGGATAATCGTGAGAAAATGGAAATACCTGTCCATACAATGTTGGCTGCCAATCATACGAACAATCACAAACGATTGTGTACCATGTGGTCTTGGTGCTTTGATTCTATCACAAGATGAGGTGGTAGGTGATGGGGATTATCCGAACGATCTGACTAGCATCGTGCACACACGCACACGAACGTCCCGTCCGTTTGAAGAAAATGCAGTGCAGTTATGAGATGAGGATACGAGTGGAATAACAGGAATGCGGACGGCGAACGATTTCTAGATTGAAAGGTGACGCAGAGACTCAATAACACGTCTGTCTACTGTATTCCAGAAACAATTCTAGATAAAGTTCGCTGAACAGGATGTGAATGACACGAGAGTTCGGCAAACAGTTGTCAAGAAAAACCCGCAGGCTGAAAAGTATGCATCTGATGAGATGCAACAAAGTGTTCCAGAGATATACTCTACGAAAAACTGCTTTCGACTTGTTACATTTCCAACTGTTTCAGTCATGTTGATGCCAGACACTGGTCAGAGACACCATACCAAAAGGCACACACAAAGAATTCCGGCTAATTCGCCATTCGATGGGAATCGCTACTGTCTTGGGATCCTGAAATATGGTATAGAGAATTGTTTTACAGGGCGGTGTTACGCGTTATTTTACCCTATCCGTAATTCGCCACTTCGTGAAGTACCAGTAGCCAGTACACCATGCAAAGTATGCCTGATAATTTGCCACGCAAAATGGTCAGTGGTATGTTCAGAATGGTATTTGTGTTCAAATATGACGGATGTGGCGTAGCCATCACGGCCGCTGACAAGTTGATGTGGTCGATGAGTGCCTTTCTACATGTGTGTTTACTGTATTCAAGTACTGTTAATAACTTGAACAAGCGTAATGAGGACAAGCGATCGCCCCATACTACTCACACCATCACTGTTCAGTAGTGGGGCGACAGAATGAATTCCGTTGTCACAGTAGCCGCAAGAAAAACACGGGAAGAAATATCACACCAACATGACAGTGCAATATGCCATGGAATAGTTCTGGCTACGAAAAGGAGCTGAGCATTAGCGCCTGTAGCAGCCGGGAGCTTCTGGGACGATTGTCATATGCAGAGGAGTGTTTTTGTTTTGTGTCCTGTTTGAACACCTAACCCATGTTAGTTTCGTAAATAAACAACCTTTGCGACATCTCAGTTCTTGGCTCACAACACAAGTACGCCTTAGTGGCTATCAACCAGTTAAATGGAGTTAAGTTCGAAACATGACTTCAGTCCCTGACTGTGTACAAAATTGCTGAAATTACCGAGAAGAAATAGCTGTTAAAAACCAAGTCCTATATATCAAGAGAATTGCACCGTGGCTTTGATAACCGAAACCTTCATCTATTGATGAGTATAGTGGCGATACGCTGCTCATTGGCAAAGTACGATCAATATGGTGAACGTTCACAATTCTGCAAGAATCAGGCTTGTGTACATTTTTATCGCAAGTAGGTCTTCATTTTTGGAACCTGTACTGATCAGTATACCAGGACCTGAAAAGAAAATGCTCACTAAACAAAAAAGGGGGAACTTCAATGACGATTTTGTGGCATAGAGAATGACGAAAGCTCTCAAGCGAAAACGATCGAAGAAGAAAATCTAAACCCTACGTAAACTTCAGCATTCCCTTCGACAGCACCATATAAGATTGTCTTTGGAATGCCACATTTACGATAGAGAGGTATAGCACCATTCAGTTTGCAGTTATAAAACGAAAATCGAGCAACTTGTAGCTTTTATCTGGACAGGCCTTCAATAGTGTTCTAGGCAGCAGTTAAACAGATGCAGAAGTCATCAGTGACACCTATCGGGACTGTCGTGAGTCTTAAACTTCCGATCCCTGCGACGTAATGGCACCAGTAATTTAAGACTAAACGGTAATAAGCAAATGAGAAAATCTGCAACTTTTAACGAGAACTTCTTGTCTTGTGGAACGAGTAGTTTAGCGATTATTGATCCGGATATTTAATACAAAACACTAAAAGCAAGCTTCGGCGACATCCTTCAGTTGTACTTGATGCAGCCCATAGATACACCGAAGAACTAGCATTTAGCAAGTATAATACTACTGCATTACCTGTGCGCCAGTTTCTTTCGGATTTCGCCTATTTCCGTCGTGTTATTAACAGCAACACACAGGTTGGCAACAATGTTCCCTAATCCAAGATGAGTGAAACGGTAACAATGCGATTTACGTTGAGACTACAATCAGCGCAAGCCCAACTTGTTCACCGATTAGTAATAAATAAACGATTGGAAAGAGTATTGATATAGAGATAAGAGATATAGAGATATAGCGTAGCTTAGTAAGGCCACACATGATTCGACGATTGGATTGGCACAAAATGGAACCCCGTTCCTTTATGCGAAAGACAACAGATGAATACCGAAAAGGCAATCACAGCCTTGGTGGGGTAATCCAACCAGGCGCTCACAGTGTATGAATACAACGAGTCGGAGTTTGTTTTGCATATCGCCCAGGTGCATATCAAGAGATAAGTTCAAGAGTTGCTCAAGGTACCCGGGTATGGTGACAATAACCAAAGCACAGC
Source organism: Paragonimus heterotremus (assembly GCA_013368495.1). NCBI lineage: Eukaryota > Metazoa > Platyhelminthes > Trematoda > Plagiorchiida > Troglotrematidae > Paragonimus > Paragonimus heterotremus. The sequence goes on from LUCH01000431.1 coordinate 214,994, forward strand.
TAAGATGAGGCAAACGACCTTATACAGCTGCACGGAATGAAATAGTTCTTTGGGAAACGAATGTGATGAAACATAGACGAGATATGGAAACTCTTCGCGTATAAAAATATATTTGGAACTCCCGACAGCCTACCAAATAAAGGTCCCGAAAACGAGTGACGAAATAGGTAAGACAAGAGGAAACCTGTAGACTGTGGTTATACGTAGACTACAGGTAGGTGAACGAAATTACCACTCAGAAAGCACTTCAACTGATGATGACTTATTGATTTTTCACTGGGATCTTGTCTGTTTTAGCAAGTTAGACTTATTTCCCGACTAAACGTAGGCAGAAGCTGAGGAGTCGGACAGGGTGGTATCTAAAAGGCTAACTAATTTTCGGACAATGTTTCTAAAGTTATCAAGTCCCCCAGCTACGTTCGAAGTTTGATGTAGCTAGTGCTGAACGATCTTATTCCGTATCAACATCTCATCTACTCAAGTAAAGCAAGCGTGCACAGAAAAATCGATCGAGAAGCATTTAGTAAATCTGTCCAGATTCTTCGAAAGATTGTCACAGATCGGACTAATGCTCAATTCAGTCAAACGACAATTAATACGGAAAGAGACCACATACGCAAAGCGTGTAGTTATTTTCCAGAGACGTCGTTTGAACGACTTCAATACATTTGTCCTGACCTATCCCACAATGCACAAATAAAGGGAGCAATTTCCTACAGGTAGCTTTGTACTTGAATTCACATGTTCCGATCGAAATTTCGAATGAAAAAGTCGGAATCAATTGTCGACAAGGAGAATCATTCTCTGAGAATCCTCAGGCATTTGCTGCTTGTTAATATGCTGTGTAGAAATATTACCTTTGGCTCCCAATTTAGCGCAACGTACAGTCAGGATGAGTGTGCCTAAATAGAAGCATTCGGAATAGCCACGATTTGAAATCTGATGACTGTAATCGAAGTTAGTAACTAAAACGTGACGACTTTATCATACTATCGAAACAACCGACCCGAATCTGTGGATTCGCATTCCAAAGTTAGTGTCGTTACTGTAGAGTCACCTGGAGGTCAAGAACAAATGCACAAGAGCGTGGATAGAGCATCTGTGGCATACACTTCCCTACACCCTACATGTGAATAATACGGTAATTTTGAGCTTAATACAGTAAAGTACACAAAGCTTGCAAGAGATCAACTGTGACAATAAACCTTTCAAACGAACAAAAACAAAAGGAGGAACAACTCACTCGTAGTAGATCAGTTAGCTCTTGAAGTCGAGCAATCACAGCACTGAGAACAAACGAGTCGTTGTAATAAGAATTCACCTGTAAACAAAATAGAAACGATAAGATTGAACGGAAAATAGTCAAAATCCGAGGATCTACCCATAATATATGAAAGCAATAAAATCAAACAAACCCAGTGACCCTGGTGCTTATTGAGTAGAGTTTTTGACATCTCATTCGAGGCATCAATAACCACACAGTTCGACCGAGCGTTCCAGAGTGGGCAGATGGAAACCGAGGCGAAGACTCGTTTGCGCATTGGCCTGCCCACTTGAAATACAAGTTTAACAGAACACCTCTTTAATCATCGGCTCCTGGTTAGCGGGAGAGGGACTACCGGTAAGTGGCCAAGTGCGCACAGTACTTTGTAGGTTACGAACAAGCTTCTTGTGTGCGTTAGGAAGTTCAGTGAAGTCGAGAGGTAGATTTTCAGCAGCCACATTTTCAACGAACAGAATATTCAGTAGAGTTCCTAGGTCAACTTAACGGTCACTTCGTTCGTAAAAATATCCGGACTAATAAAAGACTGTTAATTAAGAGATAACAGAAGAACCATATGCATGTATACAGATATATGGGTTTGAAATGGAACCCGGTTGATGATGTGGGCACACATCACGAAGAATTGATATAGGGGCTATCAGATTCGGACAACATTTTAAAGGCGAGCGAATTACATGCATCAGAATGTTCAAATACAAAAAAAACCAATGAGGATGTAACAACAAGTACCACTACAGTTAGACAAACGAATCATGGACCTAGAAATCTTCGATTAGAAGTCCGGGGAAAATCACAGGAAAGCAATGTAACCAACGGAGGAGTACGAGTACATTTACAAAAGAGAGGTTAGAAACGTCTCTAGACGTGAAACATGAGTCTTCTCAGTCCAATAAATGCATTGTGAAAATGTTGTGGTCACGGCAAGTCGTGGCTCAAAGTAACACACAAATATTAAACGAATTCAGGCCTAGAAGGAGCTTTATTGTCACCTTCCGTTTGGAGGGTAATCATCGGAAACTTGTTGCTGAACTCTCTTTTTAAAGCGTCAATAGAGCTGGTTACATTGAGCAAAAAAGAATGTGTACTGGAACAACTAGTCAGTTCAGTGAGATTAATCTGCAAAGGAGGAAAACAGCTCCGAATGTTGAACACATCAGACATCATCTGCGAACCATAGCGGAAGCGAGTCCTTGAGGGTGAGTAAGAGACTCACGTACAAGGGAAGAAAATGGGGGAAAGAATTGCACCTCGGAGATGAGAAGTGGTTGAATTTCAAACCGATTGGACAGAAGAAACAGTGTCCTCCTCATTGGTAAGTTGGAAACTTTACCGTAATCAAGGCCACATAAACAGACTGCCTCGTAATTGCTACTCCGGAAAGATAGAAGTGAACGAACAAGATAGTTCAATACGTCAACAGTGGACTGAGACTAACGGTACGCGAACCGATGTGGATCAGTGAAGATTTTTAGTGACATCAGATGTTCGAGAAGTTTTTCCAGAACTTTTAACGCCAACGATGTGCATGCAACCGGCCGAACAACTAATGCTGTCAACTTTTCAAGGGTTAGAGTTTATCGAGAGCCTCATGGCGCTTGCTGTAGTTCGTCGCTGGACAGGTGACATGGTTATCCTTACATTGGAGGCGCAATACAGTTCCACACTATGAAGAAAACACTATGATGGGATTGTAAACAGATTGTCCCCGGAAGGTTCAACATCGTTTTGACATTCTACCAATTGGGTTTGTGACTCTAAACCAGCAACCAGCGCAATTTTGATGGTGAATATGTGTGACTTTATATTTAATCACCATCTGAGCTCGCCAGTCAATCCAACAATCCAATTGGGTGCTGTCATAAATGTATGGGAAGGGAAATCGATCTGTAACGGTGACTTGTTTCACAGCTCTGTATTGTCCTCATGAACACCAGTCGTTGAAACTTTTCCTTGAAATAACGTGGAATGGAGAAGACTATGGACTTTGTGAAGATAGAATAACCCTAACTTGGAACATCCAATCAAATTCTGTTAGGGCAACAGCTGGCCTATCAGAGGCCAAACGCCTTAGTATGGCAACTGCTGACGGATGATGAGTTGAAATGTGAGTAAGCGCTTTATGCTTGATTGAAAAATGTTGGGAAATAAAATTATAAACTCCAAGAAATTGGGCAAGTGGTTGGGTGTATTCTGGCTGAGCGTCAGTGAGTGTAACTAACAGAGAGAATGAATTAATACATATTAACTGATCTGTAACAGTCGAACTGGTAGGTGGATCAGACAGCCGGTGGTATTACATATATACTACGACCGAAATTGCTGAAAGATCCGAGCTCAACATTTCCAACTGTACGCCACCTATGAGAAATTTGGATTGGATTTCGGGGATTTGGATTATTCCGAATTGAACACTACCCACATTTGAGCACAGTCCTCGTATTCAGATAAGTCTTACGGCCGGTCCACTTCGTAAGAAAACACTAGACCCGAGTTTCATTAGTAGTGACTACTTTTGTTTGAGTCGGAATTCGCACTCCGACCTTCGCATGTGTGAGACTAGCGTGCTAACCACAACGCCAGTAAACTCACACTAGGGGTGACCAATCAATCAATGAGAAAAAGATCCAGTTCCAAGTGCATCTCAACCGGAGGGACAGGAATGGCAAAACGTTTTACAGGTTTGAGTGTCGGGCCATGAAAGAATGGCGTTCAGCCCTGTGACATAGTGGAAAGAATACCAATTTCAACTTCTGTATCAATCAATAATCTGTAACCATTTTCCTTACAAAGTATGAGAAACAGGCGATTTCAAACTTGCGAAACCAGTTGAGATCATTACAAAACTCAACTAATGTTGCTGTTGCTGTGCTATAGCATCAGACCGAAAGGGTACATGGAATGGTGCAACGCATTGCACTGACGCTAAATTTCCGATGGAAGAGACATAGGTCTGTCAGGTATAAATAGCATGTTCTACTGGATTCCTACAGAAAACACTGCACCGAAATACAACCATCATTGCGATTTTTTCGCAAATTTAATTAAAATGGTTTTGCACTATTGTGAATCGTGATTATCTCTGCTAATAAGGCAAGAAAAGGGGTGAGGGTAACGCGACTTAATGTAGCAAATTATCTGTCAACCACTTAGCGGCTATGACAGTTTTACGGTGGGACGCAATTCAAAAAATGCAGTTAATAGGCAACAAGTAAGAGAGGCATATTTCAATGGGCCAATAATCTCGTCAATCCAAAGTGTATAACGAAGCTGTGTACAGTTCAGCACTCCATAACAACCAACAGGCCAAGCACAAGTTATCCATAACAGAAAGATTGCAATTCGAAATCAGATCCGTACTCCAATTTTTTTGCGTACATCTTAATTAAAACAAAACCACTTGCCTGACAAAAATCTCAGAATCAACACTGAGAAACCACAATGACGTCATCAGAGGATATCACTTCAGGATATACAATACAACGTTTAGATAAGTAAAAAACAGTTGACACAGGCATGTGTTTGAAAACAGATGCAACTCAGGTACAGACTTTCAGCTGAATCCAGAGTCGCATAATTATATGAGAGAAACGATGGAACCATAAAATCTGAACTCGTAGTAGCCTGATGAGGATGGAGCTGATGAATACGGTCGAGTGCCTCAACGCCAGTTTGGGAAGCCTGATGACAAACACTTCATGAGGTAAAAGCTGATATTTCTTTTCAATTAGCTTACAACGAACAACTCTCAGAAGGAAGTAGAGCGCACAAACAGTTGTGAATACCACAAATTCAAGGCGGAAAAGCAATGCTCAATCGGACGAGAACGGACAAAAAGCAAAGCAATCAGACAGAAGAATAGACGGACAGACGGAAGACGCTTGCGCGCGCGCGCACACACACAGTTGGGTACAAACGGAATCGACGAGCTGTGCGAAAACAGTAAATGAGGTGGTTCAAAACGGCAAGTTGATACAAACAAATATTCGTGTTATCTGGTTCTGTGCAAAACTAGTCTGCGTGACTTAATGCTTCAAATTGAGTAATAATGCAAACAGCAATGAAGTCTATCTGTTATGTGCGATAGACCTGAACATGCATAATCAGAAAACGTGTGTCCTTGAGCGTAGAAGTTAGCTAGCAAATCACCTCATGCACTTGTGTTGTTCTCAATCGTAGTCAAACACGAACTAAACTTGTGGACACCGCAGTGTGAACTACGAAGTGGTTATACTACCTCTTTCAAAAATGAAAACATGACTTGACTTCACACCAATCGAACAAAGGGTGCCGAACAACAGACAGAAAGCGGTTTAAAAAAAACGAGATTATAACAGGGGTGTTAGTGACTGCGATTCAGTGCGATTGTTTGCCTAATGCCAGATGATAGCCGTTTTCTAAGCCTTAGATAACAAAATTTGGATACGAAAACTTTAATTATTCGAATCGACGTCATACACTAGCTATCTGTCACTTTCAACTTGAATTAGACTGTGCGAAAAGTGCCCAAAGTGACAAACGAAGAATTAAAGTTTTTCAAATGCGTCCAAGCCGTGAAAACTTATTTTTGGCACGATCAACAAGAGCAAAAGCGTGTTAGATTTAACCATCTGCAAAATATGCTGATGTAATGTTACAGGCTATAGCAACATTGTAGACATATTTGAATTCGTTTACATGAGTGCAGTTACACACATTTGTGCTAACAGTCAATCAGGACGTCCTAGAGGATTATCTCAGTAGCAATCCTTCAAATGTATGGACAGGATTCCTGTCAAGTATGACGATCAAAGAAGGAACTTTAGTTGACATAGGAACCCCACATGGAACTTAATTATCATGAACGGATCCAAAAGGCAGCAGCTCCATTTATTCGTGATCGACGACGAGCACAACCGTTCATGAGTTTAACTATCTAGGATATGGGATATGTATGTAAAGTTTGCGGAAAAAACTACTATTTAAGTCCCAACAGAGTCTAATACCTTCAGAATGTCCGTGTACTAGCTGTTAGGTTTGCTGGGAACTACCGGTACATGAGTGACTTTACGATGTTCAAAGTACCCCTTAAACTTGTTCGAATCGGTGACTACTCAACCTAGGAGTAAAGTGTAAACCAGAACCTATACGATTGCGAGGTGTACAGATTGGAATATGCAACGTAGGCAAGTAACGTATTGCTTGATTGGATTTTTCTAAACAACCTTCAGAGGATCGCCCCTATACCCATGCGGTTGATCTAATCGAATAGGAGACAGTCTTTCATTCACGGAGGACTATCATTACAAGACAGAAACTTATATTAATGCTACTGATGAGGTAGTACAGTATATGATAAACGTTTTGAAAGTAAGTGTAAACAACACAGAAGCGTGTTGTGTTTACCAGGTTACTGAGTCCATGATGAACGTTCCATCAAACAGATAGGCTTATTCGTTAACGTCTTCAGTTCCGGTGAAAGTACATATTCCCACGGACATGCACAACTGGCCAAACAGGAAAACACACCTGAGTGATTGTGCGCTCGTGTAAGGAAAGAAAGTTGGTCGGATCTTGGTTCAACGGGTCGTCCGGACCGAATAGTAACTTCCACTGTCCTCCTTTATGCGACGTGTCAGCGAATTCGATCAAACCGTTTACCAGCCGAGCCATCTTGGTTTGCCAACTGAGTACGCCTCGGAGCACTGATAAGTAGGGGACAGAGGAAAAAAAGAACCCAAGTGCAGTTAGAACAAGTCTGGATGTAAAAATAGATTCAGTTCAGCTAATTCAAACGCAAGCCCGCTGATAGCAACCTTGAACGTATGTGGGAAACCATTCGTCTAGGTTCGGTGAACGAAAACACATTGGAGAACATGTTGATTATTGTGGTCGAGTATGGGCGTTGAAGTTGACTGGTAGGTAACAAAAACTATTCATCGACATATAAACGGCCAAAATACTCACCGGAAATGAACAGTTGCGTAGTTGTGCATGGCCATTAGTGAAGCCGGGGATCAGAGTTAAGGAAACTTATTGGAACGGAAATAAATTGCCAAAACAATCACTTCCGGAATGTCTACAAGAAATAATGCTTTGGAGACCACGTAGTTTACGTGTCCGTCATTTCAGAAGTGCTCAGTCGGATTCCACGGACAATATGTAACTTACCAATTTGAACGTGTCAACGACAGGATAGTTCACGAATTTCTGCAAGGCAACAATATTACACAGTACTATTGAGTTTTCAGCTTTCGCACAAGATGTTAGCTTTCATGTGACATACAAGGTCACATGTGGGCTGGACATTGTCGTAGTGCTCAAACCTGAACGGTAGCAGCAGCGACCCATGACTGCATAGAAGGTAGTTCGATGTGGCCACCACCGAGCCATTACGAGCTCGTATTGCACAGGAACATAAAGTAGCATAAACAACACGATGCAATAATTTATCGCAGTTGAGTCAAACAAGATCAAATGGAAGGGTCAAAAATGATATGGACACTAATATGCTATTAACTGTGGGATACGCGGCCATGTCAAACTGCACCTTTAACAAGCGGATCGAGTGACTGCGACACTCGTAGGCAACACCAACTGACTCAACTCGTCGAAACGATTAGGATCCTCATAATTTGTAAACACACGGCTGTTTGACTACATCTCGCTGAGGTAAACGCTCACACGATATAAGGAGTACTCGATCCAACTTTCGAAAAGTGTGCGTTCCTAATATTTGCTTGGTTGTTGACGCAACTGATGAACGACTATGTTGCTTACCGGATTAGTCACTTGATGCGGGCCAAATGAAGCAGACAGCCTTGAATAAGCTTATTAATTCTGTCATCTTCGTAGTGAACCTGATACTGAGTCCAGCCATAGAGCACAACGGGTCGCACACGAACATTCTATCTCATTCTTCTGCAAAAGTGTCATAGGCAAAAAAAACGTAACAGGCGACTTCGTCACTCTCGACAATATTTCCCTGATAGTAGTACAAGCTAACAAAATAGGGCACGGTAAACCGTTCGCAATCTGAAGCGGAGTGTCCGCAAAAAAAGATAGAGATGAAAACTCTTTGATCTTAACGTGGCACG
>LUCH01000432.1:37807-185675 GCA_013368495.1 Paragonimus heterotremus
CGGAAGAACTGTTCTTCTCACTTTTTCAGTTGTTTGTGTATGTTTCATCACAAAATGTCATATGTATTCACGTTGTACATCACTCAGGTGATCGCAGGTTGAGCATTTTCATAAATCATTCGGTCAGCCTCTTTCGAAAAGAAGCACCATAATCGAGTTCCACTCTTGTTAGAGCCCGTGTATTGTGTATATGTTCGTCACAGCCGGAGTTAAAACCTCGGCCACGTTATCATGAGGCAACCATGTTGACTATTGCACCATTGACCTCACATTAAGTACGACCGATTAATCATATTTGAACGCTCGGCCACATTCGCTTATGAGTAGTGCTCACCACAGTACAGTACTTCTTTTCAAAAGCTACTGGTGGGAAAGTCCGTGAGAATGTGACAACGGTCAGCTGTGAATGATTTTCAACTTATGTTAACTCACATCTCCTACTACCTACTGCCAGTCCTGTTCGTTATGTACTTTTTCTAATTAAACTTCTCGAGCTTCTTATCTCTTGATTCCATTTTATTCTCAATATATTTCGTACGCTTTATGTTGCAGTGTCTGTTCGCAAACTGTTCGATGACGAGTCACCACTGGGTTTGTTCTTACGATGGACTGAGGATGGACCGGAACGTTTCAACCAGCTGCTTGGTATCAAACGTCTGGTGTTACAAGAAAACGAAACCGGGGACATCGAAGTGAGCACGGTTTGATTCATTTTGTATCTGCCCGCAAACTATGCAGCGTTCGATATGCCGTTAACTCGGCTTGCTTTGAATCTTTACTGTGATTATTACTGCTATTGTTATTATTATTATTACTATTACTACTACTACTGCTGGTGTTTACGTGACCAACGTTAAAATCACAACAAACGGAAGGATTAAAACAAAATGTGATGAAAATATCTGAGTTCGTGAATAATTTGGAGAATATAAACAACATAGGCGTCATTGACTACAGCGTTTGCAGTGCTCCAGTGTATCATTACTCAGAGTTGTCCATTGTCTTTTTGATAGTAATCATGTAGTTGGGGACGCGCTATTGAAGTGGGCTTTGACTTAGTGTGTGAAGTTTTCATGCCTCAGATTCATTTTGTACGCCAACCACAAAGGTATCACCCCTCTACTAACCCAGTGTATGTAAATAACGTACGACATGATAAATGATGGATTGACGTATGTAGGGTTTGTCATCTTGGGTAGGTGGTCCTATTGTGCACTTTTCTCTTGAACATTCTGCCTTTGCATATTCCTCTTGTACCGTCCAAGTCACAAGCTAGATATGTTGACCTTGTGCGTATTTAAGCGTCTACTGCATCAGTAATTTAACAAACGTTTTGCTCGATACTGTGACCAATTTATTCTAATAACACTGATTACTGCCTAAGACCAAAAATGACAGAGATAACCAGCTGTTGCCACTGATACCTACGTACTCATATCTCATAAATTCTCTGGGTCTGTTTTCTTTACAGCTGTTCCCAATGAACAGCAATTTCGAGATAAGTTTGCTTCTCATATTATGATCATACTGTGTGGTATTGATCTTCTCATCCTTTGTTTTTTGTATAACATTTATTTTCCTTTCGACCTCCTTCAGTGGTTCGGCTTCAGCCTACCAGAGTTGCAAACCTTCTTAGGCATACTGAATCAGGAAGAGGCGGATTATCGAAGGCGGATTGAACTCAAGTATGAACTGAGACGCAAAGAAGTTCTCAGGCTTATGGCTCTGCATGAGAGCCACCAACTCTCGTCTCAGTCGAGCATCAGTTCCGTCGTGGACTCGTTGCCCACGCTGCTGATACGTGCCAGTCCATCTGCTGTAGACCAACCGATTGGATCATCTTCACAGGACTACTCTGAACGATCTGGTTTCAACAACTCTCTCCAAGTTCCCGTTTCACCTGTTTTACGAGAGCGTAATGACCAGCCCGGGGTTAGTTCGAGTAAGTGCTGCTTATTCCTTTTGGCTGCGCAGTCTGATAACTTTTTCCTTCAAGATCGTTCACGAATGTAACTGAAAACCTTCCTGTTAATAATCCCTTCGTTCTCTTTTTCGTGTGACATCGCGTCCCTCCCAACCAACGTGTTTTTAGAAGAGAAAGATGTTTTTATTATTTAGGTCCCATCCTCCCTCGCTCTTTTACTTCCTAGTTAAGGTTTGTTTGTCCTCTTCCTCGGTGTGAGCCAGTGATATATTGATATTGATGAAAGACAGTAGGTTTGTACGAATCTACCCGTCTTGTTTACAGTCCAGTGACATCGCTCTCTGCTTGATCTACCAAGTATTCGTGGTTCACTCTATACATGTTAAGTGTCCCATCTTTTCCATTGCTGAAGCGATCGTCATCAATCTGATGACTTCCTCTCTATAGGTTGAAGAGAATTTCGTTACTGCGTTGTGACTGTCATGATCATCCACTGATAACACAATTTGTATGTGGCACAAGCACATCCAATGCGCATCTTTGACCGAACAATCGAATCACACCTCCCGCATTCTCTTATTCACAGTTTATGGTTATCAACGATGAAATTGCGAGTTCCAATGTCAAATTTATTTTCCTCTACTTTTGAGGTGTGTGACGAGAAAAGACATTGAGTGCACTTTAGAACATTTTTATGAACGAATTATTAACCGATTATCTAAGCACCATTATTTGAGAATTCGTATCTTTAAGCAACTAATTTTGCGGCTTCTGTGCGAAGTGACCTTCTGTGGTGATGTTTTTAGTAACATATGAACTGGGTATTATCTGAGCTGTTGTAGCCATCAGTTGAAATAGGAGCACTAACTGGCTTTAAATGACAAACTTTAATATCGCAACAAATTCTTACAAATTTCAAGAACAGTCAGACGACGTCTCTCGGATGTTAGTGGTTTAAGGAGCGACTGCAATTTTTTTCGATCAAAAACGTAATAATCTGATAATACCTACATTTAGTCCATGAGAATGCCTAATGGTGAGGACGTGGCCTGCTTATAATGCTGTTTGAGCTACGGTTTATTAACCGACTTCTATGTAAGCTTATTCAGCCTGACAGTCTTGGTAGCTGAAACTATCTTCACAGTGCAAATCTTTAAGGTTACATTCACCATTTATCCCTGTATCTAACCTCCACGAAGACAAAATTCAATTGTCTGGAGCGGCGCTGACAATCTGCATATTGTAGTGTGTTTATCAGTTTCTATGTGTACTTTATTCCTATTGCTATATAACCAATGTACAGAGTTCTGAAACTATCTCAGCAAGTGCTAGCCATTTTTCGCTTTTACTACACAAACATTTACGCATTCTACTACTCACTTTTATTTTATGCTCTGTGTATAATATGTTGAACTTTCGAATTTATTGAGCATCCGAATCTGTCAACGTGTGAATCGTTTTGTTTTCTGGCCTGATGTCTAGTGTTTTGTAGCACCTGTTTATTTTTTCATCTAGAATCGAACCGGATCACAAAATGGTTTCATCGTATGATGCTTGTATTGAAATCAACTGTAAGTTAATGTCTGGGATCATGAGGATAGTTTTGATAGGACGTCCGTTGAAATATATTCTTTTCACAGTTGGTCTCAACTGGCTGTTTCAAAGCTTGTTGATGAATACGACACTGAAAATGGAACGCGCTTTTTCCATTGCTTATAGGTGATTGATTTAAGGAGCTTTCTTAAGCTTATGTCGACAATAATCTATTACCCTGAACTGTCATAGTAGGTCATAATAACGACGCCCGACTGTCATTAATACAGTATGGAGTCTGAACCCCGATTGATATGACTACTCCTGTCTGACTATGGGTAACATGACAGTTTGTAGGCTGTGACCATGTACGTCGTCTGATTGTGAACACCTGGCGGTGTTATTGCTAACTACCCGTTTAATTTCTCGGCGTTACGCGCAATCCTACTGTGAGATGGTTTCCTCATATGCTGATGTCTCCATAAAGTGATCTAATTGACAATCTATAATCGACGTCTGAAATCTTTCTGCCTCATTAAGTCCTTCGTTTTGTTACCACATGTATGCTCCTTCACCGTGCATACTGTTCATTTCACTCTCGGCTTTATTGTTTTAGCTTCCTATCCTCTAATGCCCTCTTAAAATAGTTGTCACGTAGCAGTGTGAGTTTTTGTGCACATCTGATTGATTTTTAAAAAATCACTTAGTCCCTTATTTTTATCTGGCCCAATTCCTGTTAGTTTAGCTTTTCTAAACGTACTTGGTATTTTTGAATCAACTCAATTCTAACTCTTTGTTTTAATACGTTTAGCTCTTTTGTTGCTCCTTACCTAGTTTGATTTCTGTGCAAGTTCAGTCTTCCAGTTTTGACTCAATTACGAAACTGTTTCGGTGGTTCTTTTTTGTTGATATCAATTGTGGTTGTCCGTTGTCTCCGTTCATGAATTTTATATTACTCACATTGTCCTTCATTTTCTGATGACGTATGTCTGTAAGTAAACATTCATCCCTAGATACATGAGGTCTATTGTTGGCTTGGATATCACTAGCCCCGTATATCTCTATTGACAAGTTTAATTTGAATCTGATGCGCAGCGTTTAACTTGCAGTTTTGACAACCAAGTATTTGAGCGCGTAGTTTTCGGCTCCATTGAAAATAAGCTTCATTTGAACACCCATTATATTTGTATGCTTCACAGCCAAACTGCTGTGTATTTATGTCAATCCCCTGGGACTCCAGTTGTCTTGTGTAACACATTCAAATCATCCTGTTTGGTCGGGTAACAGCATGAGTACGACACTTTAATGTGCAGTTGTTGTCGTCACCAGTTGAAAGAAAGACACTGTTTGGATTATTGTTATTGAGGGCGGGTTAGTGGATGACTGATTCTAACAGCGGCGAATTATGAGTTGTTTACGTTTTATCCTTTTTGTTCGTTTACATAGTTTCCAGTTAGCTCACATGAGCTAATGTTCTACAGATTCACATTTCGAGGTGACTCATTACGACAGACGTCGACTTTCAGTCACCTCAGCTAAGTGGTTTCATATCGTCGATTTGATATGACCATTGTGTCTTCTGAGCTCCAGGTGTTGTTATAAGACTGACAGGCTCCTTCGTCTGTTTTCACTCCGGATGAACTGTCGTTGGTTGTAGGTACGAATGCTGCGTATCTGGAGAATTAGTGGTGGATGGTCACGAACAGTACATCCGAGGTTTGGTTGGCATTTACCAATTTAGGCTACCTGTGAAAGGCCAGTTACATACTTACATTGTAAGAGCAGTCTTACTGTACGGTTGCGAAACTTGGTCCTTCAGCTCAGAGGATATATCCACAACGGGTCTTTTTTACACACTCGTGTTTACCAGGCTTTAGTAGAGTGTAGTTGAAACATCGTGTGAACAGCGACGGAATTCCTCAGTGTGTCTCTCACTGGACAGACTCTGTCAACTAATTATCATAATAATCTCGTCTCACACACTTCGTTGTCTTAGACATGAGTGTCAGCTCACAGCTTGCTACGTGGTTGGGTGGTTAAGATGAAAACGGCAGTTTGACGGTCAGTATGTGATTTAGGCTCGGGGCTGTAGCGTTAAGACTGACTTCAATAGGCTGTCTGCGACCCAAGGGGCGGTGTCTGTCACGGCGATATCTAGGAGTCCGAGACTCTCGCGCTGCGATCCTCGGTGTGACTCAATTTGACTTCTGTACTTTTCTTTTTAACCTAAAAATGTTTCCCCATGTTTTCGACACGTTTTCCAATTCACTTAACGGGTCGTGTTAAGCGTTTATATATATTCAATCATGCGGTTGCAGGTTCCGGCTCCGATCACTTCGATCATTCGCATACAGGTATGAACAGCCTGGCAGTATTTAGTTCACACACGCCACTCAGTTTATCGTCTTGCAATATGGAGGACGAAAACTGTATATAATCTGTAACTTTAGACTTACTGCGTAAATCATGCTTTTTGGTTTAATGGGTTGTGACCCAAATCCATTCTCATACACACCGTCTGTGTTCCCGTTAGAGATCTGCACAGTCCTTCGATTTCCAAGGCTATCTTGTTTGTGCTTGCGTATATCAACATATCGAACTCTTTTTTATCTATACATTTCATAGCATTGTGACTCTTATCTGGTCTTGTATCGCTTCATAGTTCAAGCCGCTGTTCCGTAGGTTTGAGTTTGTTTCGATCGGTTTTTTTAGTGCGTCTTGCTGGTTGCTCTTTTCGCACCATTCATTCCTGACAGAACGTTGTTTTAACTGATCATTTATGTTAGTCCTTTGTGTCCTTTTAGTTTCAGACTTGAACGGAGAATCAGAGCCGAACGATTCACACACAATATGCGCGCTCAATCGAGACACTACGGCTCTCATGCATGCAGCTTCGGCGGACCCGAGTCCAACACACTTCGCTGATCCTCGACGATCCATAGCTGCTACTTCTTCCACCCTGCCACGTTTGTTTGGTGCTGGGGCAAGGGGTAAGACCACATTGTTCCGACCCTCTGCTTATAAGCAAATGAAGAAAGCTGAGAAAGCCCAAGAGAAACGTCTGGCCAAGCTGGAGAAAGAACGAATGAAGGAGGAAAAAAGGCGTCAAAAGGCGGAAGCTAAACAGACACAACATCAGCCTTCGGATGCGCGGCCTGCTCAATCGCGTCGACTCTTTGGGCTCACCGGACTTCCGTCTACTTCTTTTTCACCCTCCAGCTCAAACGGCGCTCGTTCCACGTTAAAGCGGTGAACAGTCAGTGAACTTGTGCACGTACCTATATGGCTCAAGCGTGAAAACTAATTTCTCTGTAAATACCCTTTTCTCGCCAACACTCGGCATCTTGTTTGAACACTCAAATCACGTCAATCTGCGGGTTCTAGTTCACGCTAACTTGTCTTTCAACCTGAAGACTTTAGAATGCAGCTAGACAAACAATATATTCGCCCTCTCCCCGCTTACCCATCCGGTGCGATGGCGGATGCGCTGACATTCTTATTAGCCGGTTTTCCAACGGCACTTGTTCGAGATGCGCTTAATAATCAACCTGTCTAGTTTCTTATTCATTTCGGATTCGGAACTTTATTTGCTGAGCTTCCTTTCGAATCTTATTTGAGTTTGTTTTACTGTTATTTCTCCCCAGCTAGCAATGATTTGTTGTGTTACCATCCTATACATGTGCATTTGGGATTCGACTCTATCTTTTGTGTGACCCAAATTGGAGAACACGTCAGTGTTTAGAGAGGGATGTGTATACTGGACTAGCAAAAGAGAGGGAGTTAGCGGTTTACAATATGGCCTACTCAGTTACTCATATTGGGTATGCGGTCATGCGTCAGGGCAGATATGGTGCACGTAGATATTCGTATCGGTACGTCGACCACTGGATGTTCATTTCACTGTCGCCTCGCGTCGACGACGTGCTGCACTCGTGTGTGCATCTTCCGATTCGGCCGTGCGACGTGTACGACACAACAGAGTGCGAATGCGACCTCGTAATTCTGCTGTCTGGTCCGAGTTTGTGACGCTGAGTCCAGTTGCATAACCCTTAAATTAGAAAACAACAGATTGTTGACAGAAAAGCAAATTTTTCCCGTAACAAATTTGAACAGCGAAGTCTAAAACGGTTTTTTGCGCAGTGTATCTCCCGAACACATTTCGCTGCATCTCAGCTCCATCTGCAGTCTGTGGATTTATATAACAAAGTTCAGTGGGCATTGTGAAGCTAAACAACAACAGCCACACAAACACACACTTCCATGCACATCAGTTACCAGAGCAGTCTGGCACTGAAAAACAAGTCTTTTTGTATGCAGAAGGGTGGCTTCCATTCGCTAATTGCCACCGTCTCCGCCACCCCTCTGTGTACAGAAAGATTTGTTCGTCAATGTCAGATTGTCTTGGTAACTGGTGTGCATTAATGTGTGTGTATTTGTGAGTGTGTTGATTTTGTAGTTTAGCTTCACAATGTCCATTGAACTTTGCTATATAGACCCACAAACTGCAGTATACACCTGATGAGATGCAGCGAAATGTGCTCAAGAGATACATTGTGCAAAAAACTGTTTCTGAATTCTCTGTTCAGAATAGGGACAGTTCACGGAGTTATGAGTATTCATTCGAACTTACCGCTATCAGGTTAGGGTCGAAGGCGCTTTTGCATTGTCGCGTTCTAGTTCGTTCAGATGAGGTAAGACATGGCATTCTGTGATAGGTAGATTGGAAAAAGCAAGTTCGAATTGAGATTACGGTAGTTTCCTTTAGTTAACAGCTATCAACACGTTATACTACGTTAATTTTATTTGCTGTCTAATGCTTATGTTGATGTATCCCAATAGCAACTCAATCTTGTACGTGCGGTACTACCACGATTCTTACCGCGGTTGAACGCTCTACACACATATTGGTTTGAACAAAGAGACGATGGCATGGTTGCACAGTGTATCTTGAAGTATTTCTCTGTATCTTTCAGCTTATACTGCAGGTAAAAGTATTTTTATGGGAAGGTCTGACAGTTTACTAATAAATAAAACAATGCAATGAGGCAAGTACATCCAAGATAGTACACCACTTGTTCATGATTGCCCGGTCTAACTTTCGCTGCCGTGACTATGACAGCATGACGATCGGTGTACACTCCCTGCAAAGCGTGATATACAGCTTCGTGATTATTTCTGCTTCCACAAAAATCCGTAACCGACTGCCTCTGATTGCATAACCGATCCTAAATACCTGTGTTGTGCTAATCCGATTATCGGCACTTACATTCTGATGTTTCAGTGGTTGGATACAGTTCTCAACGTAGTCGGTTGCTGCGTGGGTTAGTGGTTTCTTAGTTCCTTTATGGCGTTTCGAGTTTGACCCTCATTTGCAATGTTTTTTACCGGCGGTGTTGGTGTCCAAGTTTCAATATGCAGCATAAATAGCGCACACACATCATAGGTGCCATTTGTTGAAAACGTGTTACTTCTCGAATTGAATGCAAATAGCTAGTGCTTGTGGCACTAAATTTCAAGTTTGTAAGGTTTCCATAGCTTACTTTACTAGCAAAAAGCGGCAGTAAGCTGAAAAAATGCAGTTGTTCCCAAACCTTCCGATTTTCGTCTGCTTATCTCGGCTTTGCTTATTGCGTGTTTGTTTTCACGCGTGACACTCTTAAACAATTTATTTCCATCGTGGTCTCATGATACCCAATCCGATGTTATCTCTAAATGCCATCCCGCTTGATCACTTCGCCAACATTCCAGTTTGTCCGAGTGACTGACGTCCATTGGCTGCAGCTTTCCGTGAGTCATTGGTTGACCTCTTTTCGTTAGGTTCGTCCGCTCCAATCCCTTTCTATAGACTTTAAATTCCCGGCGACTGACCCGTCGTTGAATGGTTTTCGAGGCTGGATTTCTGTGACAGATACTTTTATCTTGCCAGTTACCTCCGCCATCGCAATGGCTGTCTGAGTATTACACGTTCACAGTTCGTGTTAGAAAGGCAATGTTTGGCAGCCTCAGGTGTTCAGTCGGTCGGCAACGCGGGTACTTTTCATATACGAGCCTTTGGAGGGACTTTTCGTCTGATATTCCATCTGTTTGCCAATCCATTCCGATTGCTTGCTCATAATGTGATCGACATTTTCGCCTGTGACCCCATAGTATGTCGGAATTTAGTTATCATTCATCCCTGCATTTAGGTTTATTGAAAACCACCGTTTCTTTTTTTAAATAACGAACGTTGCGAAACTGCCCTCGACATGATTGTAAGTTTACTCGTGTGGGCACACTATTCTGCCCCCTAAACACGATATGACATCTGAGACATACCAGCGTAAAAACACCATCTGCTACGAGTGGATGCCTCCAAGAAAGTACATTCGTTGTAATGTGTCTGCCATGTTAGATCGGTAGGGTGGGGCTGATAAATGGTCGTCATCATTTCGGCCGGACCTCTGATCAAACGAAGCTGCCTACTTAACAAGATGCTCAACACTGAGTGAGTTCGAAGTATGCATATTCTGTTAGCAAACGATATTGAGTCTGCGGAAATTTCGGGGTCTAAAATTTGCTATTCGCAGTTTCCTGATGCCTCTACACGAGCGAATCACAGTAAAAGTGGACGACCATAAACTCTGTCTGAGCGAAACGGGTGCAGAATCTACCGACTCACACCTACTGCAACAAGTTTCCTGGTTGTAAAAATTCACACGTGCGCCAGACACTTCAGCACAAATCATTCAAGAAATATTTCATCACTGGTGAGTAGTAGGGGATTTGGTTTATTTCAAGTTGAACATCACCCTACAATTGATCGCAGCTGTCGCATTCCCATAGACTTTCCAATCGGCCCCTTTCGAAAAGAAGCACTAGACTCGAGTTTCGCTCTAATTAGAGCTCGTCAGTAGTGCATATCATCGCCACTGCCGGGACTTGAACCACGGACATGCTGTTCATGAGGCAACCGTGTTCACCACTGCGCCATTGACCTCACGTTAGGCGCGACCGAATTATCATATGTGAACACCCAACCACTTTCGCTTGTGAGTAATGATCAGGTTGCCCGATCGTCTCGAAATGGAGACACAGTTACTGTCTGTTAACTCCAATCGATGACTCCTCGATTAGGACTTCTCTGCAAGTTGAAATCACAGAAATCATTGACTGGTTGAGCGATATTTGATTACTGGTGTCTAACGTGAGGTCAATGGCGCAGTGGTGAACACGGTTGCCTCATGAACAGCATGTCCGTGGTTCAAGTCCCGGCAGTGGCGATGATATGCACTACTGAAGAGCTCTAATGAGAGCGAAACTCGAGTCTAGTGCTTCTTTTCGAAAGGAGCCGACTGGAAAGTCTATGGGAATGCGACTGCTGCGATCAATTTTGGGTGATGTTCAACTTGAAATATTTCATCGTTGGTCGTGATTTGGGTATTCTAAGAAAAATCAGTTTCCCTCAATCACAAGTAGTTACTATCATCTGGCCGACTTCCAATTGGGAAACTGTAATACTTTATTTTGAGTTTACACCAAGCCTAGACAGTGTTGATGTGTTACTAGCATGAACTAAGGAAGGACATCATGTGGTTTCGTCTGTTTAGTTGAACTTTGAATCACCCTGTCGATGTGGTAGGAGAAACATCTGATAGGCTGTCAAGATGGTCCTGGTGCACAACATACATCACGTTTATATTAAAACCAATGAGGCCATGTTATTATAAGCTGCGGCTGATTTGATGAGGTGGTCGCTTACTCACAGACCAGACAGCTATCGATATGTAGAAAGTTGACTGACTTCGTCAGCTTAGCATGGCTTTTTCAACACTAGAAACGCCAGTGGTTCCGGATCACTTTAGGTGTTTGGTTATCCGCCGAGCTGTATACGTTTAATCGTCAACCGAGGTGACATCAGTGATGCCTACGAGTTTGAGCGTTGCAGATGTTGAAAGATGTTAAATGTCCGTCTTTGTATAAAACAGTAGGGTGAACCTTTCACCTCTAGTCTGATTGGCTACATCTTGTTGACCTTACTCTGGTTGGTTGTTTGTTAACATTTTTCAACTTCGTTCGGGTCAGCCCCATCTTTTGAACTTCCATATGGTACGTTGTTCCTCGTTATTCTTTGACTAGTGTGTTGATATGTGTGTGTTCATTCGCGCAGTTGTGCATTGGTATTCGGCCGTAACCATATTTGCGCCTACCCGAGTCCACAAAGTAAGGCAAAATCTCTGAAACAGTATGATGGTTGTCGAGCCCTAAAGTTGAGTTGAAGGCTTCCTTAAGACGGGATTACCGTTATCACTGCCTACCTATGCAGGGTTGCCGGACAGTCAACCTTAAGAGGAATAGAAAAAACGCCCTGCTGACTGCTTTCAAATGAGCTCCTTCCCAAACAGTTTTATGATTTTTTTTCTGACCTCAGCGGTTTTGTTCTATTCATGATTTTCCAATGTACACTAGGCAAGAATTTTGGTTCGGAAATTATGCATTTGGGTTTGAAAAGAATACAACTATTGTCACAAACTCTGAGTTATTTTATAATTTCGTTGCAGCTATAGGTTTTGTCAAACTGGTGATTTTGATCGAAACTGTTCAGTGCTTTCTCATTGGTGTGCGTTAGGCCTGTACGATCGAACTGGGTTTTGTGTGCATTGTTCAATAACTGTGAAATGTTTCGTTCGTTGAAGATTGAAATTCGTCACGTTAAAGTAAATCTGGTTGGCTTGTAACGGGCACAGTTGGACAACCATAGTCAATATATGCACATAATAAGCAGCTGATTATTGATTCCATTTTCGAGGTAGTTTAGTGGTAATGACACTATTCATGGATCACATGATCATTAATTTATGTTCACATAATTATCATCCTTGTACATCCCGATTTAGTGTTTCATGGGGTTTCTTGAATGAGTGCACAGCTCAGTCAACTCGACTATCGCCCTGGTGAAGTAACAGGCTCGAATTCCGTAAGTTAAGACTGGCGGTTGTTTTTGGCATGAAATGCCAGTTAGATATACAGGTGTCACACATACAAACCGCAACTGAATGTGGTCGTCGTGTAAATACCATTCGACGAAGCACAATCCTACTATCGGCTACAAGTTTCTGGTTCGATCCCAGCTTTTTTATAGGTCTTGCTATCTTGGTTTGAGCAGCCCTACATGACCTAACCAACGTGTTTTTCCGTGTACACTGATCCGTAGCTGTTAGATGATCCGTTCATTCAGCTGATTGGAATTCATCATATTTTAAACGGTAATTGGCCACTTATAGTAATCACAGTCAAATTACCTTTGTCAGTGTGCACACACAGGACTCAGCTGATCATAATGACCAAGATTTATTATTGATTATCTTCTTGGGGTAACTAATTCGTGATCACATGAAGTGCAAACCACAAGATTGTTGACCCCAACCCCATTCATCTCAACTGCTCCGGTGACTAGGTGTGAACAGCCCTATATTAATCAATCCACATCCGATTTAGTAAGTCAAACGTCTGCCAGCAGAACGGGATGCATAATTAGGAGACGTTTTAGGCCCCATTTGCTTGTTCCTACTCGTCGTAATCAAAAGGGTTATGATGTGAACCTACTGCTTTAAATTATACAAAGTAATTAGTATGTGAGTTTCTACTAGTTACCTTTCTTCCAATTCACGATATTTATCGTCTATTCGTTCCGAAACTTTTCGATTGTCATCATCCATTCCAAAATTGGTCCGACGGTCCAGTAAGAACTTATGCGTTGCCATTTTGTCGTTGATCTCTCTGAGAGAATGACGCATATTTTTAAAATTCTCCGCGCTTGGTAGCTCATAATCAAGAATTCCGTCCAAATGAGCCTGTGAAACAACATACATAACCGATATATCATTGACTGCCACAGGTTCATAAAATTAGTTGAGTTAAAAATTACAATTCGTAAGTCGGCACCTGTTCTTGAAGGTGTTTTGGTTGCTTAACAAACCTGGGATTATGAATTACAAAGTAATGTTTTGTCCTTCATTGACAGACTTTTTAAGAGTGTTCTTTAGCTGCTCATCTTCATATATGTTTTTATGGTTTCTTCACGTCAGTATAATGTATAAAACAATACAGAATAGTCGAGGTTAATGAGCATACTCACCTCTATGCGGCGAATCCGTTGTCTTGCTGTTTCAGACGAACTGGGTTCGGCTTTCCTCCATTCTTCGTGGAGATCACCGTTCCGCTAAAACGAAAAGCGGATTCGAATATAATTATTCAAGGTGTGTCAACTTGTACTGCATCAGAATCGATTTTCTGCTAGCCAACAGTTTATTCCACAATTCATTAGTATCACTGTAAGGAGCTGAAAATGGTTGTAAGTTAGTATTTTGACTACTGGACGTTATTATATCGCGTTGGTTATTGAATTCTTCCACTTCTGTTTATGACACTTGCCTTAACACATGTGGGTGGATAAGGCGGGAATTTAGGTTAGTTCTGGCCGCGTTTATTAGACAAGTGGACAGCCGTCTGAATAATAGCTTCAAGAGCAAAAATGTAACCTGCCTTATTAAGTATCCTTGCTTTTATGGCGATAAGCTATTGAACGTCATCTTGTGTGCTCACGTGATACTGAGCATAACTGTGCTTGTTAATTTGCAATTTTAACACAGTGGGAACAAGTTGTATTTGGTGTGCATTTGGTGAACTTCTTACATATTTTGTGTAGGTTTTACTGAAGGCTGATACTGATAATGACAAGGGGAAACATGCATATAAGCTGAGTGAATGTGGCATGGTTATTTGCACCTAAACGTGACTAAATACATTTTTTACGGTTTGGCTGCGTTACACTTAAGTCACAACGGTGTGCGGGGACGCATTAATGAATGTTCTAACCAAGACAGATCATCGAACGCTAAATATGCTGACTCGAAGCATGTGTTTACTGTAATGGGAATGGATGCTCCCGTTTGAAGCACATCTACCTTGCTTCTGAGTCCAGTACATTCCGGCTACCGTGGTTACTTTGTTTCGATCTAAACCCTGCATAATGTTGAGAATTTGGCATGATTGTAGATGTTCCTGCCCTCTGCCTTGTTGCAGTGGTATGATCCGTTCGGTTTGAGCGACTTCGAAGATACAGAGTAACACTAGAGAAACTCTTTGCGTCATCTTGTACCGTGTCGATCATTAAAAATGATGACAGGACGTACTAAGGGAAAAGGCATTGCTAGTAATGCTTTGGTGTCTGCTTTCTGTAATGTAATTACTCTCCTACACGATGTCCTTGTGGAATCGTTTTCACGTACACCCTGAATTAAGTTGGTGAACATCAGAAGTGTTCTGCTTACTGCGAGCTGTCTACCGTATTTCCGCTTGGCGTCTGTTAAGTATCACAGGTTTAGTAGTGTGGAAATATTTCATAGTTCCGCTCAAAAGACACATTTTCTACGTTTACAAAATTGAATTCTACTAGGTTCCGTAAGGACAGCTCTACATGTCTGCGCTGTTTATGCTGTCCAACACGATGGTGTGATTACTCGGGTTGTAACCTGTGGGACGGGTATTTTTTGCGTCAGATGAATGCCGTTTTGAAAATTGAATAAATCATCACTCGCCTGTTATCGACCTTGATTCGTGTAGGAACGCCCTCGGTCTTTAGACGTTTTAGAAAATCTAATCAATTCGCGGAAAAAGTTGCCAGTTGTGTGCTGTTGGTATAACGGGCTTTGGAAAAGCACTGAAACAGTTTTTCTGTATGTTTAGTGTTTTAAGAAGCCAATTTTTAATAGTTAATATACTAGTCACATGAAGTTGCACCTGAAAGTTTAGATAACATTTTTGTCGACCATCCGTGCTGTGAGATTAATATAGTAATGCTGAACATTGTGGTATCACATTCGTACAGACCTGATTACAGATTGTTGTCTAGAATAAGGTGTTGGTGAAATATAACAGGATGGAACCCATAGTCTTATGCTCTTTTCGAAGTGGGTCATTCGAATAGTTTATCTAAGCAGTATAAACGATGTTGGAATAATGTGCCATTGATAGCACCATCGTCATATCACTGCATGTTTCTCTCCCATATTTGGCGAACTTTGACTAGCTTTAACCATTTGGACGAAAACAGTTTATTACATAATCTTTCAAAATGTAAATAGAGGTGAATCGTTAAAACACCTTGTTTTCTAAGGCAAGCTTTAGATGTCCTTCGGAGTTTGGGATACGTCTTCAGACATGCCGGAAATGTGCAGTAGTGTTAATGGTCAACGCACATAAAGAACAGTCTATTGTCATCAGCGGCAGCGTGTTTGACATGTGGTACCCGAAGTGACTGTTGTAAATTGGATTGACAAGCTCAGCATTCCATTCTCGATCGTTTACAGCAAGGTGCACCATCTTAAAAAGAGTACACTGGATGCACTTTCTCACGGATTTTTCAGATTGAGTTCATAACATAAGCACCTGGAGTGTTCTGATAGGTATCATGACCAGGGATGACAAGCAAATGCGCAAGGACCAAATAAAATGACCACTTCGTTCTTTCTCACGGTTACATGGGCGTCCCACTGAACTCACACGTGATGTAGTGTCCAGTGCAGGTTCAGTGGCGTAGTTTTCAACGCGGCCACCAAATAAGCATGAAGTTCAACTGACCTCGCTGACACGCCGATAGAAAAACCTGTCGAAATGGGAATGCTACTGTCAAAAGCGAGTGGTATTCAGTTGACTCGTTTTAAGTTATCCCTTTTTCATTGCTTTTCTCAGGCGTACAACTAGGAATAATGAATTTTATGGTACTTAAGTGGTTGCAGGCTAACAGTACTGTCATGCTGCTTAATCCAAAAATAACTGTGTCTTGAAATGTTGTGTCAAAGTCCATCGTATCAAGACCAGCATTACACTCATAATCTACTCCAATAGATATTGATTCTGCTACTAGTAAACAGCTTGGTGGACTTGGTATCTAGAAAGAGGCTCAACTGAAAAAATATGGACTTTGGCTGGTGTTGAATCAACGACAGGAACAGAATGCTCACATGCACAAACTGCTTCAGATTATGGAGCTCCCAAGCCTAATTATAATCACCATATCCAGGCAGACAGGGTTTGAAAAATGGAAAAGCAAATTAAGTCTTGGATTTATATGATTCACAGAGAAGTTACAGGCTGGAGAAAGCTGGAAAAACTTATATGCCTGTGAATCTGTTTTAGGTGGCATAGAAAAAGCGATAGATAGGTAGAGTGTTCCATTTTCGAAAAGGTTAGTAATAGAAAGATTCCTGATGAGGAGGTCAAGTGATAACGAGCGGAGGAGAAACCCTACCCCTGACTATCGAGCATACAACAAGCGCACGGAACCATGAAGCGGACAACAAGAGATTAGCAACACCTGTGAGAACACAGATGTGTATTTACTCTACCACACGGATTACGACGATCACGTTATTTGAAATTTCATTTTTGTGCCCTGAATATGAGTCAGTTCCACGATTGACGTCAATCACCGGTGACACAGTTACCACAGACTCTGGCAGGTTGTTCCAGACTAAGGTCATTTGAAACACTATATCCCAAGTGACACTTGTGTGCACTGGTATCCAGTTTTGTTTTCCGGAAGATACTCCGCGTGAGTTGAATGACCGGTATACAGTGATTTACATGTGCCCGTGATAAATGAGTGCCACTTTTTTGAAGTCCAGCAATATATTACATTTAAGTCGCTTTGCATCTTCTTACATTCAGTCATACTGTGCAATACACGTCAAATTTTAGTGCCATCAACAAGTAGTGATAATGGAACTTGGTAAAGTGTAGGGTTTTAATCCTGAAATGTGTAGAGTAGTGATCTTAGCATGGAAAATTGTGGCATACAACCGACTACACAATATAGATCTCAAGACACCTCGTTCACTTTGACACCAATTTGACGACCTTGGAGTCAGTCGGTCAGCCGTAGAAGCAAAACATTTTCTATACAACA
This sequence comes from Paragonimus heterotremus, assembly GCA_013368495.1. Lineage (NCBI taxonomy): Eukaryota > Metazoa > Platyhelminthes > Trematoda > Plagiorchiida > Troglotrematidae > Paragonimus > Paragonimus heterotremus. Next base: position 55,210 of record LUCH01000432.1, read on the forward strand.
GTCATGAAACTTCACGCACAGTTTTGATTGGTTTGGTAGGTCAAACTGCTTAAGAAACACCTCATTTAGGTTAAGTTCATCAACCGTCTCTGTCCAATCTTCCCAAGCAACAAATAATTTAGCAACATGAGAATTATACAGATCCGTCTAAGATTGTGTTGTTCAACAACGGTCTGCATTTAGCAAGTGCGAATACCCAACCTTTGATGTTTTCTGTAGACTTTTCAAACAGTAAGCGCACAGCATTGAGTCGTTCTGAGAAGTAACAGTTTCACATCCACGAACAGTCGATGTACGAACAGTCTCTCCTATTCTGTTAGTCACGCTTAGTTTAACTGTTTGTTATAGAGGTCGTGGATCCGCCAGGAATACTAAATGTACGTGACCGGATGCGTGAAGTTGGACCGTCTTCCAGTCCACTGTTGTTTTATTCTTCAGGTAATGTACAATGAACCAAAAAATCAAGCCGTTTGACAGCTGAGAAATTGACCCAACCTACAGTAACATAAACCAACTAGGCAGGCTTAAAATTAGCACTGAGTCGTTCGATATCCTTAAACTAACACTTCTTCCGGACTCAAACTTCATAAGCATTCCGAGAAACGTGCACTGTTGTTTGTGATACGGTAACCCATGCGATTAACAAATCTTTTCACGGAAATATTGACGTCCAACTAAGTGGAGAAGCAAATGTCGCCTTATTCAAAGATGTAATTGGATTACTTGTTTACGGGGTGTGGACACATCTTGATGTTAAATGTTGCAGTTGGAGCACAGGTTATTCACGACATCGGTCCCATCTTTCTGTTCCTCTTCTATGATTGTTCTTATCATAGCTGTGTTCTACTTAGCCGTCGGTAGTAATCGCTGGTATCCTGCTTTTGATAATGACGACGAGGACAAACGTTACTGTTATAAAAAAGAACTGAAATTTCTGGAAATATAAAAACGGGACATCTGTTTACTACTCACAAGTCAGTCTTCAGAGGGGCGTTTCTTTTTCATCTGACCTACTCCACAAGGGCGTGTTTAACTGCGTACGACTCATTGCAGTTAACCGACTATTTCCACATACACTGATTATTGGACGGGGATTGGTCAGACTGTGTATTCAAGCCAAAAGAGCCCATATAGAGATTAGCCGAACTAAATTATTGAACTGTTATTTATCTGATTTACAGGATGTTAGTTTATCTCGCGTGTTACACATTTCGGGTAATCTTAGAGGAAGTGGACCATAAAATGCTAAATATAAAAGTTGACCCATATAGTGAAATGTATTCATAGTACGGTAGAATTCTGTTTGCATAGGACACTGAGAGTTTACAAACCTAAGCAGGTTAGTTCTTTTTTCAAATGCTTGCAGGAATAGCTTATTCTAACTCAGGTGGTGAGACCAACATTGTACCGGTATAGTGTTATGGAATTATCACTGAACCATATACGAACAGTTTCTAAGGTTCTAGCCGTGGTGTGGTTCTTGCTCGCGTTTGCAAGGCATTTACTGAAATTTCGTTCAAGAAGTTAATGATTTCTGCGTTTCCAACTAGGAGAAAAGTCGTAGTCGAGGGGTCATCGAATGGAGTTAACAGGACAATTGCTCTCTTCTCTTGGCGACCGGCCAACTCGGGCATTACTCACTGGTGAATGTCGTTGAGCGTTTACATATGATAAATCAGTTGTGCACAGTGTGACATCACTGGTGAACATGGTTGCTCCACAAAAGCGTGGCCGTGGTTCTTAGTCCCGACAGTGACACGATTGTGAACAATTGATGAGCTCTAACAAAGTTGAATACCGAGTTGGTTTCTCCTTCTCTGAAGGAGTTCACTGCGACATTTGCGATCAATTGTAGGTGTTGTCCAATTTATACAGAGCCGAAATCCCCTGCTAATAATCTGCACTCACTAACTAGTCAGTTACAATCACAAACTTCATGTGCTTTACTTGACAAACTGGTGATCGCCTGAGTACATATCTGTGATGAAAATCTACTCGATTCACCACTTATCCAAACCCCGACACAATAGGAGTTCTAACAAGAGACCAATCCAAACGTCGCGTTGAAGATACTACACCAGGATTGGACGAACAGTCTCAATGTTACGCCTTCTGTGATTCGCAGATTTCTTTGTTCCCTATTACACCAATTAACGTTCAGTTTGTGACTTTGTATGTGCTAATACGACCAACCAATGGGTAACTATGATTTCTTTAATACTGTTGTACATCCATAAGTTCGGCTTCTTGTCTTATGAATACGAACTGCTTACTGTAACCAGTACGAGGTCTTCTCCTTATTACCTGCGTGGGAGATTTCAATCCGAGTACGATTTCTAGAGCTATTCGAAGTCCCTAATTCCGAGTATTACAATATCCTCTCCTACAAACATGCATGCGGAAGATTATTCCACAAGTGGAATTCTAATCATTTACTAACTTCCTGTCCATTCCAATAAAAATTACTTTCGTGTGGGTCGGATTATAACTTGCTTCTCGTCGAGTGACCTCTTCAACATCTCGCACCGGTAAAGTTCGGCTGTGAGTGACGACAAATATTCTCTTAAAGTTCATAAGTACCCCTCGTCGCAATTCTAGATAAAAGCCTGGAATCACGTCGTTATTTGTCTACATCACACGTATGATATTTTTTGTCCTTGCTGTTGAAACGGTTAATGTTGCCACGGAGGTTTGCCTCCAAACTTCGGGACTTTCAGTAGATTTTCAAGCAAACCTCTCTCTCGGCCTCATCACTCTTCGTTTGTCATGGTTAACTCGCATCAGTCAGTGCAATCTAATAATGAATTATGTCAGCTACTACAACCTCAGCTGTTACAACACAAAATACCGAAACTCCGGCGGCTGGCATACGAAGACCTAAAATTAGATGAATCGGAAGGACACAGTGAAATCCCCTCTCTAAGTGGGAGTAGTGTTGTGATCCAAGAACGCGGATGGCACAAGGGTTATTTATTCGACAAAGCAACACATGGGTCAAGCATTTAAACCAGACCTGTCACAAAAGCACTCATTTGCACGCAGTATTCGGCCTCAGACAGTTTCGGCTACCACATATGTCAGTGCTCAGTTCCATTAAGTAGTAGGGACGGTTATGAGTGATGCTGTACTTTGATGATCCTTCCTGTAGTCTTCTTGTGGCTTGTACGTTGTCCAAAAATATGCCCTGCACCTGCTGCTGAATAGCCGCGGAGTGAGTAGTACAATAGGATCGCTCAACTTCACTGCAGTAGTTTTAGCGTTATGTGTATTTACACTGAACTACCAGCACCTCGAATAATGAGAGTGTTCGCTTCAGCGGTGAATTGTTCTGGACCTTCTGTAGACACGCGGTTCCACTTAACTTCTCCAGTCAACCTTCAACTGAGAACCATATTTTTTTCATCGTCAGGCAGCGTTCCAACTCGGGCTAAGTAATGAAATTAATGTGCATGTTCGGATATGAAACAGTGACCGGGCGAATGAACACTAGTCAGCATGGGCCAAATAAACGATGTTCATCAAGACGCTGATATCAAAAGCAAGCTGTTTTGGTCGTTATAGCAAGCGCTTTCCCTGAAAAATGTGGCATGTTTGAATGGAAATGATGTACTTTGCATACTATTACATGGCCAGTCCATGCAGACGATAAGCTATAAACCAGAGTTCCTTTTGGCCGCTTGATCTATCAGGATGAATGTCATGGTAGCTCCAGCATTCTGCCGGTTGGGTATAGATTTTAAAGCACCATTGTTTCTGATCGACTAAAAGGAGTGTTGTGTCCCGCTATACATGTGATCAGGCGACAAACCTGCGAGACTGTATGATGAGTGGAATCATATGACCCGACTTATTAATGCAACCTTGACCTTGGTTTGGTTTGCCTCAGTCGGAATTTCATCATGTGATATTAATGCCGGTATAAGATTTTAGCTGACCATTTCCGGTTGCTTACTAGTTCCATTGTGTATAACAAGAGGCAGTCAAACTGTTTTGCTTGCTGTAACACATTTTTGTTGACAGATATTTACTTAAGTAACAAGGAAAGCTGATCATCTAATTTTATGATGAGGGAGGGTTCCACTGCACCTGATATGCATTATTGGTCGGATGAGTACTTTTTATCTGTCTGGTGCGCCTACATTGCAAAACTGATGACGAAATGGAGTTAAAATTCTAGATTCCTGAATGTGCATGGATAAGACGGGAATTATACATTAACGTCTGACTACTGATGAGTAGCATAAAACAATACAAGATGTTTTGTTATCTCTCAACTTCGCTGATGGGCAGTCGGCGGTTTAGTTAATTTCGGATTGAGCATCACTCACAGGTGATTGCAGCCCCAGTTAACATTCCAGCGGTGTCCGGGATACGCGCTAATAAAGAGCTATTACAAGGGCAAAAATCCGAGCCTAGTGTTTCATTTTAAAAGGGGCCGGTTGGGATGTCTGTCTTAATACCAAATCTGTGAACATATTGTGGTGGATAATCAAACCGGAGGGGCTGGTATTCCAACACTCGTCCGAATACCTTAACGCAGGGGAGGTACGTCCAAAAACCCACAGCGAGCGAATCGACGACAGCATAGGTGACCGGATGAGCCATCGCTGAAATGGATCGGACAAACGGATGAGACATGGCAAGACAAATAGGATGGATGACCAGATCGGAGGCGCGATTATCCCAACACTCAGAGGAATATTCCGACACGGTTGTGAAATAAGATCAAAACACACAGTGGATAGATTGCAGACAATACGAGCGACCGCAAGAACCATCGCTCAACAAAATCGGACCAACGGACGAGGAAGACAGGCGGAATCTCCCCGATGGAAAGCGTCGGTTCCACACATAAACCGGGCAGAAGTGTACACGACGCGTGAACGGAAACCTCGGGGTGTTATGGGCTGGAATGCTGACTCATAAACGCGAGCGCGCGTGTGGCATGGTAACTAGCTTGTTGGAAGCCTTCTTGCTAGAATATGTGTGATGCCCAAACTGTAAGTACACTTTATACATAACGTCTCCGCAAACTACCGCGTTTAATGTAACAGTGGCCTGAATTTCTTGTCATTGGCTTCGACGCCTTTTGTCATACGCACACCACGGATAAAACGAATCACATCATTTGATATACCTTTTACGTGTAAGTACGCGTGATAACATACTTTTTTGTACTGTTGAGTAAATTGAGTACAGGATGAGTTTATCAGTTAGTTATCAGTTTCTCTTACAAATGTGTCTGCAATGAAGGATGCGCTCGAACCCTCCTTTTCTGCATTTAAAAGGATGTTAAAATCCCGGTAATGAGCCAAATTCCTCAAACTTGATTCTTTAAATTCTCACGAAGTTTTTCGTTCTCAGTGAAGTAATCCATGTGGGTTTGTTTTCTACACGTCATGCATATTTCATTGTCGAGCAATAAAGCCAGGACGGTTTGGACAGTTTTCGAGGAAGGTCAAAGTATTTGTGCACATCTGCTTATTAATGCTTGACTCGGATTAATGTCTTTAAAATAAGGTTGTTTGCAGTATGGCAGAAATGAAAACCATCCATTGAGGTTCCAACATTTCGTCTATTCTCTTCAGTCACAAATAGCACACGAACATGCACGGTCTTTCTTCACATGCTATTTTGTCTTGCTGTTTTCACTCATCAAAAGTCACGCGAACGTTAGAACATCATGGGATGTTGAAAATCCATTATCTTAACACTTACAGCAACAGTTTTATCAGTGCACAAACATCGGTAAAGAAAGCTATTATAATGGTTTCCTTCAGGTTAACTACTAAGCTTCTAGTCTGTTGTTCTGAAACCTGTGGGACCGCTGTCCCAGTTATGGTTCAGCTGGTGCCTTGTTTGAACAAAAAGGTGAGAACCACCCAAAATTTGAGAGTAAATAGGCCATCTGCATGCACTACATAACTCGACGAAGCTACTGTCATTTGGTTGTAAGCCGGACTTAAGCCTAACTTTTGTAACTGGCACTGCTGTTCTTAACTGGCATGATAAGTGATGGGGCCGAACATGAAAGTGACCTTAAGTTTCGATCATTTATTGATCTCTCACCCGGGTTGGGATTGTACCAATCCCGTGTTCTAAGTGAACCAGAAAACTCCACAGTTTTTACGAAAAACTTATGTCAAGTCGAACCAGCAAAATTTACGACATACTGAATAAGAAAATGGAAGCTGATTGTCTGGTTAAAGCTTGAAAAATGACGAAGACTAGCAAAACAGTGTATTTTATGTCAGGAATGTTGTTACAGTGCATGCATTAGTAACGAAATGAATGTTCTACATACCCACTTATATCTTTATTGAGACCTGAAAGATCTAGCCTACTAGTGGGTTTTTGAATCACGCAGTAAAATCATTCAAATGTTCTGTCGACTAATTCAATAGAAGACAAGAAATATGTTTCAGCAACCTAAGGGTAACATGTTTGCAGCAAAACGAGGATCACATCAGTTTTGTTTCCTGTCTGAAACAAACGGTTAGGTGTCGATCACATCAAACGAGGACTGAGCACAAAGTAAAGATATTAATCTGAGGAAACGGTCGGCTAAAACGAGAGTGGGTTATTTTCAGTAAACTTCCATAATGAGGCTCCATGCGGAAGAGGGATATATGTGATGGTGTCAAGTAATCAGAGGATGAGACTAGGATGGTATTTATGTGCACACTTGAAGACGAGAAATCGGTATCCGGTGTTCGCCATTAGTCAGCATACAGTTTTTTTGGACAGAAAATTTGTTGGGGTTTTTGAACTAGGTACAATCGGCAGATTTTCGCTGCTGTTAGACAATTGTATGGTTCATGCGAATGTATTTCATTAGCGTTAAATTCGTCTCTTTTACACAACAACTCACCTCTCCCGCTGGGAAACTGAAGTATACAAAAAAGCCCCGCTACTCGTTCAAGTGATGAATTCACTACAGGCGGCCAGGGAAGTAAAAATTCACTTATTAAAATTTGCATGAATAATTTATGATGTAATTCGCCGAGTAGTTTAGTGTTGCCTTTCCGTGTGTACTTTACCAGTTCGATTGTGCTTCTAAGATTGTGTTTTCGATACCTTAAAAATAAATGAGCTAAACAAGTGGCCAATTGGTTGAGAAGATAATAATACTGTGGCCTCGTCAATGCTACCGTTAGCTTAGCATGAGGACGTGACGTTTGTTCGACTTGTGTATCCGTTCATTTCTTAGCATCCAGATGTCTAGTAGAAGAAGGAAAATGAAACCAAGAAAAACGATGCTCAGACAGATATGGGACATCTCAACCGAAGGGACACTTCAGTATACGGGCAAATGGAGATCCGTCACAATAAAAGGAAGTGACGAATTACTGCAAAATATCATCGATCTTCAATATGGCTTAATGAAGTAAGCAAGTACTTGAATATGTATTAAGTATGCTGTAGAGTAGAGATAAACTACCGTAGAGCTCCCTTACTAATTATGTTACGCCCCAGAACACTGTGAATGATCACACATTCCTGAAATTTAAAACCAAATCGATGGTCACCTGTTTGGGAAGATCGGATTTTGTATACATTTTAGATGTTCGTCACAGGGCGGCAGTATATCAGCAGATCAAAACAAACACGAGACTGTTGCCGAGGTCGGAGTAAACTGAGTTGGCTGGAGGCCAGCTGAAGAGCAACACTTCTAATTTAACGAATATGCAACATTACTAATTAATAAAAGTGCCATGCTTCGGCATGTCTTTTACACGAATGGGTTATTTCCGATGTTGTGGAGTCACCCAATCAAGGGTAACTTCTGACGTGGTTACATAACTTAGAAATACATTACAGCTGAAGGTGTTCGCCATTCGCTTTAAAGAAGTGTACTTTCTGTATAGTTTCCAGATGCACAATGACTGACTTACTAGTGTAAGGTTGTTGAATATGTAGCTTGTTGAGATCGAGATAGGTACTGGTTTTCCCAGCCACTATTACAATGAACAACCATTTTATGATGGCGTGGCTGACATGACTGTCTCGAAGATGGAGTATAGCTCCGTAATACTTACCGCCGAAGTGTGCATTCCAAACCACAATGATTTTTAGAAGCACATATTTAATTAACGATTATCTGCGCCGACCACTTACATTTATATCATGCTGCAGACTCTGTTTTTGCTTATTCAGCAACAATCTGTAGGTGATAATTGTTCGCATAACTTGAAATTTGTGAGCACGACTTTACGTGTAACCATAGTGAAGCACAACCGTGGAGCTCCGACTCACCAAAGCCATGGTTTCACTTGAATAACTCTTACGTGAGTTCCGTAAGACTGCATTGTTATTGCTCACCAACTCGAAGCAGTAAGTCTTCATATTTCATCCTTAAATAACCCTCATATTGACTGTCACACAAAACGACCAGTGTTTTCAAGAATACACTTAGTAGTTTTGTCGTTAGCGATCCTTCCATCATAATGTAATGAATTAAACAAGAATTTTGTCTTCTCCTGTTCGGTTTGTGACTCGCCATTCTTCGATTAACCATGATTTTAGGATCTGTTAGCAATTTTTATCCATCCAGTGAATATGGAACGTTCGCTGTAGATTAAGATGGCGGATTAACAATTTTTCTTGTCCAACTGATAAACGTCATTTTATCCAATTGTTCCTTAAATCCAATCGAAAACAGATGTCAGGCAATGGAATTATATTTCACATGATCATGGTCCAAATGACATTCAAGAATTTTTTATTTGACATTGCAGTTCGCTGATGTACTCCATCGTACGAAACTCGCTGACCGTCACGCATACATGCCATTCACTAATTATAAGTTGCGAGCACTAATTCACATTATTTGACAGGTGTCCTTAACGTCTAACATAAGTCTGTTTGAAATACTTCAACAAACTTTAAAGTCTGCGAAGTTTTAACTTAGGTAACAGTAGCCTTCAAATTTTTTGACCGTAAGGTCTATGATACATGAATACATGTAGTCATTCAAAACAAGAATATGATATCTCGAGCATATTCAACTAAGAGCAGTGAAGAACAAATTAGCTATACACTCTCTACAGTGCCACTGCCCATTGGTTTATCTACCATTGTACACGGTGTGCGAGGAAAAACCTAGCAAGATAACAGAAAAACATTCAACCAGTGATCTAATTCTTCAGCACAGAAGCCCGATAATCCACATGATCATCATTCACGTATAGACTGTGGACAAGGCATCTAAATCGAATAGGTACTTCAGGGTTACTTGCTTTCGTCTTGTCAGTTAATGGATACGATTGACAGGACGATTTCTTACGACGCACTGTGATACATTTACTTAATCCACAACCGTGCCCACAAAACAAGTTCAGTCGTGCATTCATCAGACGATGATCAATTTGCGTTTATACTCCATTCTTCAATTGCAGGTGGTCAGGAAGGTGGTTTTCCGAATTAAAACCAAACCTCACATTACGCAGTACGTAGATAATTGGTGCGTAATGTTTTGCTCAATTGTGCCTAGTGACTTGTTAATGATACACTGAATATACGTGTACCTGGCTTGTTGACGAATCCACCAGTAACTAAGGGAGTTCACATAAACACATATCCGCTGGTGATGGGTAATCAAAAAGGTTATTTGTCATCCAGCGTCAAAAGCATGACGGTATGTGCAATCAGTCGGTTTCCTCCTGGATGCTTCCAAACAGAAAGAATACCGCAGATAGATCTGTATCCATCTGAGCAAGATTGCCTGCAAAACAGTGTGTGCCAACTAGATGCTTTGCGATCAACTACAGTGGAGAATAGGATACCATGTGAAAGACCGTTGTACGGAAGTACAGTGTCTGCAATGTTAGGACTATATGTGAACACAATAATAAACAAACAACCACTTAATAACACCAGCTCGGCGAGTATTTTAACGGCATCAAACTGTAGTCAGGATTTTTATTCTTATCTAAGTAATACATCTACATCTGCTTAAAGACGGAACTTATTGACTCGTTACATGGGGACTCGCACTTACTATGATCCGATAAACATATAATTTCTACGTGAAAATAAATATATCAAGGTTGCTAGTCATTATCAACGTCTGAGGTACATTTAGAACAAGAAAATTATGGTCAGATGAACACTGCCGTCCTATGGTATTCTGGCTAGCGAAATACACATACGTCTCTAGATAAACAGATTAGTGAACCGTAAAAAATGTTGTGTGGTGTTTACATCGCCTAAACACCTGGGTTACTGAGATAGTATTCAACGTCCAGGAAACGTTGCTTTTGTCATATCCAACAAGACAAACAAGTAGGATATCCCAAATCTGAAACACGTCATACAACAGTTTAAAAAAAAGTCATCTTAAATTAACTGCGTACATATTCACTCATAGACCAAGTGATGTTGATGTTTGAGCTGCTGTTCCCTTCGAAAATGACACCATTTGTTTCAGCGAACAAAACGAACGAAAATCTGGCTAGACAAGGAGTAAGTAGAGGGTTTGTGAATGGAAGTAGATTACTGACTGTGGCATGTTATCATAGGTTCACCGTGTTAGTCAGTGAAAAATTATGTTTAGACGAATTGTGAATAAAAAGAAAAAATCAGTAGGAACAAATAAGACGAAGGTTCATTGAGGCAGTTGGCAGCAATCATATCAGTAAGGAAAATTGAAATACACTGAAACAACGTTCCGTCTGATATGCACACTTATCGATCTGTGAGATTGAACTAGAATGATGGTTAGGAAACTTACATTGCAAGTTGTCTCTTACGTACTGTTAGAGAACCTTCAAACAATTCAGCCGTGACCACACAGTTGGACAATGTGTTCCAATGTGAATAAATCCTAGCTATGAGGCAGCTGTGTCCGCAAAATAACCTATGTATTCTGTCACTCAAATTCAGCTACTGTTCCCGTGAAAGCCCATCTTCACTTAGTGGTAGGAGATGTGCCGGTGGATGACTCGGAATGTGGAGTATACTGTGGGAAAAAATTAGGTCGCCACCCCCCCAGATGTCTGTAACTAATTCAGAATTGACCTAATTCTGTCAGTCTTTGTAGGTAAGGATTTTCGCAAACCCCGCAGTTATTCTAATGGCCCGTCCATGAACACTTCCAATAAATGTGAAATCTCTTTAAGAATAAAAGGCCTGTATGCCCGTTCCCAGGTGTGGGTAGATTATACAGGCAAAAGTGGTGGGGAACATTCACAGATGAAAGGTTTCACAAATTCTCCCTGAGTGGTTCACAACCATTTGTGCGCATTGTAATATTTAGATTACTAAACTTCTTTCGGAAAAAGTCACCGCAGTTTCATTTGGGGGTAACAGAGCAGGTGGTGTACTGAATAAAAGCTAATTTGATCCTCAGTCCCACATTGTTAGTCAGTAGTACATGGAAAACTAATGCTTAATTGTTTAACTGCCGTGCTAGTTTCGCACAATGATAAAAATAACTGGTTTTAGCTCAAAAGTAAGCGTGATTGGTAACATAACCGCTGATAAATTAGATTAGCCTAAATTTGCACTTCCAACATCAAGGTATCATCTTTTTGGACTCAAGCACTCGGGATAAAAATGAGGGTACGGGGTGGCACCCAAGCAACATTCACTGTCTCATTTCATTGATTTTTTTTAACAAAAGCCACATTTAGTCAGGCAAAACTGTTATCCACACATCTGGAACCAGTTGGCTTTCGTCCTCCCGGACTTCTCCAGACAAGCCACATTAATCACGGAAACTCTAGTCTAGGTGAAGACCATTACTTACAGCCGCTAGCCTGCCAGTGAACATCTTCAGTTGTCTACGACAACCCTTGTTCTGCTGAGCTCTTTCTGTTGTACCAGTCAGTGTTCGGCCTGACCAACGGTTAGCTGACATCCTTAGTTCTGACAACCACCTGAGAAGGTACATCCTTCAACACCACGAACATATTTGCTGGATCATCACGACTAAGTATTAGTCTGTGAACTTCATTCCTGGCTATCCTTTGATGCCATCCGGTGCACAAGATTGAGCAAAAGCGTCAAGTGGTGCTAGCACCTTTTTGTTGTCAACAGTCACTGCTCACAGTCATAGCGTAACGACAATCTCACAATCAGTATATACGCACTGCCCTTGAAATCCATAGTGAGGGAATTGAATTCAGTTGTTGAATGAAACTTCTGAACGCAAGACATTAATCTATCGCTTGCGATGACCGACGGTAGTGAGGATCAACCAAATTTACTAGTTAATAATACTGATTAAGAACGAGATTCGGTCACAAGGAATATGAAGTTGTGAACAGACGACATAACATAATTGTTCCCAAATTCCAACAGAACTCAGAAAAATGTCCATTATGCGGACAACCGCTTTCATTAATTCGCATCAGGCATTTACGATTTAGTAGGAAATGGACAAAGGGAAAACCTATCCACATTACTCCGTGTGACGAAGCTGCCAGATATGGTCGATGCAAGCATCTTTGAGCGTATCAGACAAGCAATGTTGGTCAGTTCTCTCCTATGTCATTTCCTCGAAGTTCACAAGGATAGAATGCCCTTAAAATCGATACTTCACGTGTACAATTTTCCATGTCATGTTTCATCCCAAGGTCAGTGGAGCTACTAGATCCAATCAAATCCCAGCCGACCCGATTTCGTTTGATAGACTATTAACTTCGTCGACGCAATTGATTCAGCGATTAACGTGAATCACGAAATGGTTTCCTTAGACATAACCTAGTTATTCACGAACGTGGCCTTAAGAGAAACGGTTGGTCATTCCAGCGTTTACACTGAGAACAATCAAACTAAAGCCCGCGGTTCTCTTGACACTCAAAAGGGATTTAAACATTCTCAAACGTCCCATTTCGGCTAAATGGAAACTTCTACAGGCAAAATGATGCCGTCACTGTTGGGTTTTTGCTAGGTTTATTGCTCATAAACATGTTTATGACCAGATTAGAAACTAATGAAATACGTCACTTCCTCCTTGGCCGCTATCTCAATAAGCTTTTTATAGACGGTGGATTTTCTCTGCGAAGTGAGAACGAAGACACATCTGGCTGAATGTACAAGCAACAGTCAAAATGTGAGTGATGTTCAGCTTGAAATATATCCAGACAATATTAACTGACTTCAGTCTTGCTCATCCAAGCATTATATTCACCACCATTTCCATAAGTTGCCATGCTTCACAGAACGAATGGATCAGTTCAAGGGTTGGTCAATAGGAAGAAACTTGGACTGACCGATACACACAATTTTTCAGCTTTGTTTCACCGAAGTACAAGTGGAAGTTGGTTTGCTGTTTGACAAACCAAATTCAAAAGTTATCCACACCAGCTACACTACGGGATGAACTCCAGTACGTTCAAAACATGCTAAGCCAAAGTGGATATCCTAGCAATTCTTAGATAAAAAATGCAACCAAAAGCGAGTCACGAAATCATTCACACAGTGGATCGAAAGCGTCATTATAACATCCTATCGTACAGGAATGAAGTCATCAGTGAAATTATTGCCACGGAGTTCCTAACACAGTTGAGAGTGCTTGTCCTGAGACATAGGTCGACTAATTTTCCCATATCTGTCCGGTACTGCGGTCACATTCCAAAGACAGCTGGTCTATCATTTCTCTGTCCTTTTGTGTTTATGTTCTTACCTGTTGTTGTCAAGCGAGTCACATTAGGAGAACCACATGGGGGCGGTCGTAAAGGCCTCGTGAACACCTTCAGAATTGATTTCTTAATTTTCTGAACCTGTTTTCAGTCCGGTCAGTTCCTACTTATTTGACACTGATCATCAAATTCATTTATGAAACATTCACCACCATTGATCATCCCCTCCAGCAGAGTGTGATCCGCACCACTTTTGTGACTTTTAACCACCTATTAGTTAGCTGTACTTTTCATGTGCAACTGGGGCATGATTTGAGTAAATCGATGTTCTTGTTCATTCAGGTGCTAATGAAATGGTATGGTCATAGAAAGTTAGCAAATGTTGAAGTCACAAATTTGAGCCTCCACCAGAGATTTATTTCGCCAATATTGTAATGAACACATTAACAGTCTCAACGGAGGCGCATCCGATAATGTCTTTTGCCAGCTAAACCAAATTTGTTCATTGCATGCTAACTGTGAACTCGCTGTCTGTTCTCCAGTACAGTCAATTTATGGTGGTTACAAAAAGAAGGAATTTTTCAAAATCAGTTATCTTCATATCTTGCATTTGTACGATCTTATAGGTTCTACAAGTAACATGCACTCTCGTCCAAATAATATCCTGGGACAGGGTAAGCAGATCACTGTTCAGTGTTATTTTAAAGCTGGTGACATAAACTTAGCTTTCCGACGACCAAAACAATGGATACCCCAGAAAGTTTTCGACTTTCATTTGCGGTGGTGCACTGTTGTGAGCTTTGAAGTTGCGTGTGTACCTTTATAAAATCATTTGGGTCACTTCATCTGTTGTCGGAAGGAGTGAAGATTACTTAACTTTTAATATTATCCCAGCACTCGCCTTATTTTGTCATACAGTTGCAACAGTTATTGTCATGTTTCACTCCTTGAAATTCACATTCGCGTGTCTATTGCTTCCTAACAGGCTTGTTTTCTCACCCACACTATTTACAATTCGTGACAGTGCTGTCTGTACGGGCTACAAAGTGCACTGAGTTATTCACAGAAGAGATAAAATAAACCGTTGTAGCCTGCCGTATCGTTCATCGCATTGTCAAACTGAGTCTCGTATTTTACGCAATCTAGTTACATATAGTAATCTGAATGTCACTTTTGAGAGATTACCTAAATCCTCACCCAGTGTTTGGAAAGAACTCTGAAATGATTTTCAGTCCGTAGAAGTTGAAAATTCACAAGTTATCAAATGCCACTCTGTCGATGTGAGTAGTCCTAATTAGAGTGTAACTGAATAATCAGACTCCGTCACGAACCAGTTGCTTATTTGGGCTCATGGTTTATGTGTCTGTGGTGGTCTTTCATGTCATTTAAACAATACATTCTGAACTACATTTCACATAAGCCAAACATTCTCGATTAACAAGGAATAATGAGCAACAACAGAACGCACCATATTGATCGGTAGGTAATTTTGAATGATGTTCACACCGCACTTCTACTGGACACAAAATGGCGAAAATGTCACTAGTCAGCATGTCTGTTAATGGTTCACTAAAAATAGCAACTCATGGGTCTGCCTTTTGAATGGTTGTGGGAGAGAAAGTTACCGCTTGTTCAAATTTATACTTCATCTTTAAATAACATTTTACTTTGACTTAACTAAAACTTGTTACTGTGCATTTTACCTTACAAGTCATAATAAGCTCTACACGATAATGTTCGAAGAAGTTACTGCGGGAGACAGTTCGGATGGAACTAAACAAAAGTGCACTAAACTTATGATTCGAATCGACCGTGAGTAAAGACACTGTTTAAAAAAGAATTGATCTCTTCTGCGTGATAGGTTTTTGGTCCTACTGTTGTGATCCAAGAACGCGGATGACACGAGGGTTGTTCATTCGACTAAGCAACACAGGGGTTAAGCGTTTAAACAAGACAAAACCACTAATTTGCAAGCGGTATTCGGCCTCAGACCGCCTCGGTTACCACAGACGTCAATGCTCAGTTCCTTTAAGTAGCAAGGACCATTATGGGCGATGCTGCATTCTGACGTTTCTTTCTGCATCTTTACTGCGGCTTGTACGTTGTCAAAATATATGCTCTGGTCCTACTACTGAATAGCCGCGGTATGAGTAGTATAATACGTTTGCTCAACTTCACTGCACTACAATCTAGTTTAATCATTACCTTGTTGAGCGATAGTTTGATTACTGAGGGGGTCATCGATTAGAGTTAACAGACAGTAACTGTGTCTCCTATCGAGACGATCCGGCAACCTGATCATTACTCACAAGCGAAAGTGGTTGAGTGTTCACATATGATAATTCGGTCGTGCCTAACGTGAGGTCAATGGTGCAGTGGTAAACACGGTTGCCTGATGAAAGCGTGGCCGGAGTTCTAGTCCCGGTAGTGGCAAGGCTATGTGCTACTGACGAGCTGGAATGAGAGCAAAACATGTATCTAGTGCTTCTTTTCGGAAGGGCCTGACTGAAAAGTCTATGAGAATGCTACAGCTGCGATCAGTTATGGGTGATGTTCAGTTTGCATGAAAAAAACTCTAGTTTAAGGGAAGTTCACTTAGTGTCATCAATAAGGAGGAACACCATCGATGGCAATGTGTTTGTGTATATGGAAGTGTTGTGCTCCGCTTCAGGTATGCTATATTTGGGAAGAAAACCTGCTTGGCTATGAACTGAAGCTGGATCCAAATGTATATATCTTGTTCATTTTAATATATATATATATATATATATATACCACACACAATCAAACGCAAGCCTTTATTTCGATCGAGCCAGTAGGAAGCACTAACAGATAGGTCAGATTATTGGAGCAGGTAGGGTAAGATTTGAGAGGGAAAAGCTAAATCATTTGGTTCGCAAGACAAGCTATCATGCAAAGAGGTACACACAGTCCGTTTATTCTAGTTAACTTATCCCTACTCGTGGGATGGTGTCGACTGCGATCTTTCTACAATCCATCTGACGACTTCACAGATCCGCTAGAGGCAGATATCAACAGTTATCCACGCTGCGCGCTTGGTTGTGAAATGTAGATAAATTTGTTTACAGCACATTTAGGAAGAAGAATAGCTGAGTCGTGTCATCGAGACGTTTCCAGGGTGTTGGCAATGAGGAAACTGTGAATTCATGCTATAAATACACAACAGACCATGTATGCCATCTGCAAGCTCTGGTCTTTTTCGGCTGAACTATGTTCACTAACCACCGCAGTTAATGAATTTGGAGAAACAGTTGTAAGGACAACAAAGTACAGGACGAGATTTCCTTTCAATTTAATCCTCAGGTTACTTATGACACAATAAGCATGAAAAGATAACCATGGTGAATGAGAAAATCGGATAGCAAACATTACGGACTGCATGCTTGTTAGCAGTTGCACTTTTATTCTTCTCAGCGATGAGCTTGATAGGTTATGAGTTAGGAGAAATAAATTTTCCGCACGAACTGTTCCGCTGATATCTTCCAAGCTTAGCTAGGTCTTCTACAGGAAGCGTTCATGCAGAATGGCTACTAAGTGTGTTTCATTCAGGCAGTCGGCCTGAAACCTACTTCACTCGATGCGATAATAAATGGACATTTAATGGTCTCCCTTTCAAGAAAGAATATGTGGTTGGAGTTAGCACAAGTAAACTGAAAATGTCGATCAGAACAAATTATCGTGTACCCTAATTGTGCGAGAATATCCGTTCAACCCCCGTTGTTATGACACAACTGGAAAACAATATTCCGTGTTTTAATGTCAGTTGCCATTTGTATTCACCTGGATGCTAGTAACAAGCGTCATACTCTGTTAGCACTACAAATGGCCTGTGCGATCGTATGCGCGAACATTACACTTTGTGGCTGAACAGTGGTTTGATCAAGACGGTTACATGCTGGGCTGTTGCTCACTTGAACGACTGTTATCATTCTGTCAGTAAAAAAGATTCATTTCAGATCATCTACCCGCTGACGAGATTTCGATTGTCGACTTTTTCAAAGGCTTTCAGTATTTGATCGTACAATCCTGACCTCTGTGCTCCGAAAAATTTCGTGCAGAATCTTAACATTTTAGAATAATGTTTCCGTAATTGCCAGCAAACTGGTAGTCCATAATCTCTACCGCCAGGTTTTGTTGCTCACCATAGTTATTGGTTTCATATTTATCGTATCTTTATTAAATGTGATGTAAAAATTCTGGGCTTCGGCTGAACTCAAACTAGCAACGGAAAAAGCATTCCAATAAGCGGGAGGCGATCTACCAGCCGAGTTACGAAGCCAGACTGGAAGCTCACAAATTTCACACTTGGACTCAATTGTACATTGTGATGTAATTAGCTTAAAATCCAGATACAGAAAACAGGCTATATTGTTGCCATAACTCGTATGGATACTTCTAAACGGGCTAAAATGGTTATCCTTAACGATTAGAGTAGTTGTTTAATAGCCAGTTTAGTTAAACAGGTCCGGTTAAATAACATCAAAGGTATGAGCACCAACGCTCAATATATATATATATATATATATATATATATACTCACGTGGGCTGTGCATCATTTTAGCACTCGTGATGGAATGGTTGAAAGCCTGAAACCTAGCAGACCACCCTGAACGAACGGGCTCAGCGGTTCCAAAACAGCACAACTGAATTATGCAACCATACTCGGGCTGCTACTGAGTAAGTCATTTGAACACCGGATGTATCTGACATGGTGAACTTTATGTAAAAATTACCCACGTAAGACCAGCGTTCGTTTTTTCTTTCGTTGTGTCCTGATTTTACGCGCTCACTTGTGTAATAAAACCATATGAATAAGTGCAAGTGCATCATATAAGACTGTGAACCTTTATCATCACCCTCATTCTTGCCCATTTGTTTATCACACGTGACCGCATTTTACAACTTCTGTTCGAAAGTAACTGCCGGTGCCCAGTGTTTATTAGCCGTGTCCACATCCTTATGCCTTCAACATCAACAGCCTTTACAAGGCACACATAAATCAGTGGTTGTGAATGACCAAGGTTCGATCCACCAAATTTGCAAACACAGCATCAAAGGTTTAGATGTAATGAATGAGGCAGAATATAACCGGGTTGTATTTGGAACCGTTTCTTATGCTAGCAACATTAAACCGGGGACAACGCTGGTATAGTGAACTGACAAGACCAAAACAGGTGATGCACGATTTCGGTCGTGAAAAATTACTGTTTTGTATAAATGATGCAAATGAATGCTTTCATCGGGATAGCCCTCGCCTGAATCTCTCAAAGTTAAAAGGTTCATTCCTCGTTTCTGTGAGCGCCAGTCGTGCTATGATGGTCACAAATGAAACTGCATGTGGAACACTCGTACATTCCTGTTAGGTAAGGTATGTAATTACAGTTCTGTTATGCTTCTGTGATCACTGTCCGTCGTAGCTTTAGTGAAGTGTTTACCCGTTTATTCCTATACCTTCAGTGACTAAATTACTGTTTTTATTGCTTGATTCCGTTCTTACATACAGTCTTGGATTACAATCTGTTGTCATTTTTAGACACTGTTGGATACGGTGCGAAAGTCTAACGATGAAAGGAAAAGCGACTAAACACAACGAGAAAAATCAAAATCTTTCCGATTTTATGCGGTTTAGGTTCTTACGAAAATGTCCAGCTTTGTTAGCCGAATTATATTTGGTGTCATCGCTACTCCGTCTTCAACTTGGTACTATTATATAAACAGGTGAGTGAGTTAAGACTAAAGGCCATTCAGACGTTCTACGAAGAACTATGTTACTGCTTAAGCGAAACAATATATATGCGTACTCTGTCACTTGTTCTTGTGGAGCAGATTACATTGGTCAAGTATCACGGTAAATTTCGGAAACGCATCATTGGAAAATATTCACGCCGGTTGAAGTACAAAGAAACGCGATCGATCCACAACGTTGTTCCACTGATCTGGTTCAGTACAGCCACCAGGCGAACATGAATTTTGCTTTTCTACCGCTTACCAAGTAACTCGTTAGAAGCCCTCCGAGCGAGAACATTCTGTACTGTTCATGTTATTGGAATCAGGCTACTTGTCCCAGTGTTGTCAGCCATAGTGGTGTGTTCAAACACTCCGCCTATCATGGCATCAGACAAACTGGGTTGATGTCATCTTATGCCGTTAAGAAAACAAAAGAACGTGACGTAATGCATCAATTAGGTCCTCACCAAATGATCGACTAATATGCCAATTTTCTGTGACAAGTCTACTTAACATCTCGATCTAACCCTATTAATCCTTTAGGTAATTGCAGCGGCTTTAAGATGAATTGTCGAAAAAACATGTTCGTTCATGTCTCTTTATTCCCAAAGCAAATTGACGACATATATTTTGGATACTTCGGAATAGTCCGTAGACCTCAACTGTATGGACGGCGGAGCACACAGCTCCATTTAACACCAATCCATTCTTGAATTGATCAACTCCTGTCAGAGCTTGTTTTTACACAACATAATAAACAATTCAAAGAGCATTTTTTAAACTGATCATGGTCCTTTATTTGCTGTATGTCAGTAGCAAATATAGAGGCATAGTGTTTAAGGATTACTCATGAGGTGTGGCACCTTTTCATAGTAAATTTCAGAATTAATCATGCAAAGTTTATTGTGAGGTTTCGTTACTATGCAATCTGAACAAATTCGGATAAAACCAACCAATTTTATGGTGAAAATGTCACAGCTACAGCAGTGCACCTGTCCAGGTCCAATATAAAATGCAGTGATGCGTTATTGATTGGTCCATCGTGTTCGGTCCAACATTTTACGACGATTCGTTTGCAGGCACAAATTGCTCGGGGCTGTTATAGTTAGTTTTGTCATTAGATTTTATACAGATCGATTCTCAGCACGGATTATTATCAGATAACGATTTCGCTTACTTGGACACTCATAGTACGCTAACCGGTGAAATGTTTTAAATCCGAGGGAGTTAAAGACAAGCGTGAACGTTGTTCGAAATGCACTGATTGGCCTATCACTTAGTTGATTCAACGGTTAGTGAAAAGATTCGTAAACAGAAAGGTTGGACCTATTGGACAGAACCGTAGCACTATGGTGTGAGAAATTATGAAAAGATTTGACCTGTTCTTAACCTTCGAAGCTTATATCTGTCCGCATTACTGCCATGTAAGAATGGACAGGCTAACTGTGGGAATTTGATTAAACTGTACATTACGCACTCTCAGGACATGAAAACTGAAACTGTTCAAGTTCTTATGTCTGATCTACTGCATCTGTGTTTGTGTCCCTGTTACTTGGTGTCAAATGTAATTGCCTATAAGTCAAGGCATAAGACGCTTAACAAAAATGGATTACCCATAAGTCTAAATGAAAAGGATAGAAAAATCCCGAATTTTTGTTGGATAAATTTCACTTACACTTTTTCGAGAGTACTAAACAGACCGTTGATAGGTCAACAAAAACAAGAAAAAGTGAACAATAAATAAGGACAGAACGTATGAGTTCACAATCCCTGCCACCTACGTGGTAATGACAACCCTCGAAAACAGTTGGTTCAAAGCTCAAAACCATAGTCTGAAATATCAGATGACTACGTCTTCAGCTGTTTGCAGGCTTCTGTTGTGTGACTTTGAATATAACACACTATACGCGGTATTCGTATCATATTGACGTTGCATCATTGAATTGTGATGTGTGTAATGGCCCAATTGAGGCCTCTGGTCCTTTAAATAAATTGAACATCACGTGTTATTGTGGTCTGTTGGTTACACCATTTCGAGATGTGCTGTATGAGCCAGAAGTTTCAATCCGTGATGTGTTCAAAAGAACTCGATAATGGAAACGAACTGGAACATCCTGGTCTTCTTTGTTGGTCCACCCATTCGACCAATTCTATGTTAAAGCAATTTGCTTTATGCACTTGTAAAGGTGCGGCAATGTTTGTGTAATTGTATGAAATACGAGACCGGAATTTCACCAGCTTCATTCACATTTTTAAGGGAAGAACTATACCTGAACATAGAGGTCCAACATAGCTGCACACAACGGTGACGAAAGATGTGAAACTGTTTAATCAGCACGCTGTAATATTTCAATTTTCGTTATTGGTTTTGATAATTCTTACATTACTACTAAATTGTCATCAATATTACTACTACCGACTTTATTATTTTTCTGAGCAGCCTTAAAACACTTCTACTATTTTTGTACCACAAAGCGTGAGCTGCTGTTCATCCTTACCAATCCGGACAAGACTGTAATTAATCTCTAATAAATCGATGAGATATCGATATACTGTCTAGGTGACACCAGAGATTACATTCCGCTGATTTGGCCAGGACGGACAAGATCACTAAACTGTTTGCATTGGTCATTATAACAATGGGCGAATTTGTGTACATATCTGATGGCTTAGTGTCATACGATATTTTAATTAACGGTTGCGTCATAAGAAATTCTTCTGTGATGTTACCAGAGTCAAGTCAGTCTATAGAGGGACAGACATCCTTCATCGTGATTGAATTGACACTGACATAAAGCGCAATAAAACTATAGCAAAGTACGGAGAATTTTCACTAGCGTGAAGGCGCAAACTAAGACTCCGGCTGTTTGAAGAAAACATACTTAGATCAATTCCAGTCTGTGAAAATAGTCTACTGAATGGGGTTATTCAAAGGTTTCCAGAAATATCTGTTACAGAAAACTCATAATGTTGTTGTAATCAGGTCGAACATGAAGTTCACACCGACTCCAGATACGCTTGCGGCAGGAATTCTAACAGCAGATACATCGTGTGCGTGAAGCCATAATCAAAGAGGTGACCAGGCCATTTAATTCACCAGTCAGACCGGTGCGATGGTTTGATGGAAAATTTCGAAATCATGTCGATTATACAGAACCCAACGAAGTTACGTTTAGTAGAGTCATGGCTATCCTAGCGACGGTAGAAACGGTAGAAATCACAAGGATATTCACAGTCTTGCGTTTGCGACCAGATGTTTGGCAGGTGACAAACAGACAATCCGGTTGAGACAAAAGGTTTTCTTAATTTGTGGAAACTGAAGTGGCACAAACACATGCGCTTCAAGCTGTTTTACGTCCCAATCACATTTATGCGACTATATTTAACAGTTCTGGATGAACTACCCGGCACTGTTTTACACGAAGGCGATAGCACTAATATAATATATCCCGGCGAGTGTGCTCCGCCGTACTGGACAGAATAGAACAAGGCGGCTCGTTAATGAACGATCCAACATCACAACGGGCAAAATACACAGTCGTACAATTCCATTACAGCTAACTGTGATGAGTGAACAATGGCACTACGCGGTTTTCCCCGACATTCAGTGAAGCCAATCAACGTGGCTGTGTGATACAACCCGTAGATCATAGACAACATGAGAAATTTAACGAGTCGTCAGTTAGTGAAATCGGCCCCACAGGGAAGAAGTTACAGTCCAGACTTAGCTACAGGAAAGGTCAGTCCAAATGGACACAGCAGGATAGAAATTCGCAACCGTTAAATGAAAACTTTGCTGCTGCGTAGACTGAAAGTTCAGAGTATATACGCGATGTCGCAATCTAGGGTATAGAATGCGGATTTGGCATTCAAAAGATTTCACTTTTTGAACGATTTTTCATCACAAAATCACTACTATAAAGTCCAGTGCGACTGGGGTAGCTCATGTCAGGTCCAAAAGGTGAGCTGAAGCATGGTCTTAACAACGGAGAATTTTACATTTGTTTAACAAAATTCACCATACCACTGCCCTTCGTACTAAATAGTAAAGAATAATTTTGTGTTTCAATGCCCCGACAAAACAACTTGTACATCTGATAGTTGATAGGTAAAGGGCAATTGACCGTGAAACTGTTGGTGTTTAGACCCAGGGTCCCGGTCACAAAAGGCAAAAGTGACACGGGGATGGGAACTGTAATGTAACAAAAATGTCGTCGTAAATTACGCCGGGTGACTTTAAGTGCGAACGAGCGTAACTGTTGACTTATAGACTGATCGACGAACGAACGCGCATGAGCCAGCGGAGTTTGGTCGAGCAAAATCTAACACTCTCCCAGGTGGCTGGAAAAGAAACAGGCAGCTTCAAAGTTGTCTGATTGATACAATTTTGGAACCCTCCTCTGAGGTCGAGTACAGAAGCTGCCTGCGCCTAGGCGACGAAAGACCGAAGTTTAGGAGGTTCCTCGCAATGTGAAACAAATCATGTATAGTGTTAGACTGCCGTTGGACAGTACGTCCAATCGACAAAGTGAAATATGAGCTCATAGAAGTTTTTTAAGCAAGTTGCGTGACCCTCTAATCAGAATGAAATACACGCCATACGCATCAAAATTCTCCTTACCAGTGCAAAAATCACCGACATAGCAAAGGGAAACCGGAAGAATTTCGCGGCAACAGCAATAAACTTCAAGGAGGAGGACTGTGGCGAAGATAAGCAGTCGAATGATGCCACTCTTGAATAGTCAGACAGATGGTACTTCCGTATAATAAAAACAGTTATTAAAATAAACCCAAGGAATGCACTGAACAGCAGTCACACAAGAAAGACGTTGTTTCACGTGCGAATTTGTCCTTGACATCTCTTTACTATTGGATTGACGTCAAATGTAAATGAGCGTTCGCGTTCCTTGCATCTATGGACCACGTAGCCTGCTGATTGAGTAGTAATGCTGCCATTTGTTTCCTTGATTCACGAAAACACAGCTTAAATGATTATCATTCATTCTTGGAGGGTATCCGTAACGCATTAGTTTACACCGTATCAGTGTATACATTATCACTTGTATACATTACAAGTGCAATTGACTCACGTGGAAACCATTCGTTTTTTCCTCAGGCAATTGCAGATATAAATCCTCTTTGGGGTGCATTGGTAGATCTCGTTTCCATTGAGATCCACAACGAGAACGCGATACCAATGGAACTGTGCTTTTTCGTTGTGGACCGTACGACAATGAAGTTTGATTCTAGAAGGCAAGAGACACTCCAGCGTTTAGTCATGCAGTTATATTTAACAGTCTAAACTATTAATCAAAATAAGCAGAATCAGCTTCATGTTACTGACATCAGCCTCCTTGTCATTAGCAACATACGAAGAGTTAATGCCCACATCATCGATAATTATTGTGATAACCACCTGAAATACTCAATATGGGACGGTTCTTGACAGTCGTTGGAGATACTGCTCATGAAACTCAGTCAGAAAGAAATTCCCGTAGAGTAATCACTTCAAGCTTCTTAGTTCAACGTCATCCTACTGTTAGGAGGCAAATTCACCAAAACAATCTAGTCAGGATATCGGTGACGGTTGATGAAATCAGTCATCATTGTAAACTAGTCAGGCTTTCGGTGACGGCTGACGAAATCAGACATCAATAAAGTACTGAGGGGCACGTCGGATCAACTGGCAGGAGACGTGAAAGTGAGCGTGGATGTCACACTAGCCCGAGAAACTAACGCCTATGGAATTGGCCTCACTTGGCCACTTGGTGGCGAAGTGGCCTAAACAAGCGGACAGTGATTCAACAAGTAAATGGTTATATTGGGCCACTATTTCATGCTATATATTTACAGGCATTTCATTTATTTGTCGAACTGGTAGTCGGCAATATAGCGTGTTTTGCGCAATCGTGTTCTTGTCTCCGCGCAAGTAGACTGGTTGAAGCCGTATAGTAGGGACCCAGGTCTAGCAGTCAAGCCGTGTTAGAACGTTAGGCAAAGAAAAGACGCGTTATATCACTATCCGAAGCAGTGTGTATCTGCGTGTCATATTACATACCACGTACTTATGGTGGACATCATTTAATTCCTGTTCTTCTTCATGTACACTAGAAAACAAAAGCGTTATTCATCACATTTCCTCCCAAGAAAGCAGGTTGACATGAATACAACCGAATGGACATTGGACCGTGATTCTAAGTGCAAAAATCTTCATGATACTTATAAATTAAGATAAAGTGTCAAAATCGACCTCGATTTGGGAATAAAGCAGCTTCAAGAATACCGCTTAATTAAACAGTGTAATAAACCAGTATACATGACAGAGAAATGGCCAGTTTAGTGGCCTAATGGTGAGATTTTATGGTGGGTCTTGAGGTATTTCTGCCACTAGTTAGCCTTTCCGTACCATCATTTGTCCTTATGTCATGCTCGGTTGAATTTATCACACAGGTTGTTAACCATATCGCACTGTCAACTACCTGCTCTTATGATCACTCGATGAATCGCTTCAAAATGATTCATTCGCTATTCTCGTTACACATAGAGTATTTGATTTCTGTTTTCGCACCAATCCGGTTTTATTATTCAACAAACTGGATGAGCATAGAAAGATATGTTGTTGGGCAAAACCTATTTATATTAAGCATCATAGTGGCCCAGTGTAAAGGATACTGCAAGATGGCGAACTGTCCATCCCATGTGTGACGGTGTTTCGCATTGATAGAATACTTGATGGAAGTAATGTAACTCTTCATGTGGACTCACATCTACAGATTTCGTTTATTCATAACGGTGTGGTTCTAGATCATACTTTGTCAGTCTTGCAAGAAGTTAGCCTCATTAAAAATGTAACTGCTTGACTAACATGCATCACAAACCGTCTCTGTGTATGAGAATAACGACATAGCCTTGCAGAACGCTTCGTGAAGTACTGTTTTCAGGTATCACTCAACTTTGATTAATGAAAGTCCTGGAGTTGGATTACATGAACCACCCAAATGATCCGGCCACGTCCAACTGCGATAGAGCATCCTGAAGGACAGTAATTATAAAGTTAGACTGATTCAGTAGCTCCTACGTCAAAAGCTATCTGCTTTTGACTATATTCTTAACAACGAGTTTGATGTGATCTGCAATCCAGCAATGGCCGCGAAATTTGATCTGCAAGACTACAAGAGGGTTGAATCTCACTGCAATTGTCACAAAATGCTTTTAGAAAATTTGTCATAGACGAATTTTACAGTGAAAAATAAGACGCTCAGAAGGGATGAATGTCTATTATCAATATTTACACGTAACTTTGTAAATAGTAGGCAGGGCACCGTTCACTAACTCTCTGATACCGTTAGGGGGCAATATCGTCCTCATCTAACAAAATCTGAAGCACATAAGATGTAAAACCGAAACTCAGAGTATGCGGCAGGTGCTGACCAAAATGGACTGGATATGCATCAGTTGAATGGGTTTTTTAATACATCTGTGTCATGATTGGATTAAAGACTGTGAGTTTTGCTATGAGCGCAGCCTTAGTCAAAACTGGAAGGGAATCCTAAGCCTAATTACAAAGGAGACGCAACGTACACGTGAACTACGAGTGGCATTTCCTAATTTCAAGTCAGAGATTAATCTACTAAGAAATATGTGGAGACGACCACCACTGTGAATAAACAGTACGTAAGCGTGTGTAACTACAGATCCCGTTCGAGTGCTGACGATATTGGAGCAACTTAACTGGATTATCCCAAATATTTGCGTCATAAGTTGAATTCAAATTAGATAACCTGTTAATACACACGTCTCTTGGCTCGAATTGGATACGCCCTGTCGTCCTGAAAAGCCGTATTGCCGATTCAGCAGAACCGCTACCAGTATGATTTTGAATTATTCCCCGTCAACCGGTTGTCTAGAAAGTGCCATTGAAACCGTTAGTAATAATGCCTATCTCCAAAACTGGGTACACAGAAGAAACAGCAAGACATTTAACAACAACGTCGTTTTCATTGGCATTAAAAATAGTGTCAAGTTCAGTAGATGACCTCTGCTTGGACAAGAGAGCCGATATCGATATCACTGGAAGAGACAGCTTGATTTCCACGAAAGAGATTCTTGGAACGCAAACCTGCTGAGTGGTTGTCATTTTGTACCAAGGCACTCGACGCAGTGTTGGCTAACGTTAATGTGGTCTATCTCGATTTTTTAAAGACGCTGACAAGGGGGATTACCCCGTCCAACTGCGGTAACTCCACAGTTATGGCCCAAAACAACGCTTACTGGAGTGGCTAGCGGATTGTTTTATCGATGATGATCAAACAGTCACCGGAATGATTTTATGCTAACGACGATGTTCCATATGGATTCAACCACGGATCCTTGATGCTTATTGTGTTCGGTGTTGAATAAATCAGCGTTTTTAACTCAGAGACTTTGCTGTGTCAACAAAACCAAATCCTGACAAGTTGAAGATTGTCAAAATATTATAGAAAACGGATAAAACGATTTGGACCTCCTACCCAAATGGCCCACAGGAAATAACGTATCGTTCAATGTCAACAAATGCAAAACCATGCATATTTGTCATCTAAGTAATGTTGACTATCACACTGACACCACTGAACTAATCGTAACAGTGTGCGAACCAGACCTAGGATTGCTATTTGATTCAGAATTAATTTTTGACTACAACATGTACGGCAATGGCTAGAAAAGCAACGATGGCGTTGTAACTCTTACGAAGAATTCGTGAAACCACCCATCCTTAAAGTCTCTCACTGTGTTCAGCCACACCATTTACCAGCACTTGGAAGCGAACACACAAGCTTGTTGTCCTTATCCGTAAAAGGATTTCGTACTTATTGAAGGTGTTCACAGACGGACCACTGGGTGAGTTAAAGAACACACAAAAAATGCCCCAGAGTTAGACCAAACGCCTCGATGTCCCTCTTGGTCACTGTACGGTCTGTACATCATGCACGCTTCGTATAGAGACGGTCCATCCCCCAGTCAGTGAATGTCGCCCAGTTTCCACTGTTAAATCCATGAAAGTAATCTTGTTTTTCGTTCATGAAAGAGAACTTCTTTGCATGCACCCATTCAGTGTTGTTACTGTTACTACGTCTTGCTCCTCTTAGTCAATCAATTCAGAAATATGGACACGGTATGTGTTTTACGGCATCCGGATCGAAAGCAGTCGACTTGAGTTATATAGAGCTCGGAGTTGTTAGATTGCCTCTTTCCGATGTAAAACTATCAAGCGGTTTTTTTGCAGCAACAGCCTAGTTTCTGCTGATTTGTAGGTATATTACTTTCATGCGGTATAGGGAATGATGATGTAATGTTTCTCATCCCAATTCTCAAAATGACTTGTTTTATAAAGCGGTTAGGTGGCGATAGAACGGAGGCAACTGATGGTTCGGCTAGACCAACTGCTAATGATGACTGCTGACACAAAAGTCATTTATGCTTATTTGTCTATACTAAAACAGGAATATACATCACCACAGACTGCCACGAATTCTTTGAGCCGTCTTCTTTGAAAGGGATCATATTGCCCTATACAGGTATAGTGTTAAACTTCGTCTGGTGCACTATCCTTTAGCAGTTTGTGACATGTGAGTTAACTGTCAGGTGAATTACGAATTCACAATCAAACTAGCCTGAATACTTGGCTATATACTGGGTGACCTGTTTCAACTTAGTTACCGCTACTTGCCCACAGTTTTTTCATATCAGTTTTGAAATTTGTTTGTCGTTCAGATTCACGGTGATTGTCCTGCTCAACTGGTAGTCCAGCAGCTAACACTTCACCCCAAGGGTGTTAGTGTTTAATTGTGTTTTGGGATCAGCCGCATTCATAACAGGTGGTTATTTTACATACATCGATCAAAATGTTTTTCTCGGCCTGATAAATGATTTGGACTACTCAAGTAGAAATTTCATGTATAACGTTCACTTAGGTGGCACACGAATCCAAAAACTGTTTACGAGAGAGGAAAGCCCTTTCTAGGCGGAACATACATTGAACAATGTGTGAAATAGTATTGTTTGTGGGTTATAAGAATAGAAATGGTCAGGTATTCTTTGTCCATCGTCACATCCTATTCAACTGCACTGATGGACGAGCTGGTTGGATCTGGCGGATCCCAATTTATACCTTGGACACTAGTTCGAGCATATTTCATTGTACGATTGCAATGTGGACGGTATTACAAAAACTTTTGGCTTGAAGTTTTCCGAAAAAACAAGCCAGATTAAATCACGTAAGTTGGTTGTGTCAGTCAGAGGTGCTGTAAACGTTAGCACCATGGTATCCATATCCTTTGGTTGATTAAGTGAGACTAATGGAGTTATTCTTATTATTACAAAATATTTGAAAATGTAAGCAGCTTAGTAAAATTGGGACATTGAAAACTGATACCTTCAGGTGAAAATGCTATACCATCGAATCCCACCATTCTTACCAGTTGTTGTGCCGATAATTTCATTACTAATGTTCTTGCCAAAAAGGTAAGTTAAACAGTGTGGCTGTTTTTTGTTACATTTACCTACAGTAGTCAAAACGCAAATTTGCCTGTGAATTGATTATCATTCAACTTCTTAGGGATCCAAAACTTCTTGGTGAATCAGTAACCCCTAAAAACGGTGGCTGCTGAGACAAGGAAATTTTTTTCGAGATATTAACCAGTAAATGCTATAGCAAGAGATGTCATTAAGGATAAATGTTCTTTGACCTCAACCCACTGACCTGGTACCGTTTTGGCAAGTATGGGTAATAGTCGTGTTCTTGGAGCGTCAACACGGCTTACAGTAACTCGATTTAAATAAACTAGATGTTGATGCTACCCTGACGACGACAGTGGAATGTCCCAAATGATTAAACAGCAAACGTCTTTTGATGACTGTCTACCAGCTGGTGGCTGACGGCATTCAGGACGTCATATTGTTGGATCTCATCGAAATCTCTAATAGACCCGTCCACGATATATATTGTGTTGTTGCACTCTGTGTGTAGAAAATTACGAAAGACATCGAATGGTGCTTATTTACATTTTGCAAGCAAGAGGATGATCGCATGCTTTATTCAAGCTGTCGGTGTAAGATTGGTTTCTATTCCGCAGTAGGATTTCTCCTATGCAAATGGTCGGTGATAACCGATGGATCTATTTCTCTCTACCATAAGGAGCTCATCACTGCTAACTAGCTACGACTGCGTCCGGTAGAGTTGGTAATTTCCTCATTGTTGGTTTTCGCGTTGTGCTGCTGTAAGCAATATGATTAACTGGCAGTTTCCACAGAAAAATAATAGACAAAAACTGAGTGTCAGTTCTCAAGTGTAGTTCATTGTTTAAAAAACATCTTCAAACTGTTTTAGCTAGCGCTGATCCACTTTTCTCAAATTCACGGATTATCGCAGCTACACTGTGTAACAAATTATTTCAGCAGTTATGGCCATCATTGTCTGTCAACCGGAATGCCTTAATTCCAGCTTTCTCAGCTTCCTTAGAAGGCATTGACGAAAATGCCATCAGCCATAAAATTTAAGAACTATTCTTCAATACAAGCCCACTTCGGTGGCGTGACAAGGTCTTCCGAATAACCAATAAACTCTGATACATTCTTCTGGACTGGTATCAATAGATCACGATGGCTAAGTCTTAGTGGGTCTTTGAGCTCTTAAATGACTTTCAGACAGCAGATATAAGTTTTAGTAATCATGATATAAAGAACTAAGTTACTCTGGATTCCAGACCAAATTCGACAAAGGGTTTTATGAGCCCATGCATACAAAAAGATGAAAAAAGTTCTACACTTCAATACGATATGCACTAGTAACTTTGATATTTCTGGCGCAGAAGACTATGAAGCTTCTGTAGTGTGTATCGGATGAAAGCACAGTTTTCTCCACAAGCGGATCGGTGGGCAATTGAAGCGTAAGTTTTCCATCCCCTGGGTTCAATCCGGGTGTCTTACGTCCTGATTTTCTAAGAATTACATTTGCATCCTCCTGGTGGCCCATGTGGCTTTCAGGTAATCCATTGGCACAGAAATTATCATCTGGATCACTTCCACTTACAACTTATGGAAAATGGCTACTGTTATCATCAAAGAAACGGACGCCAAAATCATCTTCCGACACATCTTGCAGGAAGTCCTTCATACTTTATGGTTCCTATCCGTCAGTTGTATCAACCCTCTACGGCAAAACGTCTATCTTAATTTTTAAACGGAATTTCGCTCACGGTCCCTAGTGCTAGTTGGTTTACTTGACGTGATAGTGTCCTAACACCAAAACAGTAGAGCTTAGCGTCAGAGGATCCATGAAGGAAAAGTGTTTGAATCGAATCTGAGCCGCCATCGTCAACATTACCCCCAGGTCAGTAAGGTGAGGGTATAGCAGGACAGGCTTGTCAGATTACAGAGTTGACCTGCGTAATAAATCGATCACACCAGTGAAGAAGATGACAAAGTAGGAGAACCATTGGGAAATGTAGCAAAAAAATTAGACAAATTTTACCCGTTTGTTATTTATCTAATACTTATCAACAAGAACTGTCATTCAATCCAATAATTGACATCATCAATACCAGAAAGAATTCGTGATTTTTCAGTGTTAAAACCGACACAATAGTGAACGACATGATTTAAAAATTTCTGACTGGGTGAATTTTAGTTGCACGGGCATGACCGCTGTTAAGGTCTCCATGGGGCATACTTAAAGAAAAACATACTTTCAGGACTGTCTTACAAATATTTCATTGACCACCTGAATAATGCGTTATTCGAAGGTCGCTTCAATCGATACCAGAAAGATTACCATAAAAGGTAACAAAACACTTAAAACTGTACAAATCTGACTATGAATTTGCTGTCAATAGTTTAGTGATTATCAACTAAGTAAGATGAGAGTGTTCGTGTGTAAGAGAAGCAAAAGTATCTCGTCCTAGTGATATACACATGTTCTCAACGAAATCAGACCGTTTTCAATACAACCCAATTGAAAATTTTACTATCTCAGATTTTAGCTAGAAAAGACCTGTAAACATTTGTGTTTTATTCATCACTGTGTTGATGGCGTCAATGTATAGTACGAACAGTCGGTTATTAAGGGGATTTTTGAACAAATCTATTACACAGTGTTTTGCGTGTGCTGAATGTAATCATATAAGAATACTTTTCGGAGTCAGTTATGCGCAAACGGAAAGCCAACAGCAGTTCATATCATGCATATAGATAAACTTTGTCCATGTATGCCGGTGAGGAAAGAAGAGTGTGTTGTAAAAGAATGCAGACAAAAACGGTCAGTCATTTCAACGAAACGAATGTCTGGGATCTATTACCGGAGCAGTTAAGAAAACTGACTTGAAATTAATTTCATTACATGCGCCATTGTTTCTGTCAAGCAAGGTTATGTCTGAAGGAAGTTTAATCGACAAACTGCAAAAATAGGAGGACTGTCTCTATAACAAGGTTGCTATATTGCACGATTTATGTTGAATAAGTTCAATTCCTCGTTATTCTAGTCCACGAGTTTGTGTAAAATTCCAATAACCACTGGCAATCAGAATTTTTCCATACTACGGACATGGTCCGCAGTTAATAGTCGTGACATATCGCGCGGTGTTTTCATTAAACCTGCATGATAATCGCTTTTAATGAAGCAACACTGATACCTCAATTCTGTCACATGTTCGTTGTGTGTTCCGAACCCCGATCTAATGCCTAAACGAGTTGCTGGTTGCCTTTCCAAAGCACAGAAGAACGTTCAAATAAATCTGAAAGAGCGCTATAACTGGCTTTTCCTTGGTCACACAAACAGAATAATTTGAGATTCTGCAGCCCGTAGTCGACTCTCAGTCAACTGACACGTTCACTCCTATTACTGATGGAAACCGGATTAAAATTTGGAAGCTGCTGTCACCTGTGTGGAGTGTTTGATTTAAACTGCACAGATCTCCGGCTAGTCACAAGTTACATGAATTCGGAGATTTCACCTTGACAAAGAAGCCCAAATTGTGAGGTTGTTGACTGGAGTTAACAGAACGGTTTCTGTATTTTCCGTTGAAACGATCACACAAGTAAAGGTGGTTGGGCAGTCACCTATAATAATGCGATTATGCTTAATTTATAGCAGGTGATAGGGTTGACTCGTGACAATATA
This sequence comes from Paragonimus heterotremus, assembly GCA_013368495.1. NCBI lineage: Eukaryota > Metazoa > Platyhelminthes > Trematoda > Plagiorchiida > Troglotrematidae > Paragonimus > Paragonimus heterotremus. The sequence goes on from LUCH01000432.1 coordinate 88,699, forward strand.
GAGCAAAGATCAAGTCTCCTTTAGGCCAGCGGTATACAACGTTTATTTGGCATAATAAGAGTGTGAATTCTGTCGGGTACTTCATTTCGGAAGGGTCGCGTTAAGGGTTCATCTGAATGTGACAGTCGTTAAGTGTTCATGATAGTTCGATCTGTCCAATCAAGCATTCTGCTCTTCATTCTCATTATTGTGTAAAATATATACAATAGGTTGTCTAAGCAAACAGCTGAGGAGAATATTCTGCTGGGTCTGTGCTCCTACTCTTTAATGACTAATTTTTGTTTATGAAACTGAAGCAGCTTATGTTTTGGTTTAATCTCGACTGTGGATGGTGTAGACGCCAATAACTGTCCGGTGTTCCAACCTCCTTATATACTAGATACTTTACTTCACGGGAGAATAAAAAATATAATCTGGTTCTGTTTGATCGTAAAGGATCATTCATGAGTCGTCTTGTTGTCGAGTAGACGATTTCCAGATATAGCGGGAATATATTATCCGTGAACGACTACAGAAGAAAGATCATTAACTTTACAAAATAAACGGGTTTCTACGGCGCCTAACATGAATTTCGTGTGCAAACCCCTACCGTTTGTCAACTGTGATGTCTAAAATTATCAGATCATATGAACAGACATCTTTGGCTTTAATTAAATCTAGTCCTGAGTGTGCCAATTTGTTTCAGAACCAATCAGTTCTCTTGTGTGACTTTCATTCCTAAAAGTGTCTCCATTATTTGAAATGCCCACGTGTGTTGCAAAGTTCTTCTCTGTACACCAGTAAGTACCACATTTGTTTGCTGAATGAACGGACAATCCATCACCCCTACCGCCACTGCTTATGATCGTTGAATGGTATCGTTTCCTGGTCGGCCAAGTTGAGTTGCTGAGGATTGATCAGGCGGGGTAAAGCACTGCTTTCAAAAGACATATGGACGCCAGTTATTGGAGCGTTTAACCTGCATCCGAACATTGGAAAACCCAGGTCGACTTTCTGATGGCTTTCATTTCGAAGTCATTAAAAATATTCACCTTTTGTTATATAGCTTCAGGTTCTCCGTGTTTAGGCAACGTTGCTCACTAATAATATTCCAAATTAGAAATAACGTGGCTCCAAGGTTCTCCTCCAATCATAGCTGTAACCTGAATACCCTCTGAAACTGTTGGATCTTCATTAGAATGGTCCTTCAGTCTCCAAACAACTTGTAATGGGTCATTCGCTGATGCGCATGGTAAACGCTACTCAAGCACTAGTTAACTGTACGGCCAAGGTCAGCCTTGCCAAATGTGTACTTCAACATTTGGAACAACACTGCGACTCCCCTAGCTCCGTATGTCGGACCGATTGTCGGCAGTGTGCATCAGAACAGGCAGGAAATTCGAAGTTATTGCAATCAAATAGTTCATTTATATCAGAGCCTATTTTGAGGAATGATACTAAAGCATAAATGACAATGAAATACCTATCAAAAACTTAAGTGGTTTTACAAACAACATTGCACAAAACCAGGAAGTTTTAGAGTGGCAGACGCTAACTTTCTGTTCCCATATCAGGCATAAATGAGACTAGTTTCTAGTGGATTTTATGACGAAAACGATCAGTTTATTATTGTGCGACATAGGGAGTTTACAGTTCTAACTATAAACAAACCTGTAGCACAAATGCTTACCACTTACGGTCATCAGCAAAATAAGCAGAAAAACAAATTAAACTCTTGTAAAAAAAAATATGTAGTACTTCTACATCCGAACAGGTCTGGCATTACATGTCTCATCCGCAAGAACAATATTTCCAATCCCTGTTGCCTATAAATCCCAACAAAATAACCTCTTAATTGTGAATCTATCCTCGTGCTCCTACCGTAACCGTTGACCAAGAGGCCGGCTGCTGGCTATGTTTTAATCGTACCACAATGGTCTGTACCACTTGTTTCGCCCCGACACAGGTGTCGAACTTACATTAAGCACATACTTAATGGAAGCGTTGTGGGATTAGATCTTCGACAGTAACCTGCATCAATTACTTGGATTTCGATCATGCACCGGTGTGTAACAAATTAGCAGTTCGTTATTAGTCTCATCTTCATTATTTTATGTAAAAAAAATAGAGATGAGTGGTTCGAATGCAAAGCCTTGCCTAGTGTTCTTTAACACACTAGTAAAGTCAGCCAGAACCATCTGGTCGCTCGGTCAGAAAACTTAGCTGGCAAGTGTACACTTTTCAATTCGCTGATGGACAACAGCACTGCTGTGATAATCTGACGGTTGTCTTGTGTTAGACTTACGCTACAGCCATGTCTTTTCCGTTTTAGCATAACGCAATCTGAGCATGTGAGAAATAGAGCACAACTTTGAAACCTTAGTAAGTGGCAATACACAGCGCAGCAGAACGAAGTCTGTTTCCGATGAACAAACTTGAGAACCGATTCTATACCTTTTTCAGTTTAAGATGTCTCGATGTCAAATTAAGATGTTCCAGGTAACTGGGTTTACGCATGCTAACTTGGTTTACTCTCAGAACCTGGCAGAACCGCGTCCTATCATTCTATAAAAGCCTACCAGTCGCTGTTTTTTCAACCCATTCGCCTTTGGAATCCAGCAAACCCATGTGGGCCATCCAAAATCGACATTGAGACATCTTCAATTGAAAAAGATATAAAAACCCGTAACCAGATAGCGTTCAGGTTATACTGTCAGTATCTTGTTAAAAATAGGCATGCCAGATTTCCGACAACTGTTGGGCATGGGCATTATTTCAGGGTAAATCAGATGTCATCCAAATCCTTATGCCAAAGCCGGTGTCATAATAAAAGATAACAGGTTTCATTATGCACTTAACTGTAAATGTGTTGCGGCTAGACCAGCTAATAGGCATAGAGCCTTGTGAGTTTGACTGTCAACCTCACTGAAACTTGATATAAACCGGACATCACTCTTATTTGATTGCAAATTTTCCTTCTTACTTATATCCTTCAGTCAGCTCCTTTCGAAAAATAGCACTGAACTCGAACTTCGCCCTTATTGGAGCTCGTCAATGATGCACACTCTTGTTATGATAGTGAGTTGGACATCGGCCGGAGTCTCATGAGGTAACCATGTTGACGGCTGCATCATCAATTTCATAGTACGCACAGTCGAACTGGCATGTAAGACGCCCAAATACATTTGTCTGTGAACAGTGTCCAGAGTGCTGTTCGCCTCCGGATGAGAGGCGGTAAATGTTCTACTAACCTCAACTAATGGGCGCACGATTAGTACATAGGTTCCCGATTGGGAACGGTCGCTGTATCATTTTTTAATAAATGGGAACCTGACCTTTACAAGCGTACATTAGGGTCACAATGAGATCATGCGTTCATTCTTCAACAATGACTTTGATCCCAACCATGCGATTATGGTTTCCAACGTTTGACAAGGCCGTCATTCCTGAATAAATGTGGGCCGCATAGCAATATAAATCCTACATCTATGTTGCCTGCTACCAGGCGAAATACTTCCGAAGTGAAGAATCAATTTAATGTGCAGTTCCCAACAACTTAATGAATTGTACAGGGGAAAAAAATGCATTTCACATTCACGTTGTGTGTCAATATGCTTTCGAGTACTTGTGCATCTCTTAACGAGACAACCAGAACGCACCACTCCACATCGATCGGCCGGCCCAGCTCGGATGGTATGGTCGTGGGTGGTGGTGTGGTTCCACTCAGCCAATCAGATTGCAGCCTTGCGGTAGAACGACTGTACGCTATGTGAACTGTGATTTCTCACGTTGTTTTCTAAAGCCCCCTGTAACGTTTTTTTGTTCTGACGCCGTGACTGTCATATATGATTATTTCATTTGATTCGCTCTGCCTGTCGACCATTTATGGTAATGATTTCCACCTATAAATTTAGAGTCTCTGTGGCCTAGTTTTGTATCGCTCATCCAATAAGCAGTGTTGCCGCGTCTCTTTTTATTTCTCGGTTTTGCTTCAAACGACTAAGCGCGTAACCAATGCGACAATCCAATACTGACTATGAATCAAATACTTTTACAACGCAGTCTACCTTTCAAACAACAGTGCTATTGATGTCAAAATTCGTTAAAATATTCGCAACGTCGCACACTAATCTAGAAGCCCAGTTAACTCCTGCAAACGATTAGTCACTGCGCTCTACTGGACTAAATTCAAACCATTCGGTACGTACAAAACTACTTACCACACACTCGGTCGTATCTTCTGAACTGCATACGCAAATAGTATACAGTATTATACTTTTAGCTTTGTGCAGTAACAATTGTGATAAAACGCAAAAAGCAATTGTAGCAATCTGTTGGCACGGGGTATGTGGGAAAGAGTCAAAGTTGGGTAAGCTGTGTATTTACATTTGTTCAGAAATGTTCAGATTTCTGGACAACATGAGTAACGACGCACGAAGTGCCCCAAGGTTTTCATAGAATTGTTTCGTCCTACCTAAGCACTAGCAGAACGGATGGGAGCATTCCGAAGACAACGAAATAAGATCTGATTGTCTCCCGTCTTAGTGTACACGGGTTTGACCTTTCTCGGTATTCCTAAGCGCACTGAGACAGTACTTAGAAACAGTGTGGTAGGTATATTCCATCTAAGCTAGGGCACAGGGAGGTAAGAGAGAAGTGGATGTTGAGTAGCTATGCACTGCATGGTGTTCAGTGGAACCGAATGGTTTAAAAAATCACGATTCGCTTTGCATCATTGTGTTTGTGGAGAAAAAAATAATGAGGCGCCTGTGATACGGTTCACATACACACACACTTGCCGCAGGGTGTGATTGCTACATTTTGATCTGGCATTTTGAGCGGCGGGTCGCTTTAGGAATGTGTGATTGGCCGGCAATACCAGTATGGTTAAAGATTTAAAGCCATCTCGACGGTAGACTATTTACTGTCCTCATGCCAGTTACGTGTTGTGGGAGTGAATTCATCAAAGACGTTCTCATATATGGTGTGACTTATTGGTTGCGAATAGGAATACCGAATAGGAATACACTGTAGCGAAAAGGCGTCGAATAAAACGCAATCTTTATTGTCCAACCCGCTAGTTACCATGCCACACGTGCGCTTGCGATTTTGAATCACAATTTCAGTCCACAACACACCCCGATTTCCGCCCACACGTCGTGTGCAATTCTACCCGGTTTAGGTTTGTGATTGGCGCCTTCTATCCGGGGGTTTTCTGCCTGCTATTCCTCGTCCGTTGATCCGATTTCGTCGAGCGATGGCTTGTCCGGTCTCCACCGTACTCCACAGCCGTGTCGAGATATTCCTGAGAGTGTTGGAATAATCCCGTCTTCAATTTGGTCATCCATCCTATTTTGGCTGCCACGTCTCGCCTGTTGGTCCGACCCGGTCGAGCGATGACTCATCCGGTCGCCCACGCCGTCCTCCATCCTGTCGCTGTGAGTTTTTGAACGCACCTCCCCCTATGTTGAGGTATTCCGTCGAGAGTTGGAATGCTCGCACTTCCTGCCTGACAGTCCACAACAATACCACTTGACCCCACTTTCACTGTTTCACGGAGTTCATCAGACACACAACAGTGACGAGCTGCTGAGGGTTTATCGAAAACAACTGCTCATCACTCTGTACTGTTATTACTATAGTCGACTTTTAATCTAACTGCTAATTACTCTCCCATGAAAGTTTACCAAGCAAAATCTGACTTAATGTTTGCTGACAGAATTTGTTTGTTTGTTATGGAAAGTGGTTGACTTTGGCTTATTCAAAAGGAAGATAGTGCTAAAAGAACTGAATGCCGTACACTTTCGTCGCGGATGTTGATATCGATTTTAAGAAGAAATAGGACGACGCTACATACCTAAGCTGGTTTATAAATTATGCTCTTGTTTGAAAACCACAAATCCTATTTACGAGCTGGTAATATGGATCGACCAAGCGGACACTTTTAAGTATTTGCGGAAGGTACAGTATTTATGAGCTGCAAGCTTGATTTTCGTTCGGAACATTTTCCATACTAGAGTGACGCGCATTTCTTAATCAATTCAACAATTTTCTGTGATAAAACTGGGCGTTTAAAATTGTTTTACATAAATGGAAACCAATTCATCAAGCTGGACATGAAGTTAACACATCGACTGAGGATTAGGAAAGGATTCACGATTGGTGAGGTTATCAGGGGTTGAATTACTGACGTTATGTATTTTTACTATAGCCAGTAATTGAACATAGAGGTTAGAAAATTGTAAGATTCATTTTAGTTTAAAGCGGACTATATAAGAATATACAAAAACCTTGATGAAAATAAATATAAGTTCGAGAGCTATAAAAAACTACTGAAAATATGAATATGTTTTCTTTCCCAGTAAGTGCTTCTCGATATTTGCAATGCTGTCCAACATTGGGATGAGCATTGTAAAGATGAGAGTATTCTGGCTGCACATGAATACTTCTGTGTGGTATAGTTTAAAATAAAAGCCTGACGTATCCTGAAATATTGCCTTTCTACTTAACTGTTCTCTCATCATGCTGTCACCATGTGTTTGTTGCCTGTCCCCCATGGCTATTAAGTGCGCGGTTGAACAGTATCACTGGTAGAGACCTGCAAACCACGGTACCAGGCCGATATTTATTTTAAAGCAACTCATCTCAGGCCGTTTACCATTTGGACCGCCCTTGCATTTAGGGTGTTCTGACAAACAGAAGCGTCATCGTTCTCGTTAGACTGATTTCACCGGGATTTTTTAGTGTCAGTAGTGGAAGGGACACGAATGTGTAGGTGGTGCTGTAGTAACAGTGAGGTTGGCAATACAATAACGCGTGTGCTCGATGCTGTGAGTCAATCACTTCCCGTCTACATTGTTTGTGAAGGCAAAAACTTTTTGAGACATTGTTGGATCGGAATCGGACAGGCAGTCGTGCTTACACACCCACACAATGACGCGTCCTAACTTATGCCAGATAAGTCACGCGGCAAACTAAGCAGTCACGTGTACAAGTGCTTACCGATTCGTCTGTTGGTTATTGATCGTATGCGTTTGGTAACTCATCTCTTATATGCCTGTACCATCGAACCAAACAATACACCCTGTACTTGGTGGCTAACCCACTCGTGTTCTCTGGACCCGAGCGTGGAGATGTAACAGATATAACCCAGTTGCTGTGGCAGTGAATCATCAGTGTGAACCACATGTATTGGTGCCCATGATGATGATGATGAGTTGCTGAAGCGTCGATGACAATGGACTACAGCAGGCAACTGAACGCGACGTTCAACAAAGGAACCATGCTTTCTTAGATACCTCGGTTACAGAATCCACCAAATCTGCCATTCTCCGAATACAACGTAAAACATTCTTTCCGGACCTCACAATAACAGTATGGATAGTGAGTGTGTCCACTAGGTAATCGCCATGTTATATGCTGGTTTTTAAAAGAACCAGTTTGACCTGCCTAATAAACAAGCTGTACAAGCCGTGTAGCTAAAGGGTGAAATTTGGCGATTCCTTGAGGAAACAACTGTGGCCATCTGTTGTTTACGGAAGATCTGTTTCATCCAAGTTGCTGTGTCATTTCTGGAGTTTTTCTTAAGTAACCGAACATTATACCGGTAAGTTGTTGCTGTGCTCTTCGAGAAGCTGAGATTACATCTGATCTTCAAATTGGTCTGCACATGTTGCAGCAGATGTTTAATTCCCATTTTACTTTGAAAATTTATACTTTGCCGACATACCAGTTCTTCTCAATGTTTGAACTCAACCGTCACCTGTAATTTAAGAAAGTTTAGCCGGCCGTTGTTAGACTTTGCTGACTTGCTGTTACCACCCATATGAATAAGTCCCAATTTCCCCCTAACATTACACACGTTCTGCTAATTCAGCTTAGACTTTGATAAATGTAAACTGTCCCGGTTCAACTCGAAACGATTTCTATCAATTGTAGAAGCTGTGTTACCTGATTGCGTGGCGATGGTGCTGCTACAATGCGAGGTGCTTAGGATTGTAGTCTTCTCAAACCTCGAACACTCCAGACTGAGTTAGGCGCAAGAGTGACATCATTTAGTTTAGCTGTTAACGATACGTTGTATCGGTAACACGTACAAGCTATATCTTCCGGTTCACATTACGTAACATGTCCTTCTAACAACCATAATGACAGTTCAGATTTTTCGCAAATGGATCTCTTCTAAATTATCAAATTTGCCAAACTACTTATCAATAATTCATAATAACAGTGTTGATAAGATATTTGACTGTGTGGAAAGAATAAGTGTATACATTATATCAATGTCTCGCTCTTGCTGGCGAGATGGAAGAAATTCATGCTCAGTGCCACAAAACGTTTGTCCTTATTCGTCAGTGGTTACGAGTATCAGAAATTCATCAGTCACAAGTGGCGATTGAAATGAACCAACAAAAACTGGATTTGGTCATTTCAGACTGTTGAATATAGTTTCATATAACACTGAACGTCGAGTTATGTGAAATAAAAGCCTAAACTGAGAGGACACATGCATTGATTATTCAAATTCTAAAAACAGCTTTTACTGCAAACCTAGTAGTAATATATAAAACGAATTTGGCTGATCTCAAATACCAGTTCAGATTTAATAAGGCAGTTGTTATCTGCCACACACGTTCAACTGATCAATGACGTGAAACCCATCAGAAACTCATGATACTATACCCTGACAAGAATGATCCAGCTACCGTCATGGCACCTCATGACTATCTCCCAAAAAAAATTCAGAGAACCCAAAATTTCCGAAACGGTAGTATTCCAGAGACGTGTAACAGCGACCTTAAAGAAGTCACATAAATTTAACTTCATTACTAAGTTGACTTTCAAAATTCTTGAACCGATAGGAGCAGAAGCACCCCAGTTATATGACCAAAAAACATAAGCCGGATATTCCACTCAAGCCAGTCGTGTTGATTGTAGACCCACCTCCGTAAAATCTCGCGAAGAGGCCAGTCAGAATGCTGGAACCGACAAAACGTTTGCTGATAGAAAAAACCTTAAAATACAGCCTTGAAAAGGCTGACCTGTTACACGAAGCTGATAGTAACAGAATGATGATTTCCTGGATGGATATATAAAATCAGTGTTCACAATATACATATAAAAGGAATTATGACAATCATCATCACTGTCGAGAGAACGATAACTTCTGATGTTACATAAGTTCTAAAGCAGCATCGTTTCACATCACGTTCCTCAAGTGCGAAAATCTAAACGTTTGACAAATTGATATGTCTCATTATGACTTTTGCGTGTCCCTGTCATTTTATAATGTCCCGTCGGCGTCTTCTGGGTTTTCAAAAGCGAACGGAACCGAATAGCTAATGTGTGCATGAGTACACTGACAGACACGTAGATTAGTAGGTTCTTACGGAGATGGAGGACACCGATCCACCGAGAGCAGAGAGTAAACAAAGTTAGTGTGCCTGGACCCGGTTACCAAGCTGACAGGAGTACAGGCTAACACGTACGCTTTGAGCTCTGAAAACGTGGGTGCGTTCGTGCAAAGTAGAGCACATTCAGACTGCACATCTGACAAACCGGTCTTCTGTCAATGGGAACGTGAGCGACCCAATCGTCGTCGTTCGAACAAACGGATAGGTTGGCCAACCTATGTCTCTGATGCTGGATTAATCGTCATCTGAGTAACATTTTGACGGATGCTTTGACTGCTGAAGACATGGCTGAAACAGCGAGAGTAATACTGAACGTCCACGAAGTATGGACCCGGATACAAAGTCCGCTTGCCAAAAAAGCGTGTCTCCTAACACAGTCGAGTTAGTGAGTGGCTTCAACTTGCCACTGTAACCGCACTCATTCCAGTCAGAGCGCTAGTGAACGCGCATTTTATGTCAAGTCGTTCGGTCCAATCGTCCCAGCGTTTCGGTCACCAAATTCCACGATCAATAACACCTGGCTGTTCACTCACGTCTCTGTAGGCGTTTCGGCTTCCGAAACGCAAGGCTGGACGTGAAACCAACTGGTATCAATGAGTGCAATTGAACAAACCAAATATGCCATGTTTTCCTGTAAAGGTTTGTGCTGTCATGATAGGTTATTCACCAAAAGATTGATAATGAAATGCTGCATCCACTATCGTCACAGAATTTCAAACTACTGAGAGGGTAGTTGAAAACGAACAATTTTCCCATGGAGTCTGAAGCACGTCATGCTGTGTTTTTAAATTCACCTCGCTGTGTGTGACGTTTTACGGTCATGCTACTACAATGGTAAGCGTCGTTTAGCATGTCTCAATTTTGTGGTCTTGTTATTGGGCCGTGTTTCCCATTTATTGTCATCATGTCTTCGTTGACCATGGTGTCCACATAAGGGCGCCGTGATGAAGGAAACTTGAGTTCCGGGTGAACAGTTCGTCCAGGAATGTTGTCCAGATTGAGATGCGTTGTTCTTTGGAAACTTGCATTGTCTTGAAGAATGCTGTGCGTAAGTTGGACCTGACTAAATAGGTTGCTGAAACCAGATCATTTTATTGAAGCGCGCCTAAGAGGATAATACGTCGTTTTAGAAGAAACAGCTACCGATGCTGAGACATCTTTTGTACACTACAGATGAAGCATACGTAGCATATACAAATTACTGGAGGCCCTCTAGTTGAGGTTGCCTGCATCTTCTTGATGAACAAGGCACTATCTACAATACAATAACTTTGTCCCCTTCCAGCCAAACCGGGTCGTAATAAGAACCGTATTCTACCTAATTAAGAGAATTTGCAGATTTTATAAAATGGACGTAAAAAATTAGCATCTTCAGAACTCGGTAAGAGCAAACGGATATGCGTACTAGCTTACAGGACAGTCTAACAGACTGAAAACGGCATCTATCTGACATCATCTCAAAGGTAATGGCTTCTTCCTATCCTTGGAAAGGTTGTCAATTTCGCGCTGTTCAGCAAGTTTACTGCACGGTCAAAACCATCAGAGTGTCAATGCGTCACCAAATACTGTTATACCCTCTCATTTCGTGTTGCTTGTGCTGATATTATTGTAAGTGCATTTCGACTAACATATAGGTGACAAGAAAGTAGTCAAAATTCAGGATGACGGGGCATTTGTAAAGATGGGTGTACAGTCGCATCAACCAACCATTTGGTAGTTGTGCGGATGAGTCCAAGGGTCAACTACACGGGATACCGGCTTCATCAATTGAACGTCAATCGCTCCAGACATATAACGAAATCGGCGAGTCGCCGAAATTCTCAGCGATTTCCACGCACCGGTATAAATGGTTATTCCACTTTGCAGGAGGTAGCTGCTATCAAACGCATGAAGTCACCTTTGTGTATGTACTATAAAGTATTCGGTAAAATACTACTACTTTGTTAGGCTTAATGTGCTTTTCAATATCTCGACGGGACAGTGCAAATGAAGAGTTCAGGCAAAATTTTTATTTATCATTCATGCAATATGTTCTTGATAAGGTGTGGAAAGATTCCTCCAAAACAAAGACTGAGCAATACACCACTACTAGGTTGCCTTTTCGAATTCATTTCGGAAACAGTTGAGGGGTCGAGAGAAGATTAAACTTAACCAGTGTATTTTTCATCGTTAACAATTGCAAATTCGAGACCGCCAAAACTCATCCATAGACGTGTTTCAAACAACGATCTTTTAACAAAAAAGGAAACGAAAAAATATCACACGTTCAAATCTTGTGAGATAGAACGTTCCCGTTTGAACTGATTACCATCACTTAGTGACTCATGAGCCTATTTTCCAAATATATGCTAACTATTTCATTATATGGTGACGAGAAATAGAACTAAATCGGTCAAATGGTTGTATCAATCACACTTGAATTGTGTGCGTGTCTTTGTTCTTGAAGAGACATTCATGGAAAATAGCACATCAAGTGATCATTAAACGGCCTTCAGATAACACAACCAACACTGTGGACAGGTAGGGTGGGTAAGTGTTAAAAATCAACAATTGCAGCCACTCGATGTATTACTTGAAAGGTATCGGTAGATGTGGCTAACGAGAGTAAGTTTGTTGAGTCCAGTTACTTAAGATTGTATATTTCTAAATCCTCATATGGAAACTGGAAGTATACTTAAATACAGACCAAGTACTAACTTACTAAAATTTGATCGATATAATCCAGTGTTCTTCTGTCTTGTTCTTTAGATTTATTCTTTGCTTCCATGTACTCATCGAAAACGCGGTTGGATACGTCCCTGGACAGTTGACGTATATGTGAGGTATCCGTATCCTTCACTGAAGTTGGCAAAACGGTTAAATAAGTTATGTGTACATGATTAATTATGGGAAAGATGTCGGTTATAATGGATTTAGCTTAACGTTCATCACACCCCTATCATTGGTGACGTTTCGAAACTTAATTAGAAAACAGTTGTTAACAAAAACATTCTAATAAATAGTGTTTCATTATGTGCGTGGCGTACAAGACAGTCTCAGATGTTGGTATGGAAACCTGGACTTCAATGGAAAACTCCTTGGTCTCTCAAATCCTGTTTTGCACTCGGTTGCAATCGTAATTCCAATATCCACATATAACTACATCAGGCTGTTCTACACATATTGCGAACGTTCCTTGACCTGATGACACACATTCGAACCCTCTGTTTACTGACCTGGTTTTTCAAACTCAATCCCAGTTTTCTAGTTTCGCCGAATGGTTTTACGAGCTCATACTAGAATATGTTGGTTTGCCGCTCACCTTGTGTGGTGAACAGTCACCTCTGGTGCTGTTTCTCCAAAGTGGATAACAGAGCAGCCAACCACCCAGATAAGAACCGCATATCAAAGTACTTGGACATCGATAGCACAAAGTGGCTCACGAATAAGCGAGTGACCTGTTTTACAAGCTCGCTTCAGAAAACGAAATGGACAGCAAAATAGATGTTTAATGCGAGGTTTCTGAGTTCTCTTGATCAGCCTAGTCTATTTTACATGCATGCCCTGTTGCCATAAATTTTATACCTAGCATTCCCGATGGTTGTACGTCTGGACTCACGCAGTCGTCTTTGTGCACTTGTTGCATCTGTTGCGTGCTAAGATAACAGATGTTTGTTGTATGGTTTTAGTTTCTTGATGTCACTGAAAGCTGGACCCCAATTATCCATCTAACCTTGTTTTGAATTTTGGACTGCTAGTTAGTCACTCGTTCCACAACGTCCGACGGATAATATTTCAGTAGCAATTGTCTTCAACGTTTTGTCACTTACAAAAGTTTCGATGGGCCTCGACCGGCATGAAGGACTGATTTTGGTTTGATGACGATTAAACATTAGTGAACGAGACGAATCTTTTGTCTGTCTTACTATATATGATGCCCTAAAACTTGTGTGACTAACAAGATCGACTGTTGAATTTATCTGATGAAATTTATGTTACGGGTCAATTACGTCCGACTTTTCATTGAAACGGATAAATTATCTCATAACAGCACACTTCCTACGCATGCTGCTTTCATCTTTTTCATTTCATTGGCCATTATTTGAACTGCTAGCAATAATAGTTCGTTGCTGGTCTCTCACATCAAGCTCACTACCCCGCAAAAGAACCCAGAACATTTTGTCCGTTGTTACTCACGTTTTTCATTAATCTACCCATATGCTAAGTTAATTGCAGATCAAGTCTGCTCCATTCAAAAGAAGACTTGACAGGTCTTATAAAATCCTTTATAGAGCCGCATGAACTGTGATCATCTTCCTGTGACTAATGAGTCGTTGAAATTATTCGGTCCATCTACATCATGTCATATAAGTGACAAGCCGAAAACTGCTCGTGAATATTTGATATCGATCGCAGTTCCTAGTGTAAAGGTGGAAAGATTTTCTAGCCCTTCAAGTGAAGCAAAAAGCAGATCTACAAATAAGATAAGCATTACACTTGTCAAGAAGGGTACTTGAAAAAGAATCCGTCTTAACTCTCAGAACATAGGAAATTAGAAGACACCGGATGTCGTTTGCCATTGACATCAAAGCGACAGTGTGTGAAATATGTAAATCAACTAGATTTTAACATATCCGTGAAAACAGATAATTTCTGGTTATGCCTACTTAACGGAATTGATGGTTTTGTTGTGAACATACACATAGAGTTAGTTTACTGAAAGTCGAGCCAACAACAAGCTATCACCACTACTCACAATATATGAAACTGTGAAGACGGTCTGCAACTGACCAGTCATTCGATCATAACATTGCTGAGCTAGGTTTTTAAGAGATCCTGTAGATTGCTACTTACTTCTAGGTCTACTCCGATCTACATTGTGAATTTGGTTCATTACAACTTCAAGTCTGGTGGGTCCGGAATTCATCAACTCTGGCTTGTCTAGCATGTGTCCTGTCGAGTATAGCTGTACGGTGAAACGATGTCAAACCTAAAAGGAAACTTGCACAGCCCATGAGATCACACTATTGTGATCGCAAAAGGCTCTTGGCCTGAGAACTCATCTACTGAGCAAACTCCCGTATGTCATGTCAAAAATCAAACCACAAACGCGTACACATTTGCACGTCAGACATACTTTCACATACATCGGTTGATAGTACGTTGTCATTCACCTTGGTGCAACTTTTGCCATAGCGTGTACACACTATTCCAATAGTCTGTTCTTGTCCGTCCTCTTCCTGGCGTTCGGAGCTTGCTCTTTTGTTCCGGAATGTCGCCTGTGGGTAATACACTGCTCGTGAGTAGTATACTACTCACAACGAAACTGCCTGTCATACAAAAACACTACAGCTGATATCGCTTCATGTTTACTAGTACATCGATTCTGTCCAAAAATTATTAATCAGTAGGACTTAGGCACCTTTAAATAAACCACTGAATTGTGTTTGGCACGGGACATCGCTGACTTCAGTAGTGACGTGGAACAGCTTAGGAGAGGAAAACAGTACCAAAATTTTAAACTTATTAAAAGAAGGGTTGACGGAAGGATTAGAAATTGTGTGAATACAGTACACCACGAAATCTGTTAAAGGAAACTTGGTAAAATGGGCTGGGCTTAAGTTTCATGTAATATTCAGGATCAACATTGAATGGACTTCGCTTCAAGCAAACAAAACCTCAAACAAAACTTGAGATTGTGTGTGTTCATCCCATTTAGTTTTCATGACCTCAGACGACGGACTGAATGTCCTGAAGAGCATCACTAATCTTGTGAAAGACAGCACATGTTCAGTATTCAATTGCTGATTCCCCGGAGTTCAGCTGGCAGTGCTGGAGTTACTAACGAAATTCTGCTGGACACATGAAAACAATTGAGTGAAATCTCTCCCACACCAAACTCGACTGGCGTACTGTCGCTATGGCACACCCCGGTCCGAGAACTTGTCCGGTAAGCTCACTGGTTACAAGCCATACCTCGTCAGACTTCGTGAAATGTTACATTTTGCTATATAGGAAAAATCTAGTTAGTCAGACAACCCGCCAAATGAGGCGTCTAGTATTCCTGGGCAGTTTTAAAACCACACTGAAATGAATGTTTACCTAAATATGCAGAAAAAAGCATAAATAAACATAACCGGTCTGGGAATGAATCAGAACCCACTTTCCATTCATTTATACAATCAATTAAAAAAAAACTACGAGCCTCTGACAATACTTCTTCAAATGCCCTTCATTTGGGAAGCTCTGTACAGAAATATGCCAAACTGTAGTGCACCTGCGATTGACTAAAGTGGTTAGAAACAGATCAACCGCGCGATACAGTCAGTAGTAATGTAGAACGCACTGGTCAAAGCAACGTTGACCGACACACTTGTATGCATGCATAGGCCAATCAAGTACATGCCAACAGCTATAAGTGGAAATTCCTTTCCAACGTGCGTCTTCATTCGTAGTTACAGGTGCTCCAAAATCATTTTTAGACCAACGGCTGCTCACTGAAAAAATTCAAGTTTTTCGCCAGTCAAAATAGGTCTCTTCCTACGATTGTGAGCTTACAGCGTCTATGTGATAACTTCGGCTGTCGGCCACATGTAAGCCAGTCGAATACCCCTATCTTTCATAGTAACCGTCTGTACCGAACCCTCTCTTCATGTAAAAGTCTGAGTGATGAAATTGCACGTTTCACCAGACGTCCACTGAACGTATTCAGGCATGTCTTCAGTTTAATCACAAGTAATTTTATTGTTTTTGGACAATTTATTGCGTGTTCACATGTGCTGACGGGATATCTTCTAAACTTATTTTTACCATTTTCCATGAATTGTCCTGCTCGTTTCTTCTTTAAGACGACGAAAATAACACAGGATTTCCGTTCGCAGTTTAACATAGTTTCCATTATTCCGTAACATTTGCGTTTAGTAGTTGACCGTGCTTTACACTTGAAAAAGTTTCCTGATGGACTTTAACCGTGGATTCACACTGGTGTTGACACTTTTACAGTTGTAATTACGTGTCTTTGAGGAAAATCCCCTATGAATACACATTTCTGTCCTATTTTGAATTGAATTCATGTGACAACAAAATCAGGGAGTTAGCCTATTTCAAAAGGAACTAAGCAGTTCGATACTAACGAGAGATAGGTCGGATGGAGTAGCAATCCAAAATCACAATACAAAACTCAGAAATAAATCATGCTTGTGTTCTTTAATCCAACGTCTTCCAAAGTATTTTATGGTCAATTTTGCGGAAACATTATTAGCAGTCACCGAAAATAGGTGCGTATGTACTGGTAAGGCATATCATGCATAGGTCATTATTGCACGACAGTTGTACTTCTGAGTGGTGCGTCTTATCGTCGAGGTTGCCAGATGCTGCTTTCCTTTGACATAAATCGGATTGTGGTAGATTTATGGTCTGGGACTGAAAACTTCTTTAGATTGCAGGTCGTCAAATACTACTTGCTTGCATTGACCAGTACACACACTCAGACTGTGTCAGAAGACTTGGACACCTTAGCCGACAACAAGCCTCATCAAGAGATGTCCAAAATACACACACATTTGGGTGCGTATCAATATGAGGTCACTAATATACACTAAGAAAACCAGCAAATGGATTTTCCATTTTAACCCACATTTCACATAGTTTGTGTTATAAAACTAATGTTAATTGTGTTTTATTGTTTTGAAGATCACTTTCACAATGCTTCACGAAAATAAATCATTGTAATGCGATGTATGCTTAAGACTTGTGGTGACAACTTGGTGGAAATCTTTGCCTCATTGACCCGTATGCTTAAAGATACAGTGATCCTTATTTGCACCGATTCCTAAAGTTGTACTAACGTGTGCAAATTCCAGCCAAACAGAGACATATTTACTGGAAGTAGATAGTATAAATTGTGCGAAGCAGCAAGTCTCGGTTTAAATAGGAACGCATACAGCCGAGGCGAACTTAGTAGACAAAACGCCAGTCGTGCCTCTGACCAGCCTTTAGATTATACCTGTAATTCACTGAAGGATAAACGGGTAGCACCCGGATTGAATTTGATTTGAAAAGTCACGTGGCTAGAGAAACCAATTTGGTATACAATTTTAGGAATTTCAGACAAAGTGGACAATAAGTCACTTTTCTCTTTAGAGTAGGCTACAAAACTCGTCGATAATAAACAATCATGCTGTTGACTTTTGACACTGTGTGCAGGCGAAGTAGTGGAATTAGCATTGACTATAGTTTTAGAAGTGGGAGCTGAACACTTGACAACACATCCGAAAGTTGTATTGCGGATGTTGCGCGTGCCCACTTGACACCAGTTTCGATGCCATCAACCGCTGTTTAACACTGCAGCTAAAAATTCACCTCCACTAATCAGTGAACAAAAATGGACAGCGGTTCCAAGAACAGGCTCAAAACACCCATCTGGTCATCTAGAATAAAAACAGGTTCATGAACGTGTTTCCGAGGAAGTTACCACCAGCTCATTACAAGTCTAAAGATTGAATAATAGACGTCTTTTGAAGCGTGAGCAAAACGCAGTTACAGTCGGACAGCGAGAAATTAACCAAATCAATCCTATCTATCAATAGGGTGGTTTGCGTAGTGTGCCAGTGTTAATTCAGGGTGAAATGGAATGTGCATTTGTAGTTGGTCCAGTAGTGCATCAGGGGATTTCAAAAGCTTCATGGACAACATGACGTCATGTTAACAAAGGACAAGATGACGCAATCGGACGGCGGTCGCATCGGTCGTGTCTGTCTTTCGACGTTCCGTTGACTTTGGCTGCTACCTAGGCACTCGGTAGATGACAGGACAAAACTGACTAAAGCTCATGTTGTGACCTGTGTCTGTCAGATTTTGTACAGTAGTGTTAGTGATTGATATTCTGACTCTGCTTTCAAACCATGCTGGGAGATGTTTCCTTATTCGTTTACCAAACTGTCTCGGCGTATATCCAATATATTCCGCAGAACATCAACGGGAGATAGAGCTAACAACAATATTTTCGGCATGGACAATTATCTTGTTTGTCGCATTAGGAGATAGCATGCATGTACTTGTAAACTAGGAACACAGCGTTGCGAATGGGAAAGTTCTGGGTGCGTTGTACAGTCTAACATTGCTATTAGCTCGCCTTTTAATGACGGGTTGAGGAATATAGCTTTCTTACCCATTCGAGCAATCACACGATGTAGTTATCTTTCTGTCATGCTTTTAACAATGAATCTTTCAGGAAAGCCTTTTTTTCAGGGCGTTGAAAATATGAGCAAGCACTTGTTAGTTAACGTCTTTGGAACAAATTTTCTCCCCTGTTTCTGGGGAGCTGTGAATAAAATTCCTCTTTCGCTTTGACAGCACAAAGCTGTTGAGTTATGTACATTGCCCTGCTGATGTCGGTTTCATATATAGATGGATATAGTGATTGTGCTTACATGAACCATCACATAAGGTGCAGATGACCGAGGTTGCTGCCGTTTGGGATACAAAACAGTAACGTTGGCTCCAACATCATACATATCATGGAACATCAGGAAATCTCTGTTGAATTTAGCAGCCACGTTTCCGTAGTCTCCATCTAATGCAGTTGGAAACACTTAAAAGATTAAAGGTGAACGACTGATTATTTCGAAACGCACGGCGTGGAACATGTACTAACCAGAAGGGACTGCACACGCATTGGTTGAGTGAAATATACAAAGCAATGTTGTATTCTAGCTACTCCGTAAACCGTGACAGCTGAGGGCGTGGCGATGAAAATTAATCACCTTTGCTTGCCCTCTGAACTAGGGTTGGCTCATGTGCTCAATACGGAATTAGTTATATTAGATAGGACGCTTGTCGCCTTTGGGCAGGCTTCCTTTGTTGACGGTACGAATTCGACCGAAGCCTTGATTTTTCGCCTTGTTCTCTTCTGAAGACAACAGTACAGTCAATCTTGGGCGAATAATACTGGCGTCGTATGCAACTTCTCATGGTACACGACTATCGTCTCTTCATTGCAAGTTGTAACTCAGTAGATATATGTCAAGCAATCTAATTTCATAGGCTGGTTTTACGCTTGTATGAAACCCACTGAGGAAGGGTGGGGAGTCTGAAAAATGGTAATCTGTTACCAAGATGTTCGAAAAATTTATGATAATGACTTTCCTCCTCTAGCCGTTTCGTTTAAGTTCAACGTCTCTTGATGGCTCATACGAGTTTCAAACATTCTATCATTCAGTGTTCCAAATGACTCGCGTGCACCACACACCAGCAGGACACCACTCAAATTGTTTAAATTTGGTACTGTATGCTTACAACCGAATCCCGAAACTGTTTCAGTCCATTTCTTAAACCCGCTGATACACATGGTTGATCTTAGAGTCCCATGTGTCTCACAGTGTAAATGACTTCTTAATTTCCTCTGGAATGTACTATGCTGACACACGAGGCAGTACATTTGGAAAAGACTCATTCGAGAACAAAAGTTGTCTTCCTAGTGAGTGAAAACGGTTAAGCCTCTGAACAATCACAGGAAGTCTTTCATACGTCAGTTAGTTCAAAGAGAATGTATATCAAGCAGTTTTGAAACGTAACTTATTGTTTCCATTACTTCTGACTTAACATAGCAAGGGCTCAGTTTTCAGCAGAAAAGTACATAGAAATCCGTGTTATTACACTGTTGGTCTGATTTGTGACTGACATTGATAAACAAAATTGTAGGCGAAATTCACTGTGGAAAAAAGCAGTCGACTTCTAACAAAACAGCATACCCACGGATCAGAAGTTTCAGCCGTTACCGACCTACCTTCATCGAAGATGGTTTGTCTTGCTCTTTCTCTGGCTTTGCGTGCATCCTCATTTCGACGACGGAACTCGATGACTTCTTCGTCTGAGGAATAGTCGTAGATTTGTTCATCCGCCATTCTACTGCAGCCTCCACAAATATTGTCCACTAGATTCGACACTATGTGCAATTCACTGTGTGGTAGTCAGACCCAATGGCATGGGGACAATCGATCGCTTCTTTAATCGATGTGCAAACACGCCAGTGTGCAAATGCACCCACGCGCAAAGGCGCCGGTGCAATCGACCAATCACAGTCATCGGGAGTTGTGTTCCTACTGGATGTGAGGGAAGCACGTTTCCAGGGTTGAAGTAGGAACATGTAATTAACATTACCGTATTCCGTGTGTCACAGTGGAAGTTCGTTTTAATTATACTACTGATCTGACCGTTGAAGAAAAGCTTCACAACGACAAGAAAGGAATTAGACAACTAATACTCGATGAAAACTAGTGACATGCAGTCTTGGGTTTAAAAAAGTTGGATGCGATTATCCTGAAAAAATACGAATCGCATCGCTTAGGACTCGAGTTTCAACCGGCAATTTCTCTACCAGTTGTACCTAATGGGTAAAGGCGAATGGTGAATACAAATTGGTTGATGTCTTCCTAGTTTCTTCATTACGGTCACTTCTATACCATAACATCTCTCCGAGGTGTGATACCGCTGACTTTGGAAAACATCGGTTCAGAAAGTCCCTGTTTTGATGTCCCACAAGTATGCTTCAAAATCACCACTTTGATATCAAATTCAGTGAGAGGTTGTCAACTGCCATCGCTTGGTCATCTATGGATTAAAAAGCCTTATATTAGGGACTTTGCTCTTATTCTATTCACACTGAGGCAGTAAACTTCGGAAGTAGTGCTTAACATCAGTTGCATCTTTGCCAAGTGTAGAAAGAAATACAAAATCAGTGTGTCTATGTTAAATTCAAGCTGACAGAGGACTGTCTTTGCCCTCGAACAGCCAAAGCTTCTAACTGGTCAATCCACCACACAGTCTTCAAATTTGCCATCCTTAGCTGAACCTTTTCTAATCGCCCTTTGTTATTGGTGACCAGTTATATTTTGCGGCCATCATTTTAAGTCATTAACCACGAGTTCTTTAGGTTGTAGCTACTTGTTCAGTGAAAGTAACGGATACTCAGTAGGCAGAAGTTCCTCCATTGATCGTGAGCTCAACTTGTACACTAACACATACATATTGAATAATCCAACATGTAACCACATACTGTCATCGCCGTTCAGAATCAGAAGGTTCAAACAGTTTAGTTGAAAGAGACTACTGGCATGACCACATCTTAGATCGACTGACGCACGCGCTTTGTGGAATGTCCAAGCAGGATTATTCAGGTCACAATGAAAATCATAAACATTTTGTGTGTGCCAATTGAACATCTGATGGCAATATGATGAACAGTACCATAACGTGGTTATTGGACACTAAAAAAAGATTACCACCGACTGGAAATGATCAGCAGACATGAAATCTTGGCAAAAGCTTTCGTGCCACTAATATGTTTCTGACTATCGTGAAAATACTGTTTTAGGTACGTTTTATTTTTGATTAGGGGTAGCATGGAATCGGTTTTGGTTAACACAACTTGGACATCACCAACAAATGTTTGTAACTTCCTAAATTTCGAAGACTTACCAACCAATCCCTTTCAAAAAGAAGTACTAAATTCAAATTTCGCCCCTGTTAGGGCGATTCATACTTCTACTTAAGATATGTGCTACGAACGAACTCTACAAGCTTTAAACCTACGTTCTGTGTATTTACTTTTACCCAAAATATGAATGCAAAATGATGCTTCTGTAGTAGGGTGTAAGTAGAACAGAAAATTAAGGAAATCCAGTCTCAAATTTGCAATTGATCTGCGCCATCGACTTTATTCGGGTTAAACAGGCAGAAAACACCGCGCCCTCTCAGCAAAAGAGTGTCAACGTGGAAAGATGGAAAAAAATCATGGATTATAGGAAAACGCCGTCGCTGCTGTATATACTTAACTGCAGTATTGACCATCTCAGCCGTGACAACAGTTTTTGTGATGTTGTGTTTTTTAGAGGTTCGTGTAAGTCCAAAAGTTCGGTGGTATCTGACTATCCACATGGGGATCCCTCTCTTCCCAAACTTGAGAACTGCCGAACACAGCAGCAGGTGTCTAATTATTTTTAATGCATATCATGCTACTCAATAATACCGCTGAGTAATGTCCAATAACTGTACACAAATTCGCCTGCCTTCTTTGAACCTTCATACCGTTGTTGCTAATTTTCTTAGCATAGAAGATAGGTTCTTCAGCTTACAACAGAGAGGTAGTTGGTTAGAATCGTCTATTCAGCTGAATGATGTGATCTGACTTATCTAACCTAAAAATACCGATTAGTCGGGGATATGGTTGACAGTAATAGAGCTGAGCTCACAAATGAACCTGCATCGAAACCTGCCTGCGGACTGGAGCTTCGCTGGCGATAGCGTCGAATAGTGGCTGAGTGATTGAATAGTACGAGAAGTTTCGATCCGCCGTAAGGTTTTCCCGTGGACTCTTGGTTTTGTGAGTGAATATTAGCTGATTTAGGTTGAATACCACTCAAATTTGACAAGAGTTTTCAAATTCGTATAAACTTTCCAACCAATCATAATTAAAAGGATTCAGTAGACCGAAGCTTCACCTACCAGTTTCGTTAAAGTAAGAGATTTATATTTGACTAGTAAGTTCAAATGACGAGGTTATCAATTGGAGTTAACATGTTAACTGTATCTCTTAACAAGACGATCGAGCAAACATGACTGAACCCTTAGACGGGGCAATCTCGTCCTGATTGAAGATGATCGATACCACAGCGTTAAACACAGCTACCTGGTGAGCGTGTGACTGGAGTTCAAACTCAGGCTTGTTGCAAAGATATGCATCGCGGATTATTAGTAAAACAGGCGTAAGTCTAGTCTAGTGTTACTTTGTTGAAGAAGTTGACAGGAGAGTTGGTGACTACGAAAACCGTGATCGAGTAAAACATGTTCAGTTCAAATCAACCGAATATAAGTTTAAACATCAGTACTAATAAGTTCCTCGCGGTTTCTGTCATTTAAATTTACGTTCCTAGTGCTCTTTGCGTAATTCCGCTTATATTGCAGAAATATGTCTGAATTGTCTAACTTAGTTCCGGCTTGTGGACACAATCCTGTACATGACGCCCAAAAATTGCACAGATACTTCTTGGGAACTTTAGCATCATTATGCGTTGGTGTTACCTCAGTTAAAACAATCGAATAGAAATAACAAAGTTTTATGGTAATCACTGAATCAGTAGTCTCATAAATATCTTATGCAGAGGGATGGTGGAGTTGTTGATGCATTGCATTAAATTGGTTATAATGGATGCATTTTATCACAACACATATCTGCACTGTTTATAACCATATGGTTATATTTCAGAATGATTAAACTGTTCCATGAATCTAATTTATAAAATTGCATAAGTGAAGACCGGTTCATTCGGCTGGAACGTAGTTTCCCGCTTACGGTTTGATAGAGTGACCACAATCCAAAATTATAGTCTAAACACACCATTTCTGAATCCCGACAGTTACTGATGAATATTTGCTCCGTGTGCAATTATATGACTAGTGAGTTAGAGGTTTCTTCTGTGTAAAGATAATAGTGATCTGTCGTGACTTGACCTCTGTACGACTGAAGTTCACTTTCATACTTGAGATGTACAGTAGGTCATCACTGAGCACGCACGTGCATGAACATTTATTGATGTATTGCACACTACGAACCAAGCACTATTCGTGGAACATTTAAATAATACGCCGAGTCTATTTATTTGGGGTCATTTTTGTGTGGTCCAACGACTAACAATGAAATGCAACAGTGGCGTTGGTGGATTCCAGCGTGAACTTTTTGTGAAATCCTGTCGGGGTAGTCGATTTCCTGGATGATTTAGTGGATCCCATATGAGACTGTGAGACGGGTGGGTAACTGAGTCCCAATGTGAAGTTTTCGGCCCCCTGGCGTGGCCTCGTAGCTCAGCTGGTAGAACGCTTGCCGCGTAGAAGCATGGTGTTTCTGTCGCCGGTTCGAATCCACTAGAAATCTTGACTTTTCACAATTGAGTCTCATCCAGAATCATAAGCATGTCAAACTACTTATTAGAAACGTAAGACGGGTAAAAGCAGAATTGACCAATAGAAACGTGATAAAATGTCCTGGTTCGTCAGTACGCACATGCCATGTCTATCTCCTATCCACAGGTTTCAAAAGACGTACGTAATTTTTCCTCCTAACAGTACACGCAACACCTTTATGATCTACTAGGTAATCTAGTTCCACTGTACCGTACCATGATTCTGATTAGTGACTTACGAATCAAGTTTGGTTTGGGAAAATCAATATTACATATCTCAGATCACGAGTATAAGAAGTAGCAAAGTGAAAAAGTATTATCGACTGAGTACACAAGAAAACTACGACCGAAAATCCTAAAGAACTTCGAAAGCCTGCAACGTATAAGGTCGGTCACGTGTTCCTTCAATTATGATGGGCTGACTGGTATCAGTTTAGCGCTCGAATAGGTGAGTTCATCAAGCCGAGTTAAGAGTAGAAGTCTGAAACTGCCGATATGCTTTGAACAAATAGACAGAGATACTGGATTATCAATGTTTTGATGCATTCTACAGCTAGATACTGAATAGTAGTTTGCCGAGTTGTTGTTTGAAACGATAGAGAAAGCGGCTGAATAAATGTCCACTCCCCTTCAGAAGAAAATTTTATGAAGCAGGGCAGTTCAAGAGAGCAGCTCACAGTATTACTCAGAATAGGTTAAATACTACTTCTTGGGATCAAAAACATGTGGCAGAAATGCTTCTTACTTGTGTGTCTGATGATGTAGACGGTTAATTTTGAGAAAGTACTGCTTGTGGTTGGTTTTCGCCTTATGCTCCACACATCGACAAAACTGACAATGGTTCTCGGGGCTAAATGGTCTTTTTATGTTATCTAAGCAATGTCCCAAATACAGAACTTCGATAACTGATGCTAGTCACTTCATCCACTTGACAGAAAATGGTGGAACCATATACGTTCATGTTTTATTTTTGTTTCACGTAATCCTACGTTGTGCTTTAGTTAGCAACTTCTTCCGTTGAAAATAGACCAAAAGTGATAGATTTTCACAACCTCATTAAATTTTCGTTGGATCTTAAAACACTATGCTGATTAAAACTGAGAATATTTTGTCATCTATAACACATAGTGGCTGTTATTTCAAATTAGCGTTGTACAAGTTTGTTGTAACTGGTTGTATGGTCTACGAGCGCGTAAACGGAAACGCAATAACGATCAATGAAACGGCGGATAATAGCACGACGAATAACGGTAATGGACAGCGAGTACGGACTATACGCCGTCAGTCAGTCTCTTCACATCCAACCCATTCACACAAGGCTACCGAATGAACAGAGAAAAAGACTGGCCTTCAAACAGATCTTCTTTATATCGCTCAGCCCGAAGACAACATGGTCACAAACCCGCTCATATTTATAGAGTTTGGGACTAGCAACAAGCAAGGTCAAAGGGGGTGGACCAGACAAAAGTCTAGACAGTACAGTCTAGGCGTGTAGTTGGGCTGACAACACCGGTTGTCACGAGGGCGTAGGTCCATTGTGAAGAGCGGAGCAGTGCACGACCATGGCAAAAGTAAAGGTTACACAAGTGAAATTTGTTAGTCCTCTTGACCCATACTGTTTTTAGAGGATTGACAGCTTCCCCAACAACGTTACAATGAACAAGTATGGTACCTCCTTATATAGAATTAGTGGGCTTTTTGGTTATAACTACACGAAGTTTCCAGTTTTCAACTGGGTAACTGCGCAATTTACCACTCTAAGAGTTAACCCATTCATAGAGCACCCGTCCAAGGGAAGGAGAGTCTTGTTCCACTCAGAAATTATTAAATTTAAAACAACTTTAGAGAGAACAGCCCCAACGACAGAAAGCTTTACTCCGACTACACCGAGGATTGACATACGACGACGGTAAATGTTTGATTTTATCTAAACCATAACATATGTAAACCAATCGGAATATAATCTACACCTCATTGGTTTGCATGGTGATTTAGTTGACATGTAAACTGTGCTGCTGGACTTCAAAACTGGCTTGGCGACAGATCCATAGATTGTACGTCTTAATAATGCAGTTTTGGTTCATATGATGTGGCTAGCAAACATCGCGCGAAAGTTCCCATGTGGTCGCAAACGAAATAACGTGATGACCATATGGTTCTGACAGTACAGTGTTGGGTTAATATAAGATATTAAGTTTTATAAGAACGAACTGCGTTATCTAGTTGATCAATGACATTAAAACGTCACATTTTTCATTGTTCACAAATCCACCCACAGGGTGTGTTTGTGCCCAATAACCAAATTCGATTGTCTATACAGGACAGAATGGGCTAATCAGGGACTAATGGACGAATTGTTATGATCCTTGATTATGTATTCTGAACAAACTGCTTTTGTGAACAAAGAACTTGATGTTGATGCTTTTACAGTGGCCAGCATCCGCTGTCTGACCATTCCGGACTATACAGAGCGTATATTTATGGTCAGCTCGGTGGTACGTACGATCAAGACGTGCTACGACCGCGCTGTTTAATGATTTTGTGGAACAAAAACTACTCCACACTAGATGACGTCACTTTATAAATTCGTCCAGTGTCTAGAATTACAACCAATGACCACAGTCACATTCTTCTTTCTTGGACAACTGGAACACTCGTTTTGTTTCTACAAGCCAGAATTTTCCATACAATATTATCGATCCAAAAATGAATGTTCAAGTTTGCATACTTGGCTATTCTTCCTTCTGTTAGTAACTACGTTCTGCCGGGGCAAGCAATCAACGTGAGGTCGTGTCGTTGCCTACGGTTCGTAAAATCTTGAAAGTCACTATTCTATCAATAACGTTATAGTGGAATTAGTGAATACAAGCTTTTTTTAATGTACGCAGTTGAGACAATTAATTGCGGATATTTTCCAATCTGACGTTTATGATACGTCGTTACTCATGTTTTCCAAAAAAAACATCGGGAACTTCCAATCTTAGTTTTGTAATGCCTGTTGAAAAAATTTGTCTCTAAATCATTTTACTGAAAAACCAAGCAACTATGGATGTGTATGCAAGTCAAGGATCATCCTTGACATGGAGAAGTATAACGGATTGACAAGCATCATTTCATCCTATTATACAAATTATGGCTCAGAACACAAACAAGTGTTAACGAAATTCGAGATGTAAGTGATCACGTACCAATACCGAGAAAGAGTATGCAGATTACCCCCATTAGAAAGTAATGCAGGTGTTTG
Source organism: Paragonimus heterotremus (assembly GCA_013368495.1). Classification (NCBI taxonomy): domain Eukaryota; kingdom Metazoa; phylum Platyhelminthes; class Trematoda; order Plagiorchiida; family Troglotrematidae; genus Paragonimus; species Paragonimus heterotremus. The sequence goes on from LUCH01000432.1 coordinate 116,271, forward strand.
GAAATAGTCCTCATTGGAAATTCACGTCTGTCACTCCCAGTGATTCAAAAGTGCTACATGGGTTTATATGCGATAGAAGAGACAGCGTATAAAATAGGTCATACAGAGGACACTGGTCATAGCGTTTGCCGGATGCATTGTAGAAACCCATCACACAAGACTTAATATTTCGAGGGTTTCACAAGTACCTTCAACAGTTGATCATCTGTGACTGGCGAGATAACAGGTAATCATTCCTAAATGATCCGCGACCGTAATTACATTGAGTATGATCTGCATATTTCTGAAGTGCCATTTTTCACCACATTTGTACCACAAAAGGAGGTCAGCATGTGATTCCTCTGCTGAGGGAAATGTATAAAGAGGAACGATTGATGCAAACAATGAAAAATAACAATGTGTTTGTTCAGTCAATCAATGTGGCTGAAAAGGGTGGCCAAATAAAATGTGTGAAGTTTGTGCACATGTTTGAAGAGAGGACGATGAAAGTCAGCTACCAGCGGTGATCGCTACAGCGTCTCCGAGCAATTAATGTATACTAGGCACCCTGTTTCCAAATTTGTTGAATGACTCCAGTGGAACTCAGCTACTTTCAGTCCAGTGCCATTCTGTGACATTTGTTTACCCAAACACCTCCTCCGACGAAGTACACAGTGAACTCGCACTTTTCTCTTATTGAAATCATATGCGTTTTATATGCAATGGATGAGGTCAGTCGATTACCTAATACATATGTCTGATCCAAATTGTCTAGGGTAGAACAGAATCGGTTCAAGATGTGCCGTTAAAGTGTGCTGGTGGATGCCAGGCTTTGTAAGTTACACACCTGAAGGAGTTATGGCCTCACAACACATCATGTTTATGTTCTATTTGCAGATCTAAGCCGTACAACACAACCACGGAACATAGTAAATTAATAACATACCTTGCTAATGTAACATAAAGGACAAGTGCGACCCCCATATTTTCATTCAAAAACGTTGCACCGCTTCGCAGAGGAAAACGTTTATGGCCAATCAAAACGAGCAGAAATTTCTAGAACAACCTAGGGATAATGTTTGCCAGCTTTTTACCAACTCGAAGTTCAACTTGTAACGCTTACTTGTTAACCTCACTTACTAGTTTTAATAGCTACACTTCAACCTTTTGATTCGATAATACTTTCGCCCTGGTACTGTACGCGGAAAATAAACGACATTAGAAATTCTACGCGTAAAATTACGAGGATGGGCACTGTTGACTAGTTTGAAGCTCTCACATTGGACGTTTGCAGTGAACTCTTATTTCATAAAATTAACTGATAAAAGTGGATTCTAAGACATTTAAATTCAAAACCATAGTGTTGTGAAGGAAGTGCAGTGATGAGCGATCGTATTACACTACTCATATCGCGACTATTCAGTAGTAGGTGCACAGCATAGATTTTGACATCGTACAAGCCACAGGAAAAATGCGGGAAGGAGCATTAGAGTGCAGCATCGTCCATAATGGTCCTTGCTACTTAAAAGAAATAAACATTGACGTCTGTGGCAGCCGAGACGGTCTGGAGCCGAATACCGCGTGCAAATGAGCGGTTTTGTGTCTGGTCTTGTTTAAACGCTTAACCCATGTATTGATTTGTCGAATAAACAACTCTTGTGCCGTCCGCGTTCATGGATCACAACAGAATTTGGTACACGTGACTACGAGAACGAGGCGTTGACTGAACTCGTGGCTCATAGAATAAGCAAGGCGGTTGAAAGGAACTATAGTGTGACAGATCTAGAAACCTGGTTCAAATCCAGCCCAGTCGTTTATGTGAATCCAATATCTTTTTATGACTACTCTGTCACGTGCTCCTGTGAACCGGGTTAGGTCGTTCTCACAGACAAGTGCTTATTCATAAGAGAGGCTAACACGGGTTATATGACTGATAAAAGGGGAGATCGAGTCCACTTAGGGGGCAATTCTGAAGCAACTCGTTGACACGCTATACCCAGTATCAACGGAACTGTTTTTCCAAACTGTCTACCGCAGATCCTCTCCACAATTCAAAGGAATCAGAGTTCGCATTCCGGTCAATTTAGAAACGCTCGGAATTTGGTTATACAGTTTATATTTGTACACCTATACTTATGATGGCCGTGTCAACCACTTAACAACTCGGGAGTTAGCTCTGGACACCTAGTTGCCGCACCACTTGAAATTATCTAGCCTACCTATATGTTCAACTGGCAATCATGTTGAAATAAACGATGCAGTTATCCGGGTAATAAACAGGCTGTTCGCCGAATGATTAATTGCACTCGATGAGCCAATCGGGCTACCCCAAATGTTGAAGCAATCCAAGAATTTCTGAGAGTTGTATCACATGGACAAAAGCAATGTAAGTGATTATTTAGAAGTTGTGGAAAGGTCATGAACCATTTTGATAAAAACGGTTCTAGTTGTCACCAGTGGTAAATCACAACGTCCGTGAAGTACGATGGTGCTCTCTAACTGGAGAAACGGTGAATGCAAAATGAACAGAATGCCATTAATTCGGCATTCAACAGTAAAATGCAAGGAGGATGAGGAGGAACAGACCTACTGTTTGATTTGCCGAAGGCATTGATGAGGTTAGAAGTCCTTCTCAAGATGTTGGTAATTTGTGGACATGGACAAATCATGTTTATTTTGAAGGCCTTCATGTAGTCAGAAACTGCTTGTAAAGCAAGCAGCCACTAGAAAATGTTAATTTGCACTGAATGTGAAGCATATAGTGCTTAGAAGAATATGCAACGTCAAGTGACACTCTTCTTAAGGGGTATTCGATCAACGAGAGTACCCTATGGAATCTGACTTCTAATTTGCTCCCTCTGGCTGGCTCCACAAATCAATGCTTTTCTAATCACCTTTACCGAGTGTAGTACTTGACAACAATTTGGAGACTGCATCTATACTTCACTACGCCGATGTGTCTGACCACTGATCTCCTTTGAATCAAACACAGTTGAATGAAATCATTTTAGGAAGTTATTCAACAGAGAATGACAACTTTATTTACGAAGTGGTCCCACGTGCTATTAACAGAGTCTAAAGCGAATGTTTGTTCTTCACAACTCTGCAATGACTGTTGGTATGTAAAATGTAAGGGGTTACACGTGAGCTTGATATGCCCTGGAATCCTAAACAAAAACATGAGAACTCAATGTGGTTTGAACTGGGAGCACTAATCGCAGTATCCTAAGCTGGATTAAGATATCCTAGTAACCAAGATGAAACAACGATGGCGCACACGTCATAAGTAGCTTGCGATGCAACTGTTATGTTTAACTTCTCGTTCTAGGAAGACCACAATCAAAATGTGTGTGACCAATATAAGATATTTTCCCAGTGTCCTCCACTAAGTCAGAAAATAGACGTGCATGAATTAGCTCATGCACGTAATCTGCACCCTGGCTATAAGTAGGTGATGTCACACTACAACCTGAAGAAATATGAGCGAACAACCAGGTATTGACGTACGTGTGTATCAAACAAGCGGGATATTTAAAATTAAGTTGTCTGGATCTGTGGAACGTCACTGCATAGAAATCGGGCTTGAGTAAACACAATTAGAGATAAACGTGGGCTATTGTGTATGGCTAGACCAACCACTTAATATGATTGAGAAACTCATATGTATAATCACAGTATTTTGTTTGTTCGTTTTGAAAAAAAGGGAAAACAAAAGTAATTTGGACATACGATAAGAAAGCAACCACGTTTTTGCTAAAACCAGAGACAGCTAAAAAATTTGTCAAAGCGCTGGATACAACGCGGGGATCGAAATTGGTGGAGAGGGACTGGCTGTCATCACTTAAAACAGACGTAGGTATGAACAGGTGAAAAATTATGATGAGACACTTAGAACTGATTCTGAGATAAGGATAACGTGATGACTGCTTATGCATTGCACATGGTAATGAAAATGGGGTGGATGTAAAGAGGAACGATTTTCTTCTGTACAAATTTAGTAAAACCAGTTCGAGAAATGTTGAACACAAAGGATAGACTGGCGCGTGCGGCCCGACACCAAGTCGGACAATCCGAAACCGACCAAACTAACGTGAAGGTGAGGAATGGAGAGGAGTATTCGCGGCGGAAACCGGAACACCGCTATCTAACCGGGTCGGGGAGCCGCCTAAATTTGGATAGAGCAGATCTAGGGAGACCGCAGCATTGGGAAGTGGGGGCTGCAACGAAGGTAAACGGTCCGACATCTGACCTGGAGCCATCTCGGTAAACGCGGCAGTTCGTCCCAGACGACCTGCACGATGTGCTTTAGCCGCGGCTAGCCGTAAAGAATTGTAGCGTTCGTGTAACAGTCGCATACAATCAGCTAAAAGGGTTTTATCGCCAACAGACTTTGCATGTTGACGAAGCCCATGAATCAGAGTGATACCGGCTTTGTACCGTTGAAGAGACTGTATAATGAACGGGATGGACAAAACCAGTAGGTATATAGTGGTTGATGTAAAACACATCATAATAGATGTTGTAGCAACCAACAAAAAAAATACGAATTTAAAATAAGCAAACCGAAGATGAACAGTCTTCTTGCGATCGTGTCGAGAAAGTTAACGAGGGATGCTAGAAAATCTGATCTTTGAACCTCTCATACACTGATTACCCAGCTATCGCCGACAGCCAAAACCAGATTGTGAAAAAAGCACACATTCCGACAAGCCGTGAAGTGATATTCGAGGAACTTGCAAAAACTATCGAGAATAACAAGCTGATAGCAGTCTAGGCTTGATCATACTAGACTCGAGCAATTTCATTGCATATGTGCTGCTCCCTCCATACACGTACGATGATACTCATATGAATAGGTCAAATTTCACAGCAGTATAATGAAAACACGGGTACTGAGGCGGTATGCATCCCGTTTTTTTTAATTAAAAGCTGAAATCACGTTGAAAGCGCACATAAAACAGAGGTTGGCAAACATCATACGGAGTTCAACAATTCGATTATCGAGATTATCACAAAAATCACCATAATTGATAAGGTTACTGAGAAAAGTTAAGTGTTCGGCTACCTAAAACATATCCCCCATTGTTGGTGAACATAGACACAGGCTTCTGTCAACTTTGGGGAAGCACGTATCATATCACGGAAGCAGACCATAAACCTGAAAGACAAATCAGTATTGTCAGTTTGCCGACAGTGACGTAAGTTGCCTGTGCAACACGAATACTATGGCGGAGTCGCTACGACGACACAACATAAGGTAAGTTTAATTAAACAGAATCTTCACATGGTAAACCATTTAATAACGATACGCCGAAATACGTTCAACAGCATACAATAACAAACTTCAACACATACAGATATATTAACTATATACAAGCGCAACGAAATAGTCGCGTGACCGATGAAAAGAACGCATAAATACGCGAAGGTCATGTTAAGAAAACCGATGATCACTGACGTTCGATGACGTGAATGGTCATCTGGAGAGCAGGATGGCACGCGACAAGTACGAAAAATTCGCTATGAATAACGGAACACGATTTGAAGATGGCAGTACAGAGACAGTATCAAATTATTGAAACATGACAAGCACGGCAAGTTCTGTCCAAACAAATAAGAACGTATTCAGTTGACGACATCCAAATCACTCACAACGAGCAAGACGCGCACGAACAGCGAACTCAATAATCTGGGAATCAGGACAGAATTGTGATCATACACACTGAATTTACTCATGTTTTCGCTCGCTCTCTCCATTTGCCTCATTCTGTGCGACACTAGATACATGTTGGCAAGAATACAGTTACGTGCATCCCAGTTCGTAAATTCATAGCGATGATATCTGTTGTGGAGATGGAGTCGTTGATGAAGAGTTCCAATCGTTCGCGTGCATATAAAATACACACTAGCTGTTCACCAAAATAGCTGAATGCATGACCGTTTAAAAAAAAAACCTTTTATGGTAACAAGTTTGAACAGAGAAGACAAAATGTCAAACGCGATATGACGAATGCATATAACAGATCGGTAATAAAGCAACACAGACAAGTAAAATTGCGTAACAAAGCAGACAGGAAGCTGAAATGTCACAGTTCATAAACTTGTAAAAAAAAACGTTCGGACAGATTTGTGACATCGGCATTCAAACAAAGACAAACTCAACGATTCACGCATCCCTTCATTTTTCATATAAAATTGACAATGCCAATCAATGTCATCAGCGCAACTGTGCCACTTCTATTATTAACACAAACAATATGGTTTTCCAGACGTTCTTTCCAGAACCTTTTGGACTTTACAACACGTGAAACAAATTACGTGATCTATAGATGCTCACACGCAAGCGAAGGGCTCAGGTCTCGATGGCAGTCAGGAACTTGGGTCACGAAGCATAGCATGAAGTGAGTTACGCACGGAGTTACGTAAACGCAGCATAAGTCAAGTCGGATTAATGGTATGATTTGCGGAACATATAGAAACAATACACAGGGACGAATAGTCCGCATCGTCAATTAACAGTTGCTAAGCGATTTATCTGTGCCCCGTACTCAACAATACAGTGAAACACTGCACTTTGTTAAAGCTGCTGTTATTCGAAGAGTCATTAGGGAAAAACTGATTGTAAATTTGTTGCTACTACGGTAACGATAGGCATCACAACAACTGACATTTTGGCTTTCTTCACGCTTTGCTGTCCCATTTTATTTGTCCATGTTGGTGTGCGAACAGTCTTTTGTACGTGATCGTACAGACTACACGGAATTTGTTCGTGCAAAAATTATGCTACACCAAAACACGACACAGTAAACTAACTTCTTTTAGTACGCGCACAGCGACAACGACAAATAAGCATAGACAGGGTTTACCTGAGCAATGTCACCCACATAATCATCCATCTCCGCGGCTTGACACTGGAAAAGCAATAAGATAAACAACTGTGCGTATACATACAAGATAGGAGCGAATGTATAATTACAAAATGAAACAAAGCGTAAATCGATCGAACAGCCTACATGGTGAAATCAACCGGAGAATCAATGAACGCACGGGAAGTGGAAATGTCTTGTTCCTCTTGGGGATGTGTTTCCATCAGATTAGCATGACGTGATGCCCAAACGGTCAGTCACAAAAGTCAGTAGACAGCTGTCAGAAAAAAAAACTTCTTGCTTCGCCAGTCTGCTCATACACCCTCGAAAACAGACACACAGATAAGGGTGACACAAAACGAACGACTACGCGCCGTGGAAATCCATGGGTAATCATTGACATGAAGTAAGAATTCATTTGTCTAAACGTTGTTTACTTACTGCTCATGACAGCAAAAGTGCATAGAAGAGAAGACGCTTGGGATAGTCCCTAAACGGGCCTGTTGTATCTGGACGGGCTGACAGGCCACTACATAGAGGTAAACATCTTCTACGGACCATAAAAAATGCTCACGACAATCTATCAAATATAATTCCGAACCAAAGAACAATCTTAACACTGACTGGCTTACATTCAAAATTATTTCTACGTTGGCGACAAAAAGTCTGTTGCCAATAGGTACACAGTAAACAAACATTCGAGCACATTTGAAAAAAAAATAACCAGCGTCCACCCCAAATGCTATACTCTACTAAGTCTGCATGTGTGATCAAAATAAACTATATGGCGACAAACAACAGTTCAGCTGATTAACTAAGGGCATCAACAGTCTCGAAGATGCGCAGTTGGATCAGTATGAACAGAGTATCCCTCACAGTTGGACAGAGGTTTCACAAGCAATCTGAACATAAATTTCATATGGGACAATTTCATCATACTAAAAGTAGTGTGAAACGACTTAAGCAAGTGGTAACAAAGTCGGACGGATTCAACACTGTGTTCTCGAGAGAAAATGTACCATAGATGATCGTTTAAACTCAAGCCTGGTGGGCTCTATCAAAATGAGCCAAGTGCAAAGTTTTTCTGACTACAAGAATGGTGTATAAATGAATGGTGTTCAATAAGTAAGAGTCAAAGGAAAGAAATGGAAGGAACGTGGAGTATTGATGGATAAGGATGTGACAGAGATATGTATGAAGACCGTTAATCTCCTACGGGGATATAACACCAAACGTGGTTAATCACCACGTGAATTCTATACTAGCCAGCTAATTTGGTCAATAAGGATGACACTAGCAGTAGAAACCTTCCACACTGTATCGCTTGATCACGGTCTACCCGTTTCTTTCGGTACATTTCTATTGAAACTAGAGCAACGATTGTGAACGGAAATGATCGTTTAGGATGTGCGCATACTAAGTTAATGTGTAGACTGATGGCTTGGTATTTTGAAAAATATACACCCACATACTGTACCAGGAGAAATATATTGGTCAGAAGGTAGGCTGCAAAATTTCAGCTTACCTGGACGAGCGCATACTGGAAGATCAGCCGATTCGCGGTGATGTTAGCAAGCAATCGTCCCACTGGTTCGATGAGATCGTCTCGTCGTGACTGACGAGCAAGTTGTCGAAGTCGAATATAACATCGATGATAGAGTGCGTTACAGTCACTTAGTCCTATGGATCAGGAAACACGAAATGTAGAGGATTAGAGAAATGGGTACCACTTTGGATAAAATTAGGAGGCAAAGATAAATAGAAAAAGTATATTGTAAGGAGCAAATCGTTCAGATCGGACAGAGGATGTTGAAGTCAAATGTGAAGCATGGGTTGAAAAAACATGCACTGTGGCCAACAGTACTACATGTCACAGAGCCAAGGAAGATTTGCACACATAGTTTCCACAATCCGACTGTTCAGGAGTAAAACAGTCAACCATTTCGTCACTATTCATACCGTACTTTGGACGATTAAAGATGGACAATATACATACAATAGTATTGCGCAACGAGAGGGCAGACAAAACAGGGATTCGTAATTATAAGCAAGAGCAACGAGAGAAATGGATTTGACTCACGTCGACGCGAAGTCGCAGTAGACTTCAGACGACGATGATGAAACGCTTTCTTGACTTGTACGAACACATATTCCAGGTAGTACAATACACGTCGATAAAGCACAATTTGTTCTACAATCCTATCAAGATAGAATGATACAGGAACATGTGAGTGTGGTAGACGACAAGACAACGAACAACCCCTTCTACTATGTTAAATACTTCCAAATATCCCACCTTTGAGCTTCAGATAGAAATTTCAGGCTCGGTGTTCCTGTGACCGAGCTCTCACCAACAGCAGAATCATCAGATGCAATTTCACCGGGTTTGTTCTGTACAGGCGAAGTTGGCTTCGAATGTTTGACATTTGTTGTAGCATCGGGCGAGGAAAGGGGACTGTGAGGCGGTGAGTTGGATGAAGTGGTCACTGTGCAATCGGCTAGGACAGAAGCACGTCGCTCGGCCAATTCACTGAGCAGTTCGCACAGTTCCAAAACCATTGTCACAATCTTGATCTCTTCATTATGTTCAGTCTATAGAGAAAGCAACAGGGCAAAAATGTGTAGTGTAAAATCCGACATTAAAACACTAGATTTTGAAGCTTAACAGCTGGTCACAACCATCCGGACTAATTTAGCTCTTTTCGACTGGCCCGGACAAATGTGAATATTCGAGAAAATGAGTCACGGGATTCCTAAAATTACGGTTTTATCATAGTTCATTTATTGTGTACCAAAACAAACCGAATATAAAAAGATTATCTGTCCAGATGTGCGAATTTACACACACAAACAAGGCAGGTTTCTGTGTGCCTAAGACAGACGAGTCTTCGAGTTCCTCATATCCCATTCATAAATATGTTACTTACCAATACGTTCTACTCAATCTGTCTACGTAATACCGATCGTGGTGCTTTGGTTTCCATTGTCCAAATGTCTGTTGCTGTCTCCGAAATTCTGAATCCCATTGGTTCAACAATCAGCTGAACACACTTTTTTTTATACACAAACTGATGAGTTCCGTTCAATTGCAAGACTTAGTTTTTGTTTTCCTTGACTTTCCAAATGTAACCTCTATACACTATGAATATGTACCAATCGCGCATCAAAAAATCCACAGGAGTGTACGCCATCTCCATTAATGTTAGTCGCTGTTTTATGAACGTGAACAAGGCTTAGTAAGCTGTATGCTGCTCCAAATTCAAAAACGGACAACGCTATTGCAGATCGTTTCCAATCTATGCAAAATATACACATACTGTGAGAAAGTATTGGTTCCCATAGAGAACCAAAAGAGTGGTGTAAATAGTACATTTCACTATGAGAAGGACTAACTTGAGTAGCTTCAACCGTACAGATACGGTATTAAAAATAAAGTGTAAGCAACAGGTAACAAAAATCATACAAGCGGTTCACCAATAATAAATTATCGGTCAAGTCTAAGCACGTTTAGCCTCGCCTGGACTGTAGAAATGGAAATTGTGGACTGATACTAGTTCAAACACCCTCATTAGCCACAAACGTTTAACATCAAACATGTAACAAAACGAGTGAATGCTATAGGGTTTGGGAAGTTTACACTTCAAACACAGCCTGTCACAAAAACCGAGGGAAATGGGACAATGATAACACAACGAGCAGATCACAGTCATTTAAACGATTAGCGGAGAGTTCACAGCGAAACGCGACTGATACACCACTCAGTAGGAGATGCTGAAGAAGTTAGATGCGCATAAGCTTTAGAAGTTACAGTAACCAACAAGCAGACAGAAACACCGATTGATAGCTTGAACGGAAGCAAAAACATAGATGGTCATAAAACATACACAGTGATGGATCAGTAAAACACAATAAGCGTTTGCTTCAGAAACTGACTAGTAGATTGTAATACCAGTGTGGTAACCTTCGGAAAAGATTGTTTCCTGCCCATGAACCATGAGAAACGTCAAATATTCCTAGCTAACCGTATGGTAACGGGAAAACCTGAAATCCACAGACATGTTGGTGTTGGTAATGCACATATGCAACATAAACTAGTCAAACAGGAGCGTCACATGCATTCATAAATCTCGAAGAGAAAGCGAACGAGGGAGGGACTGACTAACAAAAGGTCTCATATGGAATGTCAATAAAGTTAGACTTACAACATTCACGTCAAAAAAGCAAGTTTTTGTCATGTGACATTCTGCATTGCTTGTGAGTTACATGCCACTGTCCGTTGATCCAAACCTAGACAGCAGCGTGGTCGGGGTAGCCGTATGATTAGCAATCTGCATTGCTTTTAATGACTAAGTGGAAGCCCAGACGTTGTTAACGTCAACACATCAAGTGTGCATTTCGTCAATTTTGTTATGCGTGCTTGAATCAAGGTTAATTGGGTTTGGAAATAGAGGAACGCTTTTCGGAACATCATTGAAGTTAAAAGAGAGTTAATTATTCTCAAATTCAGAATTACGAACGTTACAAGCGAAACTTACGTCTAAAGTTTGCTCGTCGGAAAACTCGGTTGCAGCCCATAAACCAGCCAAGGCTAGTCCGTTCGCACCTGATCAACAAAAGCGAGAAGAGTCATGAATTACGACAGCATTTGAACGACAGAGAAAGCAAGCAAAGGTCGACAGAACTTGATATAACGAAACGTACCAATCCAGTTGTAATTAGTAAGCACAAACAGGGGAACGCATTGTCGTGACTTGTAAAGTCATACATAGACAGAATAAAAGCAGCTGGTTTTGATTTTGACAATTGTATTCACTATCACAATGCATCCAACCTACAACCCTTAGGTTGGAAGTCCCTTCTGTTCAAATAGACTAGGGGGTTCAGTATTTGTAACGCGGCCATTTTCAACCTTCTTTTACTCGAAAGAAATCTGAGTGAATACTTGCAAGCATAAACTATACTGAAAGATGAAGACACAATTGACATTTTGTACTCAGAATCCAGCTGTAAATACAATGGGTAAAAAAATAGGACAAAGAGAAACAGCCATGTAATTGGTTGAATAGTGCCAGATTATTGCATACAACTTATCACAGTGGACGTGCATAACGCTACAAGTTTTCCAGGTTTTCAAGCGTGCACATCTACATATGGAGGCACGCAATGTATTGGAAAAACGTTTGAAGTCTGGCAGTGCTTGCTGTTTTCATGAGTAGGCAAGCATTGATAAGTCCTACTCACTTAAACGATGATCTACTGGCCGCAGAAAAGTTGATATACAAGAAAGACGAGGGTGCGAGTGTTTCCACTGTGGCGTGACTCAGGATTACTGAGGTGTCTCAGTCGAAATGCAACACAACAACAGCTAGTAAAGGGATGTTTTGTCAAACACACCAACAACAAAAAAACAGTGTGGGCTTAAACATTAAGAAAGGGGTAGGCCTTTGGAACGCTGTTTGACGAAAATACCAGTCTTTTTTCCACTTCTTGGGAACACGGGTACAGACCGTACGTAGTGATGTCTCAGTCTGCAGCAACGAAAATAACTTAGAAAATTCCATCACTCTGCTGCCTCCGTCAATGACCGACTGAATGGATGACTCGGAATCGCCGCAACCGTGCTAACAACTCTCTCACTTTTGCAGTATTGTTGTATGCGATGATTTACTGACGAGGGGGCAACACGGTCCATGGTGTAGTCAGCAAAATTATCAGAGAATGTGAGTGGTTCACATTAGTACCCAAATGGTTAGTTTATAGATTCTATTCGATACAAATCATACCTAAATGGAAAAGAAAACAATCTACACTCACTGGGAATTGGTTCAAGCAGCTAACGCAGTCAGTTTTTAGTCATTCAGGGGGCCGACTCTTGTCTATTTAGCTATGGAACCTACTGATAGTAACACCCATCGGAGTAAGATCATTCCATCTACATACGTCTGGACTGCAGTTTTTAATTTATAGCAGCGAACGGCTGATAGATGTTGAAACGCGAAAGGGTGAATTTAACACTACCTATATAAACGTATCATCCTAGCGGAATGTCAAAGGATAATCGAATTCATCATTTGCTTGCTCACGTGGCGTCGTGAGGGAAGGACGCCAACTGCACGATGGTGGTCGTTTCATGCAGCCTATGTATCAATGACACACATGGCGGGGCTCTTGATTTGAATATAACAATCTCAATGCGTAACAGATATCAATGGAAAATTCTTCCTGGTTTGACAGTTTGATAAACACATCGGTCTGATTAGTCACGAGCAGTATAATTCAATCGTTCCACTTCACCACATTCACTCTCTATCCTAAAATTGGCCCCACCTGCGACAAGAGCCGCCCAGGATCTCAGTGTTCATTCAGTGAACCAAACGTGAGTAATGATGCCGTGAACACCCTTGTCACAATTAACTGTTCGGGGAATTACGTTACTCCCGCAAGTCTTCGACGAAACCAGTGCTTACATTTTTCGTTCTTGATTAGACATACTGGACTGTAACGCTTCACTGTTATATAGGGTCATCTCAACAATGCGAAGAACTTCGCAGACTATGGTCCTATGTTATCAAAGCTCCGCCATTCTGTACACTTGACTTTTGAGTAGGGGTCAGAAACAGCGTACTTGTAATAGACATCCAAAACTAGATCAGTGTGCTAATTGAGCTTGAAAGGTGATGAAGACAACGTGTTCCATGGTTTCAGTTCAGGATTGCGGACTGAAGAACACGTTGAGCAGGAAGTTTGACCGTAATATGTGCTACATGTTATGCACCATACGACTCGTGTTCTCTGAACGTCTCCTCATTATGTAACTGCTAAACCAAGAATACAGCCATGTGATCATGAAGAATGTCCAGTTTGTGTTGCAACATACGTAATACATACCAACCTCTAAGGCATGGAGTACAAGGGCTGGTAAGGGCCATCTGCAAATGATCCGAAGGTTTTGCTTATTTATGAAAGGTGTCGAGATGGAAGTGACGGACCAACAACAAAGGAGATAGGAAAAATAGCTGATGATTGACGCCGGCTATGCCAGAAAACTTTGTGGTGGCGGAAGAAGTTTTGTTCTTCTGTTTCTGATCACTATATGCCAAAAGAAACGTTGCACTTCAACCTCTTGTCGAAGAGGTACTAACATACCTTCAAAGAAGACTGGGAGACGTTGGAATAAACAAACTAGATGCAGCAGCAAGGAACTGATTTTAGTGGTCAAATCAACAGAGAGATGTGATAAACCACTGTTAATCTTGTGAAGTATATGGGTTATTCAAAAATCTGAACTAAATCCGACTTTGATACAGAAAATGGTCGCGGGCTGTCCAAATGAACTGGCGTGAGTGAACCTCTTGGGCCTCTTGCTGGACAAACCTCAAGGTGACCGTTACCTTCTCGTGCTCTTTGATTTCACAAAATGACACGTGGCCGTGTTCACAGCAGGGATGCATACAACAACGGTAGTGACAACGACAATGAGCCACCACTGGACTTGCAGCTGGACAGCGGGGACCGATGAATTTAGACAGGCGGTTACCTTTGAAAGCTATCTGGTGTACGAACTGCGCTGACGGCTCAGAATGTATAAAAACCCGGGTGGCCGCTAATCATCCACACAGGAATGACAAAGTGGAACGGAAAAACCGTTCATTCAAACTGTTACTGAAAAGTTTCATGGATACTAACGAAAAGGATCCAGCACAGATGCATTGCTCAAACACCAACCAGAAAAATGTCTTACATCCTGTGAAAAGAGTGACGGGTGCTACTGCTGTTCAGTATGTCCGTTTACGGTCCAAAAGTCATGACCACCAATAGCGGAATACGTTGTCGGACTGCAAGACATCCTTCGGCAGATGTACCAGGCAGTGCGAGTAAAAGCTCCTTGACGATATTACAATGTGACACATTTACCTTATCACAAAAGAATATCAAATGCTCCAACGGGACCACACAGGCTATCTGAAGGCGCATGGTCCATACGGTCTGCCAACACCATTGAGATCTGACAATCATGAATAAGTCCAAGGGAAAAGGTAAGAACCACCGGTTTCAACGAATACGAAAGATTCATTGAGTATCTTGAACAGCTGGATATCATCTGAAAAGCGCATGGTAGCCGGCACTCGGAAAAGGTAGCAGACTTCGCACCAATCTTACTGGTCTTGGATTTCCTGACTAGGCAGGTGTGCTATGTTAGATCCGTTTTTTCTGCTGAACCCGGGAACTATTGGACGGATTTTATCGAGACCTTATGTAAGATGCGTTGGACATCGCGGATGGATGAATTCTATTGAAAGAGTCTCAACGGACCGCAGATTTCGTGCTTCGTTTTCCCGTCTTGCCGGTTAACTTTCTTTTGAACAGAAGGCTCTCGGAGAAGAGTTGTATATGAGGTTATAATTTTTAGCCTGAACAACCAGGAAATACTTTGGATTCACAGCTACGAACTAATGGTCAGTTATAGATTCCGACACACATTTTTACCGCAACGTTTTAGCTGAAGTACCGAGAGTCCGCTATGTTCTCACATCGTACCCTATCGAATCAACCTTATCTCATTCATCACGAGCTTCTTGAATTAGTCTCCAGTCGGTGATTGCCTGTCTTCTTTTCAAGGACACTCCAGAGAAATAATTCACTTGCTGTTCACGGATAAATAATCAGAAGGATAATGCATCAAACGACAAAATTCTTGTGTGGTCGACACAAACCCTTGATTGCCTCCGGGTACTACTTAAGTCCGCTATCGTCAAAGATTGGATACGCTGGCAGCTACATCAGCAGAAAACTCTTGCAAGTACACCGCATACAACCACCAACTGTCCTGGTGAAATGCGGATTCAAAGTTCTAACGTAGTAGTACACTTTTAACCTGCATCGGATGCTCCGCAATGCGTTACAAGATGTGCATATTCAGAAGACGAGGCTACTGGCAAACCTAATGTCGAAATTGCCCAAAAATGCGCACGTAATTTACGGGTTGTTTGAATGGGTATCTCTCTATTACGTTTGCGTTGTAAGATTCAGAGGGATGGTTCGAGCATCGAGAGGCGCCCGCCATAAACTTTCCCTGTTTGTCATTGCACCATACCCTCCCACGGACCGCGGTTCAGAAGCAGTCAGAGAATCACTTTAACGTCAACTTACTAGCCACGTGCACTAGAACATCTTGGTGCTGTTTGGATAAGCGAAAGCTACACCAGGTAGGTTAAGTATTAAGCAGCGTGACTTAGATGGCCAGCACTCTTACGATACTCCTCGAACAGGTAACGATGAACGTTTGTCACATCTTCGTGCTGGTAGCGAACTGTTTCCGGCGCCCCAAACGTCAATGTGTCACTTGCCAGCATCCGCCATCAAGTCAACTATAGACATAGAGTGATCACAAAGTCGTCAACAATCAGTGGCATGGATGTTTCCAAAACTGTAAGTCAGTCTGAAGCACCTGTATGGATTCCGATCACGCCCCGACGAGTCAAGATTGCTGTGTTTTCGTGGAAGCCACTTCGATGTCAAACATGGACTGATGTATCTGAACTAGTATAGCTACAAGCATTTTAAAACTACCGGAAGATGTTGACTATCAATCTACGACCGTACTGGTTAAACGGAAACGAGACGCACTGAGCACACATCCGGCGTATAATAAATAAATACAGACCTACCCCAAGTGGCACTACTGTCCGCCCAGCTGTCAACAACTGCGGTACTATATGATCACGTGAACCTCATTCGGCCGGTAGGGATATTCCACCTAGAAGTTGGGAGGATTCAGCGTGCAACGTTATTCATTTAGAATTTAGCAAGCAACCAAGACAGGTAAGCTAGACCTAATGAATACAATGCACTGTCAAGACAGGACAAGCTGCTGACAGCTGGATCTTTCAAAAACCTTTCCATTTTATTCAATCAACCGAAAGAAGGAAACCGGGTATGAGAGAGGCAATCCACGAAGTCAACAGTGATCCCATCCATAACATGTAACGAAACTCAGGATGCTGGGTTGAGCAGTTCCACCCGAGCCTGTAACTGTCGTTGGAAAATTCATGTATCCATCAGTAGTCTAAAATTTCCCCGTTCTCTAGGACGGATACGAGCTCCCCTCTGTTTACTTTATAGAAGGAAGCTCATCGTTAATCGAGGAGCTGATGACACTGCAGTCGTCGAAAAAGAGCTCACAAACATCATATACTAACCCCCAAGGGATTGCTCTGACTCCTATTATCATGCGGCTGTTGCTTGCAGCCCCCATACTTCATGGACAAAGCGTAACGAGAGAACATGCCGGCGGAGAGTAAGCTGGGTTTCACCTTGACAGTGGTTGCACTGACCGAGTGCATAAGACCATTGAACACCCATATAAAAGACCCTCACCTGCTGACAAATTTGTACTCTATCAGGGAAGGATGTGTTTAAGAAGTATGTCAACATTCTGAAAGCAAAATGTTGCCAAACTAGCCTTTCTCTCTATGTCAAACTTCGCAGTAGACGAGGTCTGAGAGTGCAATTTGATAGACTGCAAAAATTATGTAAATAAGTTATCAGATGCTCGACTTGGAGACCTTGTGTACACAGACGACATTCCTCCGATCTGTGAGGGTTCAGGGAAGCCTAGAACGCCACAAATAAATTGAAGACTTTAGTCCAGTCTGATATTAGCTCCGCACCTTCAAAGTACAAGGTGTTGCTGCAAGACTGGCAGAATTCCATGCCTGTTTTCAAACTTGTTAATGAACTGATGGAGATAGTCGAGATTCTTATGTGTCCTGGGAGCCGCATTATCACCAGTATGGTGTCTGATGAGAAAACGAAGCGTGTAGCTGAAACTCGAGCGGTATTTAGCAGTGTATACCACTTGTGGCGCCGGCTTGGTCTCAGTCTATCAGTGAAAAACCGAGTGTGTAATGTCACTGCAAGAGCGGCCTTACAGTATGGCTGTGAAACTTGATCCATTCGATCGAGTGTTCAGAGAATGTCCACTTTTCAACAATGAATGTCTCGAAGGCGTTGGTGGCGAGTGATCGAAAATCGTGACAGCATTGCCAAGATTCAATGAGGTGTCTTCGGGTCGACCATACTCTGTGGGCCAGTGAGCATAATAATCTCGCCTTACAGGCCCTTTTGACTTGTATACATTTTACGAATGCCAACTCATCGCCTGCCAATCCGTGCTTTGTTTACGAGTGGTAGGTGGGACTGGGAGTAGCAATCTGATGGCTAGCATATGACTTGTGTTGGGGATATGAAAACACTAGAATTGAAGCATTTTTTCATCGGGGTGTTCTCGGCTTCGTGGCTGGGATCCAAAGAATGATGAATAACTTTGGTTGAGGACAGTGTCAGGAATTATAACAAGCGAGACCTGGAATTACTCCTCAACAGGAACTGGCTGCTATCATAAATCTTGATTAAACGACTGCGAAAGACAACGTCATCGGAAAGTTGCTTCAGCGCCCTCTTAGATACAGACGGCGCAGTTGTTTCAGTGGCCATTAGCCCTATTACTGGTATTGTCTGAACCTCGCCCTGACAGGGTGATACCACATTTGTTTCACCAGTTGGACACTGTGTCGGTTCGTCCTACTCTCTGCAATACATTTGAAACATTAACTATATGCGTTATCAAAATAACGCCGTAGACAATTATATCTCCACAGGCAAAAGTGATGGGTAGTCCATCCAGAACTGTGAGTACCATTTGGATGAATGCAAAAGAGGCACGCGACAGCCCAAAGGGCATACGGTTGGGTTGAAACAGTTTGTTTCTCACAAAGAGAGCCGTTTCGTCTCGATATGATCTTCGCCAGTATTGGATCGTCACCTTGGTTACACGCTCAGTCGCTTGGCCCAAACCGAGAAATCAGAAGAGACACGGCTACACTGTTTATTTGACGAGCGAAACGAGACAAACTAAGGCCATAGAAGCTCTAGATTTATAGGACAAAACGATTACCATAGATGGGCGACAAACACAAAGTGAGTCAAATGAGACAATCATATGTGGCAGTCAGGGAGTCGGAACAAATCACGTTACATGGGGCGTCAGAAGGCGTGACGCGTCCTGGCTGTCTCGTTAGGAGATGCGCCTCCTAACAGCCAGTATCCTGAACACAAGTCCGAGATTGTGAATAATATCGTTTTCCGCAACTTATCCATAACTTCTAACATGGCTGGGATGACCACCAAAACCTCGACTGTGATCTTGTTGAGCCTCTTAAAATTGATGTAAAATCGAAATTCTGTATTGGGCTCTCCCAGTAAAGAGAAGGGGGAACTGAATGAACCACCCACCTCCTACAGGATGTCCTCTTCCAGCAAATCAACCGCCCCGAAACTTAGTTCCGCGTGACGTCGAAGTCCTTACCAGACCAACTGATTACACCAATTTGGCTTTGACAGGGATTTTGTGTTCGGTTTACTCACAGGTCTCGGTCAGTAGTGGACAATTTTCAAAAAGTGTAAATTGCCTCATTATATAATCCGCTTCACAAGTTAAAATTAACCTGAGTGCGTTTCTTTCTCAAGGTTCACCAAAACAATGGTTTGCGCCTCTTACTTAGTAAGACCATTCAATAATTCGTTACAAGATTATCGTGTTTAAAATCAAACATGGCTTTCACAGCGACAAAGAAATGTGACCTAAGTAGAGCGAGTTGTGCGTCCAACTAAGTCACAAACGACGGTTTGAAAACATGGCCAACAGTTTATAAATGGCGTGCTACCAAGTCGTCAACTTTGAGTGCAATCACCGTCCGAAAAATCATTGTGCACGGTCGAACAATCTTCGACGCTACTGGCCCAATAGTTTTAGTTCCAGTACTGATTTCTAACTTGGCCTGAACAGCTGTCTCATCGATCACAACTATTACCGCACTTCTCGCCCTTGACAGAAAACAAAAAATGGGACGCTTGCTTAAAAACTGTAACTGCTTACCGAGCAAGCATATTCATTACCAGTGTCTAGGTCTTCCATACCAATAACACACAGAGCTGACATTATTCATGATTTTGTCTCCACCGAAGCCACTACTTCCTGAGCCGGCCTTAACGATGGCATTCGAAAATCGTTCAACCTACTGACTCCATTAAATTCGGTCTTCGACTTTCAGGGTGTTTTGTTAGAGAACTCCAAACCTCTATTGAAAAATGTCTTTTTTTCCTCAGGAGAAACGATTTTGGCCAGTCAGAATGGACGGAACTTCCCAGGACACTCTCGAGATAATCTTCAACATTTTTCTACCTATTCGACCTTGATTCGAGAAGATTTGTGCCTACTGCGGTTTTTGGTGTTACACGGGAAAAAGTGACTTTTGCGCCCGTTTTCTGAATTGATGTGGGAGTGACCAGCTGGGTCAGGCGAGCTATTCTTCGAGGTTAACAAAGGCTCGTCGTTTTTGTTTATCTGAAAGTGAAAAGGCTAAGTTCTATCAGAGCGTTTTTCTGTCAGTGGTTGGTGTAGCGTGTGATTCATACGTTTACAGTTAGAGAACCGTGTCGGTCAATTTTCAGTCATTGGATGGCAATCGTAAGCTTTTAGCGGATCGCTATTGTCTATTTATTCAACTCCGGCAGGGATCTGGATAATGTTGTTCCAGCAGCACTGTGCAGATTTCAGTGTCATCTGAGGAGACAAGCCAGGCACTCTTGAACTGCCGCATTGTCTTATGCAGACCAGGGGCGCTATCAAACTCGACACCTTCTCCACAGCGGTCCAGTCCCATAAGGGAACTTCGTGTCGCTTGTGAAATCGCCAGCGCCCTGTCCATCAGAAGCATCCACGAGGCTGTTTGCTTAGTTCGGTTGGTTTGGATTCTCATTACATCGGCGACCTTCTCGAAATCCTCCATAATACCCCGGATGTCCCCAGCCTTGAACATACGCGGACAAGAAATAGTCGTCAACAATTCTGATCACGTATCAACCGTTACCATCAAAAAACGTCAGTGACAGGAATTGTGTGTTCAGCGAATCGAGTGGCACATGCAACAGTCGTGGGACAAAACAGATAGTAACGACAACGTCGTATGTTAGAAACATAGGTTCTTCCTCGGTCGTTTTTCGAAACTTTCCATATTTATTCCAAGTATTTTAATAATTTAAAAAAATACGTGAATAGTATGGTTCCACTGTTCAGCTTCACCAGGAGTGCCGTACAACGATATACCAGTATTACTCAATAGTTATTTAATTCCACTCTAAAATAGTTTCAGAATCGTAGTAAATAAGTGTTCGTCTGCTAACGAGAAAACGGTGGCATGAACACCCGACAATTGTCTCCTTGGTCTCAATGGAGTCGCACGTTCTTCAGAGACACGACCAAAGAGAACGTGTCGATAAGGGAGAGTGAAGAGAAAGCACCAAACAGATTAGAAAGATCCAATGAAAACGACCAGCAAATCTGGTATCTCTATGCGAAACTAGGTTAAGTTGGCCTGAAAAATAATTAGCGCATATACGCGTGACTAAGCATTTTATATGGCAGTATATGCAACTAAAGGATGCAAACCAAGTAGTTCCGTGATCCCACACAAAACCAATAAACCATCCCAAAATGGGTAAAAGCATGTTACACAATACAAAATTAAGGGCTTTACCATAGTCCAGTATGCCTCCACCCGAATGAGGTCGCAAACGCACAGGTTCAGTGGTCACTTGATATTCTCCAGAAGCAGTTAGCATGGGATGTCCTGAGAAAGAGAGATGCAGTAATCACAGTTAGATGGGTATTCACAAGTATATTACATTTGTGGAACACTGAGCGCTGATCCAAACGTTACACAAACTCCACACTAGCAAAGAAGAGCATATAACTCTGAAGCACCTTATTCCTCAGAGAATGGTAGTCTAGACAGTAAACGGCATCCTTAATAAGCTATTCATACAAAGTGTGCCAATGCAAAGTAACACGGTTACAGAGGGTTTGACAAATTATCGCCTTCCAGAACGGCAATACAAGTGGTTAACACAGACGCTTAGCTACACACAACTATTGGAATGGGAAGAACGTAAGGTTACGCGTACTAGCACACTACTAACAACGTCACAGACGGTAACAAATTAGTAAGTTACGCCAACGCTTAAAAATCACACCACTGTTAAAAAAAATGAGTTGAACTAGAACGCAAGAGAAGAAGTGAGACCTAAGTGCCAGAAACGCCTAAGTCTAGACACGAATGTTCAACATCAAGGTATTTACATATTGTAAACTAAAAACCACGTCATATAAATGAAAACAATGCGTTATTGGCAGGAAAGTTTCCTTGAGATCTTCACCACCCACATCACTAAATGCCAGAAGAGAGAGAAATTTGGAAGTAAGTGAGAATTAGGGATAGAACCCGATAAAGAAAACTCAAAACTCAGTAGTTTAACACCAATGTGTCTACGTTTTGCGAATCTAGGTAAAGAAAGATTGTATACATTTCAGAGACGAATGTTTAGTTAAGAACAGATGGACATATGACAGTAAAACAAGGCTGCAAGACAGTCTTCCTTATGATTTTCACCGTCCAGCTTTAGTAGACACATGCACAGCATGGATGATTCGGTCGAACAACGGCAAAAATCACCTCACCGGATACAATTATCTATCATCTCCTCCAAATTCTCTAGCCAATAAGACGTACAGTGAGCGAGCCACTAACCGAGTAACAGAATATGGCTTATAGCGATTAACCATTTGGCAACTATTCTCACTTCCTCATGCTAAGTTATCATATGTCATCGCAGGAAATATCCGGGATTATCGAAGATAACCGTAGCCTTTGAGGTACTGACGTGTTTCCACGTCTGGTGCTCTGGCCACCGTAAATGCTCTTTGGCAAGGATAGGCGGGTCAGGTCGATATAAGTACCATAAACAGTCCTCCAACAACCACGTTCCGACAGTAGATTCGCGTAATAGTGTGGTATGCCTCTGCATTTAAAAGATCCCAAAGGTGCACGTTTATCAACTGAATCAAAGTCCGCCTTGGAATCGAAAGAAAACAAGAACAATGCTTGGCGATATGCGTAATGCTGTCTCAGTATTTGATAAAGAAGGGCAACCTAACCTACTGATCCTCATCCAGAACAAATATTTGATCGGATATTTACCAGTGTCTCTATCTGTAGCATGACGGTAATGATACCATAAAAAGTTGTGGTTGTGCGTCAACTGAAATACTATCAGAACTTCTGCAAATCAACGGAAGAACAGTTGGGGTTCTTGACAAGAAAAAACCTCCAGCGTGAAGGCCAGTACCAGTCTGTATCAAATGAGTGGCAGCTGAAAAGAACTATTCTAACACCTAACCTAAAGCATTATAAGGCTGTTGTTCGTTAGGTTTCTTCGTTGACCAGTCTTGCATAAATGACTGTCGGTGTGATAAGCACACCATTGAGGTTAGCCCAATAGGTCATCCAAATACGTAAATAATCACAAGGCGTTAAGGTACAGCTCCCGAGCGACGGTTGTCGTTGAAAGCAACTGAACAGTAAAACGTGTGTATGCATCGGAATTTAAGTAAAATGTTCACGTGGCTATCGCGTATAAGAACGAGCGAAACGAAAACAAGCTGCATATTTTTCGGATCCACTGAAAAGCAACTCGCGTTTCAGTGATGGTTGAGATGAGAGTAATACTTCAACTGAATTCGTTAAGGCATGAACAAAAAAACGAGTCGTAGTTTACTGAATAGTGAAGGGTGATCCAAACGCTCAACCGTATAATATGAAACAACACTGGCTCGCAAACATGCAGCGGGATTTTTGGAACATGCAGCGTCACTCAAGCTATGTTAGTGAGTCTGTATCACAAACCTTATGGTATACTTAGGTAATACCGCAGCAAATGCACCTTGGCCACAATTGATAACTTTGTATACATCCATAAACTTAGGTCATTCTGCCCCCAACTAGGATGCAATCTGTTTTCTTCTTCTGATCTATGACTAAAGAAATGATTCGTACAGATTGAACACCACTTAAAGATAACTGCACTTTTGTATTCTGACAGGCTTTCCGGATAGCTTTTTGTGAGAATAGATATCAGACTCAAGCTTTACTTGTGTTACACTTCACTAATGGTGGGTATCCTTGCAACGGTTGGGATGTGAATGCCAGTCCACTGCGCCAGTGTCCTCACATAAAGCACGAGTGAACTGTCACATCTAAACGCCTAATCATTTCGAAGTAACACTGTCAGTTGAGACTAGCGTTTGACACACCATGAACATGTTTGGCAGATAATCTACTTATAAATGTGACCTACCTACGTCAGTATAATTTCATATTACATCATGTACATCGTCCGGTTGTCGAATCCCCAACAGGGCTAGACAAGGAAAATTAATGAGACTCAAAATCAACAACCCTATACCGGACGGGTCGAGTTGACAACAGTGGATCAGTTCCCACCAGTAAGTAATCAGTGAAGCGCGTTCAACGGTTTGAAAAAAAGCACAACACAGTTAACTTGAGAATATATGCCAATCTATCAGATTTACTCAACAAGCAATTGGGTTACCTGCACCAGGAATCTGCTGTTGGTTGTTGGCAGATCCGGGGACCCCAACAGGACTAGAGCGTATCGGCTGACCTGTTGTTTGGGTCACTGCTTGATCGATGTCAAACTCCGTAGTCGGAGAATGCTTCCAAGGACTGGAAGCCCCACCAAGTGCTCCCGAAGCCAGCTCCATCGGAGGCATTTTCGCGGGACTGGTGCCCGAAATGGCTGGTCGCGAAGTATCCAAATCTACAATAATCGATAAAATGAAATACCAAACAAAAGTATAACAGTTTCTCCTCTACACGACATGAATTTTCGTTAAGCAAACAGGTCCGAGAAATCGAAAACGCTAATTACACTGTAACGCGTCAGGCAACGCCTATATTCATGGGCAAGGTGGATCCACAGATTTGCCAGCAATATCAAGTTCATTCACAGTATAACGTACACAATATTCCCGTGCAGAACAACAGTCACTCGAGAGAAAAACAATTACGTCTCACAGCCACCTTTTCAAAATGTCCCGTTAAACATCGCTAGTGTGAAGTGCCTTAATAGCAAGGTTTCAAATGCTGAAAGTTTAATTAAATCACCTGAACAAAGCTTTGTGGCTTACGGTCAAACTTAGGACCTGGAAAAGCTAGTCTTGGCAATCTAAAACACCCCCAAATCGATAACCATCCTAGCGCACCCATTAAATTAGTCGCATATATAGTGTGCAGCAGTCAGCATGGTAATCGCAATAAACGGAGCTTGTTTTGTTCAAATGATGTTGTGATCAAACAAAAAATGTGCCAAATTATCTATCAAGAAAAACGTTAACATGGCAACGAGAGCAATTTTGACAGTTGCGGCGTGAAGAAAGGAACAAAAGAAATTATGTAAGCAAAGCAACTGTAGAACAAAATGTCAACCGAAATAGTTAAACGTATTCTATACTGAGATAACCATACAGGCCATAATTTCGTATAGACCGAATAAGTTTTGCATGGAAAAGTAAAAAGTAACAGTAATTGCTACGAATTCAGCTTATCGTAGAAATATGTAAGATGTTAACAGAATGAACAAAAAACGGACCATAATTAATTGCTCTATAAGGTCGTCTGAGAAGATACTTTTCAGCCATATGCAACGGAAACATGATATTTCTTTCCGCTGAATAGCACCAGGTAGTGCGAAGAAAGGTTATGCCACGAATAGAAAATAATGATGTATGCGCTGAAATTGACACTAATCCCTAACGTCTATAGGACAGCAGACGCGCCGGTGACAAGTAGGAAACATGAAAACATTTCTTATGGTGCATTCTAAGCAACAAAACATACACGATTAAATCAATCCATTCAGTCATTCATTTGCGACGGTCAGGAGCCTGACCACAGAGTACTACAACTCAAAAAGCCGTTCATTGCAACAATGACACAGAATGACCTGGAAGAAAAATTTATCACAAAGGGATGAAACTTAATAAAACACGACCAAGTGGAATAAATGGAACTGGTCACATCTTTTGTCTCCCACGCGAAAAATTAGATCGGTTTTCGTACTTGTGAGTGGCGTTCTATCCGCACTGATGTTTGAGTGGACTCCAAACTCTAACAAAACCTTTATCCTTAAATTCGAATTGCAACATTAGCATGCCTATATTATGCAAACAAAAGACCTTGTTAAAACTTTGAATAAAGAAACAACCACGAGATAAACTTCTTGCGTTTTTCACCGCATCGGTTTACTACGCACAGTTGGTTCACAGACAACTCAGTCAAACAATCACAACACTTGGGCAATAGTGCCGGATTGGCCGTCATCTCTTTTATCAGTCACGTAAGCTACCATAAGAAAAGAAGAACACGATTCACGGTGAGTGGTCTAGAAGCAAGAGCCTTCTTATCATTATGTCAATTCGTTTTTTTTCACCTCGCACCTCACGCCAGACGACAGATACACGGAAAAGAATGCCCAGTTTGACAAACGATGAGTTGGCATCACAAACCCGTCAGTACCGAATAACCAGGAACACGAAATCTCTCAATAATTAGGAGAAGGTGAAAGAAATGAACTAATACAGCAAGTCACATAGGTCAAACAATATGACCGAATAACACCAACTAAAACTTAGACTTACGATAGACTAAGGCTAGAAGATGACTACTTATGAACACACAACACCAGTTTATCGCAACAGCAAATTGTAAAAACTGTAGGATGCAAAGGCTGAGACCACGTGGTGGCCAGTTGATGGGTGTGTCGTCCGGTCTCCTAAGCTGGGGACTTGGGATCTTCTGTGACCACAACGACGGGTTGTCAGATCAGTTTGTGAATCTGATTGGGAACTAGTTCCCTTAATCTCGAGGTCAATGCTTTATCGGTTCCGCCTCTATAACTTCATCCATAAATACATGAGGTTTGGTATGCGTAGTGCAGTTTGGTGCCGGTAAGTTGGCCTCCTTTGGTTGAAGAAACAAGTAGCTTGAATGTCTGATTAAGGACTCACAAATCGATGACGTTGTAAGTCAGTTCCCTGGGTTGTTTGCAGCATTGCAATGTCTCCTTTTAGGAGTATACATATATACACATATATACTATTTTTTTGGCCATCTCACCATTCTTATTGCTTTTGGGCCAAGGTTAGCTGCAGAATGAACACACATCTTACAGATGCTCAGTCCCTCTTTACGAACGTCTCCATGCAAGAGATTGTTGGTTTTGCTTGAACTGAAAACTATTGAAAATATTATCCTCTTATAACAACTGACTGTCTAAAAACTTTAATAAATCCATATTATCAACAAACAGGATACAACCACAGACTCCTGGTAGTCTTGAGAAAGTACTTTACATGATCCATATAGTGATACCTAAATCACCAAGCTGTCCTAACGCACCTTCGACTACATGTGCAGTGTTACCAAGCAAGACGACATTGTCGCATAGCTTCAGTCTAAGATTCTGTTTTCTGATTGATGTTTCGTGCCACCATTGGTAAGATTATCCACAACCTTGTGTGGGACAACGTCAAATGCAATGTTGAAAAGAAGAGATGAAACACTCTAGTCATATCTGGCAAGAGACGGTGAACGATGACAACAGTCTACCATAAACCTTGACTCTACTTAAGGTCCGACTATGTGACACTTGTGAGGTGAGCATATGCTTATCATGTAAATTGTACTCCAGCAGCTTTGTGCGTAGAATTGACGATTGTCCAGATAACAAGAAACACAACTATTGTTGGCTGTTGGGAGACATAGCGGTGTTCGAACAGTTGACAGAGAGCGCAGATTTGAGCAACGTATCTACAGTCTGTGCGAGATTCAGCATGCCCTTCGTGATACTGCTCTTCACACCTTCGGGAAAACCTGCATAACAGAACTGACGCCAACAACGTAGGTGGAACTGAAATAATATTGATGGTTCGATGGTTTGCTCTTAAGGTGTATGGGTCATTATTCCACAAAGGAGTGATCATCGACGGTACAAAGACTGTATAAAGACCTCTTCATTAGTTGAAACCTTGGAGAACGAACGAGCGCACATCCACCATCCTCAATAAAAACCGGAAGAATGTCAGATTAAAGCACTGTATAGTTTTCAGATAGTTAGGAGTCTTTCCAGATCTCTGTTATCATGCGGAGCCTGCGGGCACAGATCACAGAGCATAAATGGACTTATAAAACAGAACGGTTAGGGCAAAAAGCTATTTGAACTGCTGCTCCGATCGACGTTCAAGCAACTTTGCGGAATCGCCTGTTTGTCTCAGTGAGAATGGGATGTCTGACACTGGTGGTAAGCTTGTTAGAAGTTCCTGAAGCAACAGCTAATTCCAGCTCGTTTGGGCAATTCCAGTACTAAGTTTTGCAATTTATTCATAAGACTTCTATGAAGCAGCGCCCCGAAGAATAGGGCTTTTCACGATAGGCGCTGTCAGTCGATATTGACCGACATGCATAGGAACGCACAGGAACCTAGTGTCAACTATCACCTGTTAGCAGTGACACAGTGAGGGTCTTTTTGTAAGCATGTCGAATATAAATTCAAGCCACCTGGTTGAGTAGAGGCTAATCTGTGGACTGACATGGTTCAACAATTGGACAACAGGGCTGGATCGGACATTACACATACTAGTCGTTTCAACTTATTTAGAGAGAAAGTACTGAATATCATAGGCACTCTGACACAGACCAGCAGAGTCGCAGCAAATCGATCAATAACAGCCGCAATCCTTAACCTTTTCATCTATAGCTAGTTGTGATGTAGTTAATTGAGACCCACACCCGTGATGAAGACTTGAAACGCCAGATGGCAAACCAACATGGTGAAAATTCGTACAAGAGGTGGAGCAGAAAAAAGGTTTCACGCTTAGGTATGTGATTCAATGATTCGAGCGTAAACTGTCAAATGCAAACGAACTAGCCCCATAGGTAAGTCCTGTCCGACAAAGGGCGAACGATTCGACTGTCAAAAATCTTCGACCAGATTCACACTACCGACCTCCAGTGCTAAACGAGTAGGTTCGTGTAAACAATGGTAGAAATGATGTTTGGTTGTGCTCGAGTTGTAACCTGTTGAGACGTGTCACCTCACGGCATCATTGCTTAACATAAACCTTCCACTCGCACTACGTAGTCAATTATCAACTAGGATAGAATCTGGTAGAAGCTCCAGTTCCGATGTTCGAAGTATTAGTATGTGTATATTGAAAGCCGTTAGTCTAGGCTACATCCCTATTTAGCTTATATTTGACTGCCATGCTAACAGTTGCTTTTCAGGATTCTGGGGAGGACGGCGTTGAGGTAGAGTACCGGACGGATGGGCGCCTGCTTAATATTCGACGCTTCGGCGCCCCAACCCGGTGACATACCTCACTGGTGCGCATGCTTCTGTTCGCAGATGACATCGCGCTGTTCGCACATAGCGAGGACGAACTACAGCGATTGACCACGACTTTCGCGACCGCGGCATCCAAGTTTGGACTGGATATCAACACAGGTAAGACATTTTCTTTCTTTCAGCCTTCTCCGGGCGGAGGTACTGTCTGTGCACCTTCACTCCAAATTCGCATCAATGGAGATGTTGTCGGCAGCTGCACGGACTTCTGCTACTTGGGCAGCAATCTGTCCACTGATCTGTCCGTGGACCGCGAGTTGAGAGCTCGTGTGGCAAAGGCTAGTACTGCTTTCGGACGTCTTGAAAGACGTGTTTGGAAGAACCACAGCCTGAAGCCGAGCACTAGGCTCTTTGTCTACCGCCCAATGGTGTTGTCTATACTCCTATACGGCAGTGAAACGTGGACATTGTATCAGCGGAATGTGCGCCATGTGAGCCGCTTTCATTTGCAATGTCTAAGACGCATCTTGGGTATTCGGTGGTCGAACATGGTCCCAACACTGAGATACTGCAGCGAGCGGACATGAACGGGATGGAAACCTTGCTGATGTTGAATCAGCTTCGCTGGCTGGGTCACGTCCGTCGGATGGACGATGACCGTATCCCGAAGCAGGTGCTGTATGGACAACTGAGATCAGGTAAGCGAAATCCTGGTGGTCCAAAGCTTAGATACCAGGATGCTGTGCAGGTAAGTCTTTCACGTTGTAAAATTGATTTTGGATGTTGGGAAGACTTGGCGTTGAACCGGACTGATTGGAGGAATACAATTCGGACGGGCGTTCGCGAGTTCAACGAGCAGTTATTGCGCGGCCGAGAACGAAAGCGCGCGGTACGCAAAGGAACCATCGGTGCCATAGGTCGTGGTGACATGACAATATGGCGTTGCGATGTGTGCGGCCGCGAATGCGCTGGCCGCCTTGGATTAGTGGGTCATCAACGTACTCATAGTGCACCGTCGGCGAAGAGACAACGAGTACGCTAGGCTCAGGTAGGTCTTATCAGCACATCCGTTCTGTTTTTCTTACTGATTACATCGACCAAGACCATGGTCATTTGACAACTAATCTGCTCCTCTTTTCAGAAACTTGAGTGTCTGTGATCTTCTACCTATTCTTTTCTTAGGCTTTATTGGTGTATTGAATGACGAATCGTTCGCTTGAAGTTTTCGTAGTTCAACCTTGAGTTTTGTTTTTCAACTTTATCCTCTCTGGAATGCACTAGCATGCACTCGTATGCTAAAATGCTTCTTGTATTACATTTCACACATCTTTCTCCCTGGTATAGATCTTACCATTGCAGTCTCTCTCTGTTTATTTTCCGAGAGATAAGGATTTCCTTTCCGTGCTAGTCATTCAGTTGGCTAACCAGCATTGGCCAGCTGGACACAAAGGCCTCACTCACACACCTACTGGTCTTATTCCTTCGGGCTTACACCGGATACGTGGTGTGTGAGTGGAACCGCAAGTGGTGCAGCGCAAGCCACTTGGGGTGATGGTTTAAAGCGCAGGCGTCCTTTGGCTTCGGTCACTGTGACAGGCTAATCCGTCTCGGATGCCGCCAACCTAGTCTAGTGTGAAATGACTGATAGTGCTTTGTTCATGGATGCAAACTCTGCATCACAGTGCAAGTGGATACTGAATGCAGATGGATGAACAGGTTCATTAAAACATCTCTCGGCTGAAAAATTACGCCGTTGATACCTGGCAGCATAAAATGAAACGGTAATGATAGCCAAGTAACAATGCTTCAGATCAGCAAGTAATATCTACAAGACATCGTTCGAGAAGAGAAATCAGGTGACTGAATCAGCGATACAGAGAGAGAGAGGGAACATGTGCGAGACAATGAATAGGACAGTTGGTCAGTCGTGTAACAGAGGAATACAGTTAGCAGCTTCAGATAACAATAAAATTTGCTTCTTTCACACATGTATGATAACAGATGTATGAAATGCAATTTCAAACCGATTATTAAAAAGCAACTCTAATCACTTTGGAAAAAAACGGAAGTAAGATAATAGGTCAAGGAACAAATCGAAGGCATAGGAATTCCTGCAAGCATAACCGGATGAAATAAACAGCGCAGATCACAATTGTACACAAGACAGACAATGAATGAACAGTGTAAATAGATTATGAAAGCTGAGACAGTTCAACTTACTTTGCGATTGTCGCGCATAGTGTGTGGTAGTTCGTGAATTTCCCGACTGAAGAGGTAGGGCAAATAGGAATGACGCAAGTTAGTCGAAGAATGTATGAAAACGAAAATTACGGACTGTCTGGGCAAGATGAATTCGGCGAGCACTTGTCCGATAAAAAAACAGCGACTTTATCAATGCTACATACTACAGTGTTAACGATGCCGAGTACCCACAGTGGTAGGATAAGGGGAGTCTAATAGTTCCCAGTTTAAGTGAGTGTCATATGGTAGCGAAATCACTAGGAAGTTAGAATTATATCCACAAGGTGTTTGCGATATACTACCGATCACAGGTGGGCTACGTACTGCCAACGGACATTTAATATCAAGGTGAATACACACTGTAAACAACAGAAAACAGTATCCTATGACACGTGTCCTGCTTCTTTACTTGTACTTCTGATACAGACAACTCGGTGAAACAAGTAACATTAATGTCACCGAATCTACGCAACCGACAATACTTCCAACTCTTCCAGCTATTGTCATTTACGATTATTCCAAGCTAGGAGAAGTTTTGCTGTCACCAGTGAGGATCCAGGTTGGTAAATAACACTCTAGACTCGGAAATACGAACTATTACTTTACTGTCCAGACCCCAGTGACTGCTGGTACAATCTCTTAAGTACATGTAACGGTCAATAACTTCCGCAACATTATTAACAGGGAGTGAATCTACATAACCACTGCACTCTTGCAGAATCTTTCAGTACTTGGAAATTGTAAAGTACATAATTAAACAGTTCATCTTATCGTCACCAGTCAACATAAATCAACCTCCCGCAACATATATGCCGAAACTGTGAGCATCGTAGACAATCCAGTATAAGTTCATCCACGGTACAGTTGGGGTGAAATGGGAAAAGTAATGTACATCTTATTAAGTGTGGAATCACATAAACAGGTCTTCGTATACTCTAACCTGAGTTAAAGGATGAAAACGGTATCGATCGCTCACATGGTCACCCGATAATCCTTTGAGTTTAAGCTACTCTAGAAGTACAACTCAGTCGGTTTAGCCAAATATACCAATGTTAAACGACAAATGAGACACTGTTTTGAAAAACAATAGGAAAGGAAAATCTGATGTGTACATGCCAGTGGAGACAGAAGCGGATTGGAAACATTAAGATCAGCAACCTAATGAAAATCAACAGAACATATGAATCACTAAACCACAAGAAAAGGAACTTAAGTCTATCGATCACGAAGTTTGACCTCAGTGCCTAGAAGAAAATTTTCCAAAAATAACCAAATCATCTTTGAGCACGATTGAGCACGATTAGAAAAACCGAAGACAAACGAGAAATTAGTCATACCGGATAGCTGGGTGGCCGAGCGGCAAGGCGAGTGTTAGGGACTGCAACACCTTCGGTGTGGCCTGCCGTTGTTTTCTGAAGTGGTATCACGTTTGATTTGGATGGGCTGCCAACAGTCGCCACATCCGGGATTGTGGGGGATGCGCAACGCTGAGCACGTGAATGGTTGACCAAATAGGCCGTGGGATTTGCAAATATGCGACCCACAATACTGACCGGATGACTTCTGTGTGTGTGTGTGTGTGTGTGTGTGTGGAAAAACAGTAATTAACAGTTTCGCCATTACACTGTCGATTGAAGGCCAAAATGATCATCGTACAATTGTTAGTGAAATTTTGTTTCTCATAAGACTGACTGAGAACTTCAAAGATACTCGTCAAAATAAAATAAAAAATATAACATTAGAAATGACTCGAAATCTGACCAAATAAATAGTTCACTGAGAGAACGCAGTATTTTAAGTTTCAAGTAAGGAGTAACAGAACTCCAGTATTGGAATAAAACAACAAAACAAATTTGTTTTCATGTGAATCAACTGAAAGACCATTGGTAATTGTGCTTATGTGGCTGTTTACTTTTAATAAAAACATTCCGTTAAATCAAGTGGATTTGTTGCACAGCCATTCCTAACTTAAAACCGAAAGAACGCTGGTGACTGGATGCTGATGTCAGGTAATAAATTGCCGCTTACAAAATTATTGAGACCAAACAAAAAGTTAATCGGCTCAATATGTAGCTTTGGCTGATATGTGTGGGAGCCATCACCGCTACTTAAAATACGGTCAGAATTTCTGTGCTCAGAATCAATGACAGCGAAGTACGACTGAATGGTCAAGCTTGTTAAACACCGATAATAATTAACAGCTCCAGAGTGGAAAGCAAACGCCACAATATGCCTGATCTAATTGTGTGTGATACTGAACTCGAGCTTCATGGTTTCTGCGCTATGTAGATGATGTAAGCGTTACGTACGCAACCCGTGTACTCCTCGAAAGGCTCGTCAGTCAACCAAATTCAAGGTTTGTTTGCAAATAAGTCCTCCAAATAGATTATCAATATCTTCTGTGACCAACTACCAATAGACGAACTAAAAGGTTTCGGCTTGACGCACTGACAATGTGCAGTTCTCATGCGCGTAAAGAACGGAACCACTACTGACTCATCGTTGGTCGACGTTTAGGCGGTTGATTGTCAGAAACAATGGAATACAAACAGAATACAAAAAGGTTACGTTCACACCATCAACTATAGTTGACGAACTAGGGTCTCCAGCATGCTGTTAATACCATTACAGAGTTTATCTGCTGTAAGTAAACGTAGACTGCAGTGGAACTTATTGTGTTCGACTAGCAGATAGCTGTGAGGTATACAGACTTAAGAGTTCAGTGTCAGCATGCAAGGTTCTTTCACTCTTTCCGATGAAAGCTGTTCATAGATTCCGAGTTGTTGAGAAAATATCTGCTTTTGGTATTTGTCGCACTTTCGTCCATAAAAGTACTCCATCCAAATGTAACGTTTCGTGCATACATAGAATACCAGTTCATCATGTTTGATTCATACAAGAGAAGATGAATTAAACGGATGCTTCAGAAAAAGGCAGAGGGTAGAAAAAACATGACCCCGCCAGCACACGTGCGAATGACCTAGTATTCGGAAAACCGTTCATGTTATAGCACGTAGGAGTTTACAAGTATTGTATGATCACTTGATTATGACCTTCACTATCCGATCGATCCAGTGTAAGTGGAAGGTGGCGGCTATAAAGCACAATAACTTTTCTATGGAACACAATGCGTATATCGGTTGTTCGACAACAATTTCGTCCAAGATTTTGGCTAGACATATAATATCTTCAATGTCGGCAACTAAGATAAAATGAAACTACATACAAGTTATGCAAACATTTCTAAGTGTAACTAAAGTTAGAGCGTAAATTTCAACCTCTACGCTATCATGAATATGGTAACCCACAGTTTTTAGAGTGAGAGTCGGACATCAAACAAAAGTCATAGACAAAAACTGACAGACGAAAGGTTATCATGGATGGAAATAACCAGCAAATAACCAAAAACGTACTCCGCTGTATCCTTGATGAGGTTGCGCGTAAACCGCTCGGCTTCTGCGGAAAGACAGGTTAAATGATAGGTATACACAAGATGAAAATAACACTTATACGAACACACTGTACAGGTCAGTTTAATAACCGGGCCGATTTCAAAGCAACGGCATACAATTGCTATGATGACACAACACATTAACAGTTGATACCCAATGAAACACGACTGTGGTTCACTCGGATATTATCGAGAATACGAAAAATCCATTTTGAAAAAAATGGCCGAATAAAGAAGTCAAAAACAGAAAACTGCACGATTTATTGTGTGGCAAATTTTGCTGCATCGTATCAGCTACGTACTTCAGTGTTAGTGTTTATACAGCAGACACATTCGAGGTTGGCGGAAAGTGATGCAAGACCACGCACATACTCATACACAAGCACTGAAATTGTTCATTTACCGCAAAGGTTTCAAATCGGTGACCAAGTGTTTCTACTACTCATCATTAATCAAATACCGCTCAACAAGTCAATGATTTCCGTGATTTCAACTTGCAGAGAAGTCCTAATCGAGGGGTCATCGATTGGAGTTAACAGACAGTAACTGTGTCTCCTCTGGAGGCGATCGGGCAACCTGATCATTACTCACAAGCGAAAGTGGTTGAGTGTTCACATATGATAATTCGGTCGTGCCTAATGTGAGGTCAATGGCGCAGTGGTAAACACGGTTGCCTCGAACTGAATGTCCGTGGTTCAAGTCCCGGCAGTGGCGATGATATGCACTACTGACGAGCTCTAATGAGAGCGAAACTCGAGTCTAGTGCTTCTTTTCGAAATGGGCTGACTGGAAAGTCTATGGGAATGCGACAGCTGCAATCAATTGTGGATGATGTTCAATCTACATGTTTCCATTATCAAAGAAGTGGTTGCTACCTTGGGAAGGCGATAGCTTTAACGTATTGACCCAGACGGCGACTGTTGGTTACGTTAATGACTCTAAGAGCAACAATCATTATGTCCAGAGGTCAACAAGTGACAACGGATGAAGACAATGGCTTCCTGAGTTGCACCGATTGTGTAACATCAGCTATTAGTGTTCAGTCCAGATAGGAACATGCCCGGACACCCTCAAATGCCTTTGCGTCCCGTTTACGCAGATGGCCTGGCACCCACAGTGGATGAGTTCTGGCGTGAGGAGGTAGTGGTGTAGTAATAATATTCGGCTGACTGAGTAAACCATCGTAACGTAGGACGCATAGAATGCTCGATCGACTGTTGATCCAAGTCGCTGACCGAGTTGTTCAATCACATCATTATGCTCCACTTGGACACGACTGCGTGTTTTGATGCAACAGGGTCAGGATTGTCCTGCCATTTAGTGAAGATACGAGAGACAGCTATCCGATTGCAACAACTTTCCAAACACGAGTAAACAAAGTACGAATTAGAACACATTTGTACTGAGTTGGCGTGAAGCTGTTGAAGTTCAACTGCTGACCATTCCACAAACTTTTTTTGCAGACACATTTTTCGATTGTGTGATCACACCGTAACGTTATCAGTATGTCCAGAAAGGCTACAGATTAATCCATCTAGTGAACTGAAAGTGATACGTTAGGATGAATGCAACAAGTCACCGAGTGCAAAATCTCTGTCTTTTGTGCTGGTAGTAATTATGAATGTATCATCTACGTATCGCTGGTACAGAAACTTTCCTTAATGGCATTATGTGGCTGCTCATCACAGTGAGCCATGCAGATGTCTGCCAAAAAACAGGACCTCATTGGCACACCGTCTGTCTGCCGACAATTTGCGCACTGAAATAGAAATTTGATGTTCGAAGTAAAAAGAAGAAGCAGTCATTGCGAAAAGGGCTCCGTAAAAAATGACGCGATTCGATAGTTTTCCATCGATCCGCCTGACAATTATTTGCACTGTTTCTTTCATAGGAATTTTTGTGAAGAGAGAATTAATATCCATAGTCGCCAGGCCCCTCAAACAGGTTTATTATCTCAACCGTACCTTACATAGTGGACTCAGGGAATGATTGCCGTACAGGTTTCAGCAGCTCTGCACTTCCTTTACCAAACGATATTAAGCAGAATTAACGACAGTCAGTATCCGCCTCAGTGGTGTTTAATGCTTATCGAATTTCGGCACATCACACATATGCAGCTTCTGAGACCCAGGTGGTTTTAGTAATTTTGCAGCTGTCTCACCCATAAAATGTCCTTTAAGAAACGTCTGAATTTACCTCCAAATCTAGTTCTACACGTGTCCGGGTTATCAATCGACCTATTAAATCGAAATTTGCTGCTATGTTGAATAATGATCATCTTAACAACGTAGTTCATCCAATCAATGCATACAACTACAGAGCTTTGTTTGGCTGAATAACTGCCAGGTGCTCATTAGAACTCTGCAATCCTAGCTCTGTGATGTGATAATCGGAAAACAGATTTTTATTGTGTAGAGCTGATACGGCCTAACAATTTTACTTTGAACTGACAATAACTATCTTCTGACGTGGGCGTCAGACTAGAGGACTGACCTCAAATTGAGCTCGTGACTTAATGCTATTAAATTTTTTCGGTTGAGTGCAGAGATTGAAAGTACAGGCTAGAGATTCAATCAACAAACTGGTTGACTTTTTAGATGAGAGACTAGTAATTCACTGCTCAGACTGTTCAGGAATGGATAACGTCAGTTTGCTTTTGTTGAGAGACCTTCGGAGGTGGCTACTTTTGTCAACTCCCGTCCTTCGTACCGTATCAACGCGAAATCGGATGAACTTGACATAACATATCAAGCTTAGATGAGCAGTAATGAAGCACATTGCATTATGTACGCACTTCAAATTCTCGATCATCGTCGAAGTATCTTTCATATAAAGTTTCTCCATGTCTCAGATTGACTATAGTCAGACATACGTTACGGGACCGAAACGGCTTCTTTCCAGGAATTCAAATCGAACCCGGTGTATAGCATTTTTTTAAATTTTAGCTTCACATTTGTCTAACTACCTCACCACTGAGACCGGTAGACAATATCTGAGGGATTGAAAACGGTTTGTCCCGAAATGAAATTGAAAACATAACACTATTTCACTCTGATGTATAAACACCAATATTGCAGTATGTACCCGATAAGGTGCAGCGAAATTCGCCAAGAAATAAATCGTGTAGTCCGTTGTTTACTACCTGTGCTTTTAAGTTTATTTCAGGAAACAACTTTTCTCAATAACTGAATACGTGGTGGTAAATGGTGACTAACGGACAGAGGAGCAGTAGGAACGAACATGTGACCTACTACACACAGAAACCAATGTGCATATATTTAGCGAACTCAGGATGTATACAGTTCCCTTGTAGTATGGACTGTCGTACACGTGATCAATGTACTGTCATTAGATGAGCAGTAATGATGATAAACAAACACGCATATACAAGGATATGCATACACATACACCAATATGAGTATACGAAAATGTGTCAAGCTGGTAACCAACAGAAAGAAGAAGGACTTCAGTTGATCAGCGATAAATCACAGTAAGAGATGTATTGTTTCATAAACGAACATCAGAAATTGAACCGAAGGATGTCCATGAGATTAAATATACTCAATTCATATCATAAAGAATCGTCAATCGTGCATGGATATCTGCATAACGGCAACGACTTCGTTATTACGTCAGAAGACTTTCAAAACTAGGTGTTCGAAACACACAGCTAATCACGACTACTTTGTTCAGAGAATTCGTGGAAAGTTGCTCCAAGTGAAGCGCAGATATTTTGAAAATGACGACACCAAAAGAGGATACAAACACCACAATATTATCTTTTCTGTGGCTGATATGTCACTGAAACAACAAAACATTATTACAGAATAGACAACAAACTTGCAGCTCATACAAATTAAGCGGTCGCAGAACATATGCTGCGGTGAGTCACGGGGTAATATACAAAAGTGACACGGTGACTGAAGTTAGACAGGTAAGTCGTGAGTGACCAATTTTCGAACCACAAAAATGTCAGCCTCATGTGAATCAAACGACAAACAGTTATTCAAAAAAGAATTCATAAAAATGTTGATTAAACTCCTAACACATCAGTGGACCAGGTGGGAACAAAAAAAGCTTGGAAGCAGATTACTGGTTCGGTTGCTCAGAAACGTGTATCAAGAATGACAGGGATGTAGGAAATAAAAGAGGATTTCGTATTTTCCAAAGCAACCCAATTTAGCTCAGGTTATCTTTGGTGTCTAAGAGATGTTTAAT
The DNA here is from genome assembly GCA_013368495.1 of Paragonimus heterotremus. Lineage (NCBI taxonomy): Eukaryota > Metazoa > Platyhelminthes > Trematoda > Plagiorchiida > Troglotrematidae > Paragonimus > Paragonimus heterotremus. Next base: position 155,343 of record LUCH01000432.1, read on the forward strand.
TTAAAGTTAAGGACCACAGTTGAAGTTTTACCCAACGGTTACAAACTGAAAATGTAAATTGTCCAGGATGGCAGAGGCCAATTTCTGACCGATGATGTTTATATCTAATCACCAGCAAAGCGAAGCACCAGGAAATGATATAAAAGAACAGGTGAATTATTGTACATGGAGTTCACATACTGGCATCCTACAATTGCAACCATCATAAAAGACAGGTTATATGCCAAGAATATCAACCAATCATTAAGCTCACGGCGCATACTTTGCGGTCCTCGGTACACTGGTGTGAGTAGTCAAACGATTAATTCGAAGGGGGAACTGACGTTAACCACTAAGTCATAAACTGCAAACAGTATTCGTCTACTGCGTTGATGAAAATGTGAAGCACCTAGCTTCCACCAGAATTAGAAGGAAATTGCAGTTAATCAGACCCAACAATACGAACACCAACATCGTTTGACTGAGTTGCTTATGAAGTAAGAGCAACTACTGAGGCGGGGAAGTGAGATCTGTAATCAGGCCAAGAACGAGCATCTTCACACCTTCGCTCTGGAATATAAGCTACGGCTACGCTGAGTTGATGGAGGATGAGATCATCGTGATCAGAACTGAAAGCAACACATAGGCGGTTGACACAACCATGAGGAAGGACAAGCGCCAGTTTATAAGAAAAACAAGGGGTAGGAATGAAACTCAACATTAAACAGAACGAAAAGTAGATTAAGCTAACCTAGAGAGTACGTAGTATATCTACCTGTCAATCACAGTATGGTGAATTCGGAAGTTAAGTTGATGAAAGCGACAACAACATTAGCAGTACGGCTGTGAACTACTGGATAAGTCGGGACTAGATTAAAACAAACTGTCACTCAGCAACGGCCTGTGCTTTTATAAAACTGACTGAGACAAATAAGTTTGACGAACTACTTTCTTATAACCAACCGTCCTGATTAAGAGAATCAAAACGTCCACAAACAAGGTGAAGACAGAAGAAGTCAAATCGACAGGGCATTCATCATACAAGAATGAGATCGAATGAAAGAATACCTGAACCATCCGGATTGACGATGACATAATCCTCTAGAGGAGGGGCTTCTCCTGGTTCGAATCCGGCCATCGGACGAACGCCAAACGGTAAACGACGGCCATGACTAGTCTGTGTTAAAGCATAATGTGTTGCGGACAATCTAGATCCAACGGAACTGCCTCGGCAAGGAACAGGTGGTGCAACTGTTGGCGGCTGTAGATGGGTAGGACGGACGGCATCAGCTGCAGTCGCAGTTTTACAGTACGCATCGATTCGAGGCACATCTACCGGTGTCGGTTCCAGTGGCAAGGCAGACGTATCTAGTTCGTCCTCGAAATATTCGTCAACCGTGGTTCTCGACATTTCATCTAAATTGTCTAAGTCGGGTTCATTTAAAGGCATCGCATGGGCATGATACGTTGGTAACTGAGAATGTGGAATCACGTTGGACAGCGTTTTAGAAGTGTGTTCTTGCTCCTGCAACACAAAGAAACAAGGATTAGAAATAGGACTATATTAAAACATACTGTGCTTGTATACCAAAAAGGTGGTTATACAATGCTTGATGGTATATAGAATGATCAAGGCCAGTGGAAATCAGTCTACGGAATTAAAAGTTTCGTCCAGACAGAATGAAGACCGAGAGTAGTGTGAGTTGGTTGCTACTGCACAGTTTCATTCAGTCTAGACGGATGGATGGTACGTGACTAGGGATTCTGATTGTTACGCTCGTAGTTGATCAGAAACTGAACACCGGTTTATCTGCATGTGAAGAACGCACTTCCCAACAGGATACATCTTCTTAATTAGAAGTGGTTACCCGCGGGAGAGGGAGCCTTTGATCCAGTGGAAACCAACCGTTATCAACGTCACATGGTTGGACCGTTATACTTTGTCGGGAAATATATGTTCAATTCTAGCAGATTACTGCGATCGTTAGGCAACCACTACAGGATGCAATGGAATAACACATCCAGATAAATAAAATAAGACCTGCAACGATGGAAAATAAAACAGTTGGCGCTATAACACTGAGAATTTATCGTCGTGCAACAGCATGAATACTACAGGAAGCATATAGCGTTGATTCAAACCCAGGAACTCCTGATTTGCAGGACAAAACAACCAGCTCTATCAGGGCTTACGAACATAGGAACGACGATACGAAGGTCATTCCCAAAAGAATGTCGTGCACTTGGTTCACTGTGTTCTGAAAACCTGTCAAGTGCAGTTGACCTTCAAGTGTTAGGTGAAAAGTCGTCAGTTGAAAGTGCAACTGCGTCTCACCTGAGGCAGCTACTCGTGAAACCCAGATTCAAAGGCGAGAACTCTGATGTTTTCTGCACAGCCACACCTGGTTAGCGGCATCTGAAAAGGATTAGCCTGTCACAGTGACCGAAGCCAAGGGACGTCTGCGCTTTGAACCATCACCCCAAGTGGCTTGCATTGCACCACTTCCGGTTCCACTCACACGCCACGTATCAGGTGTAAACCCGAAGAAATAAGACCAGTAGGTGTGCGAGTGAGGTCTTTGTCTCCAGTTGGCCAATGCTGGTTGGCCAACTGAATGGCCAGCATGAAAAGGAAACCCTAATCTCTCGGAAAATAAACAGTGAGAGAGACTGCAATGACAAGATGTATACCAGGGAGATAAATGTGTGAAATGTAATACAAGAAGCATTTCAGTGTACGAGTGCATTCCAAAGAGGATAAAGTTGAAAAACAAAATTAAAGTCGAACTATGAAACGATCAGGCAAACGATTCATCATTCAACACACCAACAAAGCTCAAGAAAAGAATGGGTAGAACACTACAGACACTCAAGTTTCTGAAAAGAAGAGTGGATTAGTTGCCACACCTGCAAGAAGTCACACCAGCGGAGCATACGCGTCCCAGAGATCAGCTGAAGAGCATTGGACTGGCACGATTCATGGAAAAAACTACGACTGCATAACCCTTGGACTAAATAACTCACCGAAATGTGCATCCAAGTTTTGAACGTCGGGACAACGTGTGGCAAATGCCTACGAATGGATCTTTGTGCATTGGTGATTCGTCTTGAGATCAGTGTGTAACCAAAGTGAGTTTGGGTCGATTAGACTGCTATACTCATTCCTAGTGGGGGATAGGGCTCATATTAGGTACAAAACATGTCGCCTGTATGACTGTTGACAATCTATTCACTCAGTGAAGGTGCCTAGTAGAAAGTACCCTACCATGTACAAATATCTGGGTAGAAAGTGTTCCTAGTGAGCACCGTACACATACACGTTACATTATATTGCATATACAACGTAAGCTTGAGGACAAACCAAGTGCCGATTAAAAAACAGGAGAAACATAAAATGAGAACACAAAATGGGAACATAGAATGACACAACAAAGTTTGGGAATAACAAGAGCAAACAGGTTTTCATAACAGACCAACCGAAAAAGTCTTCCTAAACACCAGAGCTACAATCAAACGCGAGCAACGTTCAGCTCGCAACCACTAAAGTCTTCAACTACTGTCCAACAAGCTCAGTCAAACGTGGCTGAAAAACCCTGATGTCGAGTTACTGAGTAAACTCAAGGGGACGGTTTTAGTGTCCTTTTCAAATTGGTTGCGCCAATTTGGGCATCCCATGTTCGTCCCACACACATGTGGATCGGAGCTTAACTCTCAGCTAGAGTAAGAATACACACCATTAATCAGCTTTACTGGGAGAGAAACGATAGTAAAAATGGTTTTCCGAAAGGAATAAGCTGAAAATGTCTCCATGAATGTGAACGACAAGATCAACCGCAATCGCCATATCAGCCGCAACGACAGACGAACTAGTGGCGGTTCACAGAAACTCCTTACAAACGGAGAATTAAAAATGCTAGCGTCAAAACTAACCCGAAATCAAGTAGCATCACGTGATTCGCATGAAGTTCAGAAACAGCTGTTGATTGTGAGCAGGTGGTCTGGGTCTCGTGACGAAAAACAGTCACGTGAGAGTAAACAAAACGTCAAACACTTCGAACCATTCAAGCTATGACAAAACTGTACCGGCTACAATGTACAGAAGAACGTACGATTCTATCACCAGGCGGTTAAACACAAAAAAGTAAACAAACTGAACGGAAGCATACTAACCAGAACAGATATGTGTTACAAATCAAAGCAAAATATATCAATCTTGCTACTAACAAACAAAAGCCTGCGTCAGAAACTTCATGACAAACTGAATCACTCCAAAGGAGGCATATAACAAAATTCACAGAGATCAACATTTTAACTGGTCTTGTTAGTTGTTTGTTCACAGGAGCACACTATTATAGTAAGATAGGTTCAGTGACCAATAGCGAAGTAGTGGACAGCTGTTTCGACTAGGCCAAGTCCCACCAGGACAGCACACGTCGAGGAATCGAGCGAACAACCTATAAGGAAGCGTCCGAATGGTAAACCGAACAGCCAAATATTGAACAGTGAGGTCGTCGTCACGGAAATTGTAGAAAGACACATGATTAACCTTCCTTAGCTGTTGCATTTGTTTTTCTCATTGATCGGGATCAATGGGTCACTTGTGGTTGTTCTGCAAATTAGTGCACACCAATCACGACTTTAGCAGAAGTGTTCCGTGGTTGATTTCAACCCATGTGGACAGAAATTGCAACGGCATAGAAAAGTCACCCAAGTTATCAGTAGAAAACATACAATACAACAATGCAGAATAGGGAAGAATACTAAGCATAAGAAAGTCAAACAAACTTCAACAAGAGAAGAAAAACAAAATGACTCCCAACTATTATAATACGAGAGGAGGGGGTAGTCATTACATTCACTACCACGGTGAGTACTTGCACTCAGTTCAACGTCAACAGTGACATGGAGTATTCTACGGAAAAGGACGTTACCGAAAAGGCTACAGCGTAATAATAATAATAACAATAACGAAAGACTAGGCGGATGACTCAGAAATGGTACGGATACAAGTATCCCATTGACTGTGCTATCTCGGAGAGCGTTTCTAACCAATGATTTAGGCGATCCTAAGGATCCCAGCCAGGCAGGCGACACTTACGCTTTGCTCGGTGGAACAGCCAGGGACTTCGTATTTCGTGAGCACGTTGTTGCTTGACTACCACGAGGTTTTACCCAACTGTTGATGGTCTCAGTATTTAATTCCCGATACGACAAACGCTCATCTGGCATATGGAATATGTGACCCAATTATCGCAGGCTACACAATGTGATTAATTGACCAATTGATCGCGCGTCCTTAGCGTTCCAAAATACGTGCCAATGCACTGCCGTATTGTTCACGCGATCAGTTCAATTGATGTGAGCTAATTGGCGGATAAGACACAGCGAGTCTGTTGACAACCTTAGTTGCGAACAATCCACGTTTCCGAACCATACGGCAAAACAGAACGCATAAAAGCATTACAAACCTTTCCATCCAGCGCGAACCGAACGCATTTCCAACGCCACAGATGACACAGGTTGACAAAGGTAACTCGTGTCTTTGCTATCCTCGCTGATATTTCATCAGCAATGGTATATGCTGACCTGATAGTGATACTCAAGTATATGGACGTGTATGAAGTCTCAAGTGGATTGACTACAATAAAGAACGTAGAACTGGGAATGCTTCAGTCATGATGCCGCACTTTGAAATATGAAAGTGCGAAGCGCACTCCACACAAACCAGCCCGGTCACTCATTCTGCTCAGCATGACCGGCTTGTCATCGGCTGAAGGGTTAAGTGAAACCGTTTCATCTGCTTACTTCATGTTGACCAACACCAAGCTCACTGGATTCCTCAAACGCATCTTCCAAAATGTCGTACACAACAAAATTGAACAGCAGAAAAGAAATCGGACACACTGGATGAAGATCACTAGAAGTGATGAACACTTGAGACAGTTGTCCATACTCTCTGTTAGGGCGTCCATTCTGTTACCGTCCCAAGGCGCCTCTGTCGTGAGAAAGAAAAAAACATTGACTCAGTCTTACTTAGCGGAACTGTTCAAATCGGTTGAGACATTTTACACCGCTTGTTTATTAGCAATCCTAACTTTTTTCTCCGGTAACTGTTCTCTTTGATGTATTAGGAACGCTTGATCATTACGCGCCAATATAAATACTTTGTAATTGTCGTCTTTGTCGCACACGTATTGGGGGAAACAAAGCGGTTCTCTTTGTACGCGACTTTCGGCTTGTCTTGGGAACCAAACCTCGGGACAGCTGCGGAGTTTTTGGGACCTAGATTTCCGTGTTAATTAGTACCAGTGCGAGAGTCCGATTTGTATCAACCGCACCACTATATCGAGAACGGAACAGCGTATAGTCTAAAAGGGTTAACAGCACTCTCACTCTGCTTGCAGAGTGAGAATCCAGTGAATTCAATAGATTCACGCATTAACCCTGATATCTCCTTGCAAAGGAGGCAGTTCCAGAGAACGTTACAAGCAACTGAATGGGAATCATAATTTAAATCGAAAACCATCACGACCGTCGCCAGCCTATAAAAGTGCCCACGCTCCAGGATTCCTCGCAAAGTGAAAACATGATAAGCGCACCCTCGACCGAACCGAAATCCTGTCTATACTTCACGCATCTGACTTCCTCTGGGATTAGTCACTCGAAGTAATATAAGACCAGTTAATAAGTTGGATGTAATAGACACTATACTGTTGCTTCCATGGTTGTCGTATAGACTTCGGGCCTTCTTTTCGAAGACGAGAATTGCTGCTGATAAGCACCAATCACGAAGTAACACGTCAGCCACCCCAATTGTCTGAAGCAGTCCCAGTATCAACTTCTCTTCACCATCTTTGGAAGGAGAAGGAAATAGGAGATCTGGTCTGGGAGCGTTGATATCCTCCAGTGAATTAATCTCTAGGGCCAATTCTGATTCCGACGGACAATCGTCTGGAGCGCAATAACTGACCATTTGGATCACGTCATCCACATGCTTTCGTTGAAGCCAGCCGAACTGCACCTCAAAGTGTTCAGCCCACCTGTCAAACCGGCACGACTGGCTGGTGGTAAGTGAACCACCTTTTTCACGCGTGGTCTCAATTACACCAACTCGACAGCCAACATAAACACGGATCAGGGAAAATGCCTCATGTTGTTCCCAGATAGAAAGGGTCTTTCCACATCTTTTGACTGTTCGACCGAGTGGTGCTCACGGTCTTTGCGCAAACTATTCGTCAGCTTGCGTTTAAGTTCTCGACGGTAGTTATCATAATGAGAACCAGGTGAAGTCGTGTGACCCTCGTTCATGAGGCTATCCAACGTAACAGAAATCCAGTTCTGCTGAAAATAAACAGCTCATTCGAAAAATACTTCCTCACAACAAGCTTTTATAACTGCCACGTTTTATTCCTGGTGTTCGTTAGGTTTTCTCACTTGACTCGAAATAAGTAACTTGACCGGTAGTGCTTCTTGGTAGGCGTTCTTTACGCTCTCCTCGCTTGAATACCAATTACCTTAAATTCAAGAGTGTATGACCTCGGAACAAGTGAGAAAATGAAACAAGCACACACAACAGCATAGTCCGAGTCCGGGTGTTTGCTCCAAGAGGCACGACAGTCTTTAAAAGAGTGGCGCCATCTGTAACTGATTGCTACAGGATCGATTTATGTCCACGTCTGAGAAGCACAGGAAGGTCTCCATGTAACACAATGCCTCTTCCTGTGTTGAAATGTGGTATTTTAAATATAAAGATCATGGGATGCACACAATGATTGCAATCATTCGCCGTTGTCAGTGCATTGTATCCGGACACCAAACATACATTTTAGTCATTTCTCTTCTGTAGAAACTCGACCAAGCTAAACATTAACATCGCACGCTATCTTACCTCATAAAGATTATCATGCCACTTAGAAGCTTAAGATAGACTGAGTTTCTACACAGTTCCAGTCAGTGCCCTCAAAATCAGCACCGATCTATAGACTCCATCGAGTCTGTGATAAACAGTACAACTAACTTGAAGATGAGTTAGTATAAACAACATCTTCCTATCAATACTACAACTAGGATTCAGACGTAAGTGTGTCCCAGTTACCTCCACTGAAATGGGACCTTTCGACGAACCCAAAAGGTACAGTCTTCTGTTATGCACATCATCCAAACACAAAACGATATAGCTAAAGTGCTCGTCGGTTTTGAATTTTGAAATTTGATTTCTGAGTTTATGGGAAGTTGACAACCAGGTAAACTGTAATAGAAGATAGTCAAAATGAAAAAAATCCTTGCCTGGTTAAGTCCTGGATGAAGTCGTTGATGGTTCGCATTCCGGATGCCCAAGTAGAACGGACCATCGCCGGTACCTTGGGTCAACCCAGCGACCGCGGGAGTCGCAACATCTGGAACAGTTGGATCACGCTTAACCCGATTCAGCCGTCCAGCTGTCGCAGGTGACGCTTTGGTTCCAGGTGAACTGACCCCTAACGTTGTGTGAACAATGGGAGAATGAACAAGGAAATTGACGATGACAAAATAAGCGCTTTGATGGAAATTTCATCGTATCATCTAGATAGAACTCTAAAGGTGATGATAAGTTGCAGTGCATCTTTGACTAAAAGCTTGCACATTCAGGTGAAGTTGTCAGCGTAAGAAACAAGTTCAACAGTTAAGCATTTTCATGTGATACGCAGTTACACATAACGGGAGCAGGTAATGGTGAAAGATGTGATGACCAAGACAGAAACAAGCACCGGATAAAATAGTAATCATTTTCGGATAGGATCACCAAAATAAAATGTAGTTAGGTAATCTATTGGTTGAGTTAAAATACAGATATGGAAGAGAATGAATAAGCGAAAGTCTCTGCTGTTGCAAAAATAAAATCCCAATTAGGAAACGCGTGAACAGCTGAACGACAAACTGGGTGAGACAAGACAGAAGGAGAAAGTACAGGATGATATTTAAACTTGAACCTAATAAGTTATATGGTTCAGAATAAGACATGTCACCGAATCTAGTCTGGACAGAGGAGCGCGATGTATGTGAGCACAGTGTATACCTTTGCGACCTGCAGAGTGAACAATAAAATGAATAGAGGTAGGTTAAACGGGTGTATTTTTCAGTAGCTTAGTTCACTGCGCCATCAATTAGTAAAAATGGATGGGTCGATAAAGGGATAGAGGTCAACAAACAAAGGTAAAAAGCTAGAATGATGCTTTTCAACAAGTGTTATCGGTGGACGCACAGGGGCGGGAATCCTAACAGTAGTGGAACTACAGTAACTACAGTAACGGAACTCGGCGAATCTGAGCAGAAGGTAATTATAGATTAGTTACCTTGGGCCGACAATGACTGTACACGACGTTCCGTAAGAGACGATTAGTCAGAAACAGTAATCCGAAGATCTACGCAACTGACACGATATCTTGTCATCCTATGGTTCGTAAACTACCATGGAACTGGTCTGAAAGAGCTACAGTAACAGACGTTGAAGTTGGCCGGAAAAACAAGAGCCACGATCAGCAACTGACGTGGGAATCTGACTTGCGTGCGTTGGTCCAACGCATCTACTAGACTGGGCAAGTGGAACTCACAAAACCTGAAGCTGAAGAAGCGGCGAGATATGGAACAAAATCTCAATCAGTGACGTCGGGGTTGAAATTCTTAACCTATGAAATATACAACCTTTCTATGGCACTACAGTCTCATATAAACAGGTCGGTAAACACACGAGTAAACAGTAATTTGCACTTAAGAAATATCCAGTCGATCGATCCTCGATTTCGAAATTCAATGTATACAGTCCAAAGTGGATAAACAAAGTGATCATTTGAAAGTTTCAACGAGCTTGCAAAAAGGTGAATTATTTGTTGCAGTGTGTTTAGAACCGCTAGATGTCGTGTGGATAACAACATTTCGTCAGATTGGTGTTATGAGGCTACGATCGTATCACGGTATAACATGATCAAAAGTGCAAAGCATTCCGAAACCTTCATAAAATCCACATGTTAAATCAAAATAGACATGGTCGAGTGACGTACGGCAGATGTATTACTACACTGACCTGGAGGATCGAAATGGCGTTGATGGAGGAAAGGGTGATTGAGAAAATTATCTGTAAAGAGATAAACGAAAAAAGGTCAAAAGTAAACAGAATGAGCCTGTTTGCATGTACGTCAAACATTCAACAACAAGCAGGTGCTAACTACAAGATTCAAGAGCATCGGTTATGGACTACGGAAATCTACTCGTCTAAATAACAATGACTCTGATAAATAACCTGCGCGATTTATTGCACGATTAACAGAAAAGATGATAAAGGGCGGTATCCAACGGAGTGAATCCCAGTCTGGCTTCCTCAGAACATAAACATCAAAATGAAATTTAATCGAGAAGGTAGGTGTACTTAACGTGTAGTAAAAAAGGATGAGAAACGGACAGAATAACACAGGAACCAGCTATGGAATCCAATCAGCGACCAGCTGCTGGTTTCCAGTCCCTAAGACTACTATTCAACAAAAAATAACATTGGGCAGGCCAATCAATTAAGACGAGTGACTCGAGCGCTTCTATAAATCTGTACGATCGATGAGGTGAGCACAACAGGTGTAGCAAAAACGTTAGTGAACTCACCAAAATCGATGCGCTCACTCGGTTTTCGTACTAGCATACGAAGTAGCAAATCGCGTAAAGATCGACTGGTTTCTATTGGTATTCTGTATAGGAAATGAAGTGTAAACAAGAATAGTCACTGGGTAACCCGTTGAAAGAAAACGTGGAAGGCTTGAAAATATATCCACTGCTAACAGGAAAATGTCAGACTTAGGCAAACAATGGCAAATAAATGGAAAACAGGACGTAACCAGTTTTATGATAAACAGTAGATCACAAACATTGAGATCCAACAGACCACAAGAATGTGATAAGGACCAGCTACGAATATCTGCTGACGCGACTAGCATAATCAACTGCTCCGTTGACGCAATCCACTGCAGCCGAGGAAATATCTCCCGCATCTGAGCAAATTAGCAGCACACCATGCTCGCAATCGTAGTGACTAATCGACGGTGGATAGTTATAGTTAAGTGCAAAGCAGTAGTTTCGAGAGGCATAGCCAAGAGTTATAAAATGCGACGATAACGTGTTACGGGTCCTGTACATGTAGTAATGCTACCCGCTTTTAGACAGTGAGATGGGCAACAAGCTTACTTTGGCTTCAAGCAAACGGTTTTCTCGTAGATGTTTTTTAAAGCCTCTGGGTTGTTCGCATAAAATGGGGCTTTACCAGTGAGACACTGATATACAATGATGCCCATGCTCCAAATATCTGCAACCGCATCATATTTCCGACACATCAGTACTTCAGGTGCCTGTGATAGAAAAAAAACAAAGGCAATCCAAACATATATAGTATCATTTGCGAAAAACCACTATCCGGCTGAGAAACTGAACGAAAATAGAATACGAAGTGGACATCACTCACAACTGCTCGCAGCTTTCAAATTCCCATTAAACATTTTAGCCAGCCCCTTTCGTAAATAAACATAAGGCTTGGATTCACCAATGCTGAATAGCACTGCCGTGGTCAGCTCATGGTAGGGTTCGCGAGCTAATTAGGGCATGGCCAAAGTTTAAATCCCGGTCACAGCAACGGTATGCGCTACTGAACAGCTTTAGCAAAAGTAAAACTCAAGCACAGTGTTTCTCGTCGAATGGGACTGTCTGAAAAGTCTATGGGAATGCGGAAGCTACGATTAAGTGTGCGCGGTGTTCAAATTATGTCAAAGAAAACCTCCCGCTACTTATTAGAAAACAGAATAAGCTGAAATGAGGACGGGGGAACCTAGTAAGTTTTCTGTTGCTTGTGAAGGCCATGTTGATTTTACCCACTTACCATGTACATTGGAGATCCACACATGGTAACCGCCATCATTCCATCTTGCAGAAAACGTGCGAAGCCAAAATCAGCTTAAATGAAATAGCAACAGAAAAGAAAGGAGTGTCACAGTTAACAATTTTGCACGAGGCGTATAGTAATTCGAACAGCTAGAGTGCAGTTATGTACAGAATAAGAGGGAAAAAACAATGCAGAACAGGTCATATTTGGAGTCGGTAAGTGGGAATAAGTTAAGTCAATGAAACGTTTCATCTGACTAGAGAGATTAGGTTTCAACCTTTTACATAGTCATCTTCCGCAAATGAAGGATAATTAACGCAAGGTCAGACTACGATAATGGACACAGTCACAACAAAGCTAATGGACGGCTTAGTACACAGTCGTAATCAGTGCACACGGAAGAGCGACACTGGTTCCGATTAGTAGTTAAGTCAACAACAGAAGCATTGGACAGTGTGGAAAACGGATCCAGCGGAGCGGTAGCAGAAATGTAAGGCCGCATGCATGCAAATAAATGCTTCCAAACGGGATAAAGTCGAAGATGAGGAAATACATTCAGAGACATCCGAACAAAGAGATTGAGTTACGCTTGATAAAATTTTGGATGCCAAAATTTTTGCACGTCTTACAATGACCGGAAACAACAAACCCATCTAATTGTTTAAGGAAATTCTGTCGGAGAGTAGTAACGCCTTAATGATCCAGCAAGAAGTTCAAAACTATTCGACTACGAGAGCCGGAACATAACAGATAAACAGTAGACTCAGTGAATGATCACACGTGTATTGACATAAAAACTAGGATGGACTTTAGACAGCCAGCATGAAGAGATAGCTTTCTGACCGTCGTAGATACATCATAAATATGAAAACGACACGCCATATTACTGACCAATGTACTAAAGTGATAATTCAAAGAAAGAAATCGAGTGAAAAGTGTATTATTAGCACGAAGGGATAGGCACGCATTAGAAGGTACACTGAATGGATAAGCTCTCGTAATCGAAAACAACAGCCACACTTTAAACAACGGTGAAAGATAGCCAGTGAGACTGTGGCTAACTCGACAGTTTCGACAAACTGATGAAGAGAATAGTTGAAGAAAAGTGTAGTGTTAGATGCATACCATCAAGCGGCAAAACGATACACAGCACACAACACGCAGGCTACTGATAACAGAGTAGAACCATGCACAAACAGAGCCTAGTGAAGTTGTCGGGTGGCCCAGAGCATTGCACGGATGCGCAGATTGAGGAACACAGAACACGACGAACATACGTTTTCCATAATTCTTAATCGGGTCATTACAATTATAAACGGTATCAGTAAGGAAATAAAGTGTCTGATTGGTGAGAAGCAAAACAACAAAAATCACACAAAATAATTATCATTTGTAAGTACAGATATAAGATAGGTTTACGTTCCATGATCGAGGTCAGTGATCTGTGGTTGAGAGAGGAATGTGAACCATTCGAGGTCAGGGGGGTCGTAAGTCCAATGCGAACTGCATTTGTGAACAGAGCACTCAATTATCCAGTCTGATAATGATCGATCTGTCCATTCCCAAAACAACGTCCGCTTGCCCTGGGTTCGCTGATTGGAACGTGTATACGATTAGAAATGCTTTCGGCATGTCTACCCAATAGTTGCTTACGACAAGATGTGACACGTTCGTACTGGTGACTGGTTTTCTTGGGCTCCATTATGAACCAAGTAGACGATCCTCCTTAATCTGTTTAGACAGATGTTCAGGTGTTCGACCGATATACTCTGCTGTATAACGGCAAGAAGTGAAAGAGTGCATAAACACTAACTAAGAGCAGATCTAGTGATGAACTAGGTTCTCCATGATATAACACGGAATACCTGCATCCCTGACTAGTGTAAACTTCGGATCACTTGTTCAGTAGCTGTCGTCTTTTGATGGGAGTGGGAAGAACACAGGCTACCTTCCAACCTTATTGGTCAGGATCTTAGTCAATGTGACACACATGTTTCGTACAACGAATCCATCAGGGCAGCCGTTTGCATAGTTTATTAGTGAGAAAATGCTGTTCGACCATAAGCAGGCTTAACAGATTTTACAGACGCTGGACCGTCGACTAAGGTGTTCGCACACAGTTACGTAAAAAAATGGAACACAACATCTGCTACCAGTCTAAGACTGAAATGAATGGAAGGGTGTACTTGAGTGGATAACTCAAAAAACCACGTTTTAAAGCCGCAACAATCAGATGAACGGCAAAACTAACATCTACATATCGCCAATACAGACAGTGCGTGAATGTCCGTACACAATCGTTCAGTTTCCGATCTTCTCATAAAATTATCAGTCACGAACGGATCCAGGGGTAAATACACTGGTAAATACACCGCCAAAAGTCTTTTGCCACAAGTCACCAATTGTATTTAAATTGTACGCTGAACGTGCAATGCAAAAGAGGCCATTCGAGGACTTCAGTTGCAAGTTTCACTCCCATATCTCACTGGCTAGGGTTTGATTTGGCTTTTCCCAAAGCCCAACATCTGTCTACCTTGGGTTCGCTTATCGGAATTTGTATACGACTGGAAGTGCTTTCGATATGTCTAGATAAGACTGATCGTTTTCCGTAGTGGCACATTCGTAAATACGAAAGATGTATCACTCAAACGTATACGAAAGCTTGTAAGCTCATCGATACGCCGCGGGAAAAAGGTTATCAAGACGGAATCATTGCAGATATATGTTAGTTCCCTTTCGATACCTTCATAGTTGTATTGACTCGATCATAAATTGGGGACAACAAATGATCGTCGTATTCTCTGCTCACTAACCAAACGGGAATTTCTGCAGCACACTGCGAAGTCAATGCTGACATGTATGACTACACTTCCTGTAGCTTAAGAGCTGAGAGTAGCCGTTAACGGACAATGACCAACACGTCAAAACACTAAGACAAACGTTGCAGGATGTCAACATTTTGATTTATCTCATCAACCGCATACGAAATAGAAACAGAATACATAACAAAGTCACATGACAATGATAATTGAACAGCATGAATTTTGAACCGAAAGGCCACTACCGCGGGAGGTAGACGGTGTGAACCATTAACTTTTGCGCACACAACAGTGGCTTTAAATTTCTAAAACGAAGACTCCCTTCTGCAATTACGTGGACTATTAATCGATTACTGTCGCTAAAGTGCAAGGTCACAGTTGGATGGACTCGAAGTTAATTTTATAAGAGTTGCATTCAATCTGGTCGGTTTCTAACGTATTTCATAGCGTCACTTAAAATGTAAAATTTTCCGCTGAATAACCCTAACGCTATTAGAATTATAACTTCATACATGGACAATTAAGCTGAACAGATGCGGAGGTTCAATGGAGATTCAACAGCGTTATGTCAGCGTCCTCAGAAGTCTCTCCTTAATTTGTCGTACAGAACATGAGATGTTCGCCAGAGAATCAATCCAGAAAGCCAGAAAAATCACAAACCAGCGTCTCTTCGATTCGCCGTCTCGCTCTTCTGAGATGTCGTTCTTTCCGATGGACAGTTCGAAGCATGTTCACAACCTAGCCAATGTTGTCTTCACTAAATCCCAGGCAGAAGTTTTATATATGGGAGTGAAATTTTAGATCTCTCCTAAACATGCTGAGGAGTTACAAACTCACGTTCAGTTTGAGAACTTGAATGATCAGGTGAATAATATGGAGCCCACAACGACAGAAAACGCCAGCAGGTTTAAGGCCACATGGATTCCTGTCATCACCAATCCGATAACAATGTTGTGTTACATCTAAACACTATCACTCTATCAGGCAGGACGTTGATTCTTGAAACATGTTAAGGGCTCTGGTATCGTGAGCGTGCACAGGGACCAGAATGTGAAGAAAAGAATATGATTCTGGCCGAGTGAAGTAAATTTAAACCCGATTCCATAGAGTAGAATAATATGTTGATAGAAGAAGATTGTAAAACAACTCCAAATAGAGCAGCTACATGGGTTCATTAGTGAGATCCAACACAGACAGTTAGAACTAAGTAGAAGCCAAGCATCACGTATGAGAGGCGTATCAAAAATACACAACGCATGTGTCCTATATTGGCCATGGACAATTCACCTTACCACCAGCTCACCTGATGGCTCGTTGACATACTTAACCCAGTTCGAAAACTGTTGTCACCACACTGCGTAAAAGACTCATTCGAGTTCGTAAACGTTTTGAAGGAGGTTTCTGTAAGTACAAAAACAATGCATTCTACCAATGTGCAACTCTTGTTTACTAATGTGAATTTATTTCAGTTCAGAATATTAAATTACCTTTTCCTTTTGATCATCTCAAGGAGCTCATTTTTTATGGACAGAAAACATTCGGTTTGGGTTTGAGATATTTGCTTTTAAGCAAACTGACGACATAACCATGGACAGCCCACTAGGCCAAACGTCAGTGGATGTTTTTCTTGAAAGACAAATTTTTGATAGTATAGCAAAAAAGTATGTCGATGATACCTTGTTTTTTACTGAAAGTGGCAAGTTTCCATTTTTAGCCTTATGAACGCCATACATCCAAATTCATCTGGTGCTTATGAAACTGAGTTGAACAGAAGCTAAACATTTTGAGGTTTTACTTACAGAGTGTCATAACACGTTGCGGCGGTCGATTTATCGAAAAAAACGTTTGAAATAGCCAATACTTCCAGCTCTCCAGCTTTGCACCAGTGACCTACAAGCGGGGTTTAGCTAAAACATTACTTGACAGAGCCCGATGTATGTGCACAGGTGGTCGACTTACACAAGAGGAACGTTTCCTAACAATCGTATAATTTACTAACGGATACCCGGAGAAATATATTTCCATTCATAACAAGAAAGAGGAAAAGACTCGCAGTTCACACAGCAAAAAAAGGGTCTTCATATAACTATAGTTCAGGTGATAAGCTTTGTCCACCACAGTGCATCACCAGCCTCATTCAGCTGTGAATCGCACATACCCGACAGCTGAATTGTGGCTCTTGTTCTCAACTCGTGGAGTTAGCTATGGAAATGCTACACATGTTGCACCTAACTATTCTGTATCACATGTCGTTTACCAGTTCATTTGCAGTTGCAATGACAGTTATATCGGCAGAATGGACTGGTGCTTGCGTCTACGAATCGTCGAACACCTCTTAAAATAGTTGACTCAGTCTACTGAGCGAACCGACAGTCAAATGAGAAACCGAACGCAAAACTCATGTAACGTTTTCCACACTATTTTCTATTTCATAATTTTTATTATTATTCACACGTTTCACTTGCCACAACTTCTCATGTACAGCCAACATTTAAACCAACTTAATCGAACTAATCAATAGTCAGTAAATACAACTCACTCACACTTCTCGGTTCGCGAGCCTTGCGTTCTCTCTGCATCCAGTACGGCCAAGAAACAGGTTTTTGGAGAGTTTGAAGTTAACTGAATCAACCGACTAATGTGGCAAAATTTTATCATTTATCTGTCATCGGAATTAATCTATCGGTCGTCCAACGAATCTCATCTCTGGCGCTGTCCTCCTATCTGATAGTGGTCTGTTCAACCTAACGGACTTTACCGATATATCTCCTGTTTAATTTGTACGTCTATCTTTGGGCCTATCCATAACTGTTACGACTCTTCTTTGATACTACCATATTTTGGTTAGTTTTATCATTTGACTGATTAGGCCACTAATCTCAGCGTCACCAAGTGCGAACCACAACCTGAAGACAGGTCACAACGTTGACCAGACCAGATCGTTCACTGTGTTGCTACGAGACCCAAACCCCGAAATTCCGGCCACCAATGAAGCCAGTGTTGCATGCGTAAAAGTTAACGGTTCACATCGTCCACCTCTTGTGGTAGCTGCCTTTTGACTCAATATTCACTCTTTCTTATCACTGTTGCCATGTGCCTTTTTTGTATAATCCGTTTGTATTTAGTATGCAGCTGATGAGATAAATCGAAATATTAACATCCTGCAAAGTTTGTCTTCTTGATGTTTTGAATAATTGGATCAAAGGAACGCAGTACTTTAAATTAATAAAACCTTGACCGATAGTCCGAATTAAGTTTTGGGCTTTCTCTATTGGTCCTTAATAGACAGGGAATGTTGTAGAATGTCCAGTGCACTAATCCACACGCCAACATCTTACGACAATGAAGAGGACGAGTGGAGATGCGTAAAATGTGTGCAATTTGTCTAGGCTCAATGTGAAACATCAAGCTTTCAATGAATTCTCTTCAAGCCGACTAACATCAATCACATACTAGCAAATCATCATTACAGACAGCAACACATTAGTGGTTATAACTGATGTTTAAATGCCACATAACCATGAAGAGAAAAGCAAACACTGTATACGAAGAGAGAAGAGATGAGAAGAGAAGGAAGGCAACTATCAAAAATACCTATGTCTATATTTAAACATCCACCATGAATTGGTCTACACCTTGCAAACAAATAATCGGACTATAAGCGAAATTAAGGCGTCATCAGCAAGACAGGGTCCTTATGGCTTTCACTGCCACGCGTCATTAAATGCACTCATTTCGCAGACAACTCGGACAAACAACGACAACATTCACGTCACTGAGTTGGATTAGCCGCCATCCCACCTAACGTCTCAAGCCACCGACTCCGTGAGTAGCGATGGCCCCAGCTCGGGTGGTAAACCCGATCTATAGTGGCCAATCCCTTCGTGAACGACTTCATTTGTCTAAGCCAGTTCATTATCTGTACACCTCGCACATTATGCCAGTCGGTCGCAGCGTCGGAAAACAGTGCTCGGTGTGGCAGACGACTAGCTGGCATCCTTAGTACATGACTTAACCACCTAAGTCTGTGTAAATCTAAGGACTGAACGAAAGATCTCAATCACTACCAAATACCCGCTTCCTAACCTCCTCGATGCTTTCTCGTTGGAGCCACCCGATACAAACGACATCGGTGGTCAAACACCAGAAAACGGTTCACGTCTTCTACCCTGAGTGGCTAAGTTTCACAGCCCTCATTGTCGCCTTATATAAGCGACCTTTAAGCATCAGAGAGATACCTCTCTGTTGCCAGAGGCGCCCCAGACTGGCGAATACCGCCCTAGCCTTAGAGATACGCGTTTTTGACTCATTCCCTACACCAGCACCACCGCCCCAGATATAGAAATCGGCCAACAACCTCCATAACTTCATCATCAAACGATAAATCTACGTAATTACAACCATCTTGCAAAAGCACTTTGCACACTGAGGCCGCAAAGCGCATTCCGAAGTACTTAGCAGAACGCGAAATAGCGTTCGGCATTGTTTGTGCCGCTTGAAGACTGTTAAACAGCAATACTTTCTTGTCTGCACAATCGAGATCAATCAGCCTTCCACTAGGTAGGAGGTCCACGCCGGCATCTTGTGACTGTCGGAGACAACCCTCTATTACTTCGTCCATCACAAAATTAAACAAGAATGGTGGAAGAGGACAGCCTTGACGTACGCCGCTCATGATGCTGAAACTCTCAGACTGTTCACCGTAAACCCTAACCTGAGCTGAAGTATGGGAATAGAGCGCCGATAGTATGTTCACATACTTAGTCGGTACACCCTTGCGTTTAAGCGACTCTAAAAGTGTAGATCGATCCACCGAATCGAACGCACCTCCGAAGTCGAGAAATACGGTAAGTGTTGGTCGGCGGTACACATGACCAGTACAGACGTGACTCATACATTCCAGCCCAAGGCGAAACCCTGCCTGTTCTGTCCTAATGTTTGCCTCCCGAGCTGCGGTGAGTCGACGAAGTAAAATGGATGCCCGAACCATAGCAATAACTGAGGTTAAACTAATTCCCCTATGATTTACGCAAAAGTCCTGAACTGCTTTCTTGAATATAGGAACTATTATCGAATGACCCTAGCACGGAGGGATGGTCTCTGTCGTCCACACAATTTGAAACAACAAAGTCAAAGTCTCTACTAACGTCCCCCCACCTTCTTTGAAAAATGCCGGCACTAGGTCATCTGGGCCAGCAGCCCTTTTACGTTTGAGGGCTGAAATGCAATTGCAAACTTCAGTCTCAGTGGGTGGTTTCAAACCGACCGACCAGGGTGCTACATAATGAGTTTGTGGTAGCAACACAGTAGAACCAGGAAGTTAGCAAAAATAACCCTCAAAGTATTCCGGCCACTACTCTAACCTTCTGCACTTAGTATAGACTAGTGTGTCATCTGCTTCACTGATAGCTTCACTGACAGAAGATCGCCTGGGACAAGTAGCACTGATAAGGTAAAGAGTTTACCCATATTCCCTGAAACAAAAACGGTTTCCATTTCTTTAACCTCCTTCATTAACCAAGCCTCACGATCAGCGATCAGGCTAAACTTCAGCATCCTACGGATACTCTCCTAAACTAGTTACATGAACAGCCAAGAGAAGTGTCTGGTGGGTCTGGTATCTAACTCTATGGTTTCCTCTAAGATCCAATGCTTGTTTAACCCACGAACTATCGCGCCGCACGCTACATTACCTGCTTCACGAATGATCCGTGTGATTTAGGTCCAGCAGCTACTAGGATCTTCAGGGTGATAATTGCTAAGCCTGCTTTCTAGGATAGTTTGGTACTCATGGCCAACCGATGGCACAGCCAATTTCTTAACAGCCAGCTGCTGGCGCCGGTAGAGTCGTCGTCCCGCAAAAGAGTGTTCTCAGTACGACGGCCTCGGACATATTGGTAGACTGGGTTCTTGTTTCCAGTAGACTGTGTCGTCTGCTTGGCAGGTTCTACTAAGGCCAGCTCTAGACGCGAAACGCTCAGAAATATTTTCACTTTGCTCCAACTGACTGTAGTGACGTCGTTGTGAAGGACGCTTTTTCCGGATGAACATTCCACATATTAGAAACACGTAAGCCTACAACTACAGTGAATCCCAATTACCTTGCTACCTGACGTAAGTCTGCACTTTCTCAAGATTCCGAAACACGAAATGACGGACCGCTGTATAAAAAATTCTTAAACTGCTATTTAAACTAGTTTACAGATAACCGATTTTGAATAAAAGTGTTAATTCGTTCGACGGTCGGTAGAGCGCTCAAGAGAGTCGATTCTGTCTAGCCAACGAACCTAACTTGGGCACTGTGCGTCAGTCCACTAATCGTGTGATCTGCAACGTGACTTACATATGAGTGTATGTAAATTAATGCGACCAGGTCGGTAAAATTCAAAGTCCGTTAACAAATTAAATTGTCAGTAGCAGTTTTGATAACAACCGGCGTGTCCAGCTGAGCTTAAATAACGATTTTCGTCCTCGGCTATGTCATGCATACATGTCGGAATATGGTAAGACAGTGACAAAAATAGCTTGTCTGAATAATCAGCAAGTGTAACACACTGGTATGCGAGTGGACATCCGTTCTGATGGTTTGGATTTCAGGTAGGAA
The DNA here is from genome assembly GCA_013368495.1 of Paragonimus heterotremus. Lineage (NCBI taxonomy): Eukaryota > Metazoa > Platyhelminthes > Trematoda > Plagiorchiida > Troglotrematidae > Paragonimus > Paragonimus heterotremus. The sequence continues at coordinate 176,638 of LUCH01000432.1, forward strand.
TTACGAGTCAAAAACGACCTGTTCTGTTTCGCAGTAAACCCGCATTTTCCTAGAGAAACTGGAAACAGGCCGCTGAAATCTGCAACTACTAAACATCTGTTCTGGGCTGGTAGACTAGGATGATTACCGTTCTGTTCCGTTAGGTTCAACCATGAAGCTAGATGAGACACCCATACAGCCACGATGAACACCATTTTCTATAACAGCATATGTAGTTCCTCCTTCCGAACGGCGCACCCCGCATTCATGAGCTCGTAAATTGGGCTGAGTGACAACGATCATAATTAGTCACGTATGTAGGATCGGAAACTGAATGATTTACACAGACGCATAGTTCTGATGTGATTTTTTGTCCCTACAGCCACGGGGTCGATTGCAGGCAGGTTATGTGCTGCAAGACGCACGCAAGGACTGGAGGAATTATACGATCTTTTGAAATAAGCAGTCACTAGAATACCTAACTGAACAGTGGAAGTGTCCACAAAAAATTCAGTAAAATAATTATTTCACCCTAGGAGTTTAGATACACTTAACCGGTATTCATCTATGCATAATACTTTTACTCTCGAACTAAGATAGTAAACGTTAAAAACTGTGGTGTTACACTTCCGTTCAACTCGAGTTGATCCAATTATCATAACTAACAGTTTCCCAAGCATCTTACGTTTTGAACGCTTCCTATCGTCCGGCAAACGTTTTGTTAATGACTGTGCTCTCCTTCACTGTTTCCGATGCTCCTCAGTATATATATATATATATATATATATATATATATATATATGGCACGTAAGAAACCCATAAGGAGTGGCAGACGTGCCACAGTGGTATGGTCTGTACTTATATACACAAGTGTTTGTTGATTTGAATGTCTGTTGAAATGTAGTGATGTTCTTAGCTGATCTACATTAAGCCTACGAATTTACCAATAACCGCTTTGACCTTCATAACCTACTACGCAATGTATTTAGTCAGAGCGTCTCAGTTTCATAATTCCGTCTAAGCTCTCGTTTGTCAGAAATTTCGCACGAGGTTACGATTCACCCTGATCACTCTACCCTCGTAACAAACACAAAGTTATCAAAGTGAAAACGGGTTAGTGGTGTAACCAGTAACGTTCTTCACATTACATTACATTTTTGATAAACGCCAATTCTGTTTGGTAAACAATTTTGTTCAAGACTACCAGATGAGTATATAGGTCCGAACATTCATCCATCACGTTGAATAAAGCGCTTTCTGATCTTACTTCAAGTGCTTAGAAATCCGCGTTACACCAGAAATCACAAATAGACCAAGTAGCCTAACTGTCCGAAAATTAAAAAAACGTTAACAAGAAGTTTTTTCACCATACTTGTGGACAACTCGTCACCAATATTACAGCTGATGAAGTGACACTAACCAGTTAGGAAAAGCGATCGACGGTTTCCTGCAATAACAAAGATATAGTCAGAGTTAACCCAATCTTCTAACAATACTTCACAATTTGAAGGTACAAAGTGCATACCATGCAGACCAACCGATTTAGCATGCTCCGCATGCTGTCTGCAGAAGAACTAAACCAAACAACGCCGTCCCCATACTCAATATCAATCAGCATACCAGCTGATGGAAGCTCCGAAACCCTCGGAACGTCTGAGTTCAGGCTATCACCGATCAGATAGTCGAAGAGGAAGAGGGAGCTGGGATACCTCTGTCAAACTCCACTTGAAGTAGAGAGCTTGAGATAGTTCCCATAAATGCGTATTGTGTACTTACGGAGAGTATACAAGGACAAAACAACAACAACAACAAACTACCACATTTCACTGGGACTCCTCGGTGATGAAAATAGCCACAGAGAGCGTATCGAACAGCCGAGTCGAAAACAGTCTTTGGATACAAAACTATACCGACCGTTGGTTGAATAAAGAAATGCCCGCAATACCTTTTATGTAGCGAGGAGAAAATACGATCGACACATCAGCCACCGGACGAGAAACCTGCCTGTTCCCCTCCTATCTGATTATCTTTGTGCTTCGAAAGCCGTCACATTAGGAAACCCGGGAACAGCTTGGATGCGGTAGAGAAAAGACTACCTATGCGGTTAACACAAGATGTTCTACCACCTTCTTTGAAAATGGAAATGACCGTTATGAGGTACCCCTTCAGTCTCCAATTAGGAACGGAGGAGTGTGGCCAGTTCGGATAACAATCCCTTCCCATCCTCTTTGAAAAGAGCTAGAGAAAGAATGCCCGAACCTGGAGGCTTTATAAAGTCTCAGAAGTTTAGGGCTAAATGCTACTTCGATTTCTGATGAAGGATCGCTGACAATGTGATAACTAACTTCACAATCTCCATCGTTTACATTTGGATGAGTAGGCTCAGACTAGGTGAACCGCCTCTCAAAGTGCTGACTCATCTGTTAGGCCGCCGACACAAGCTGTAAATTCCTGAGATATCTTTTTCAACTATGTTGACGGCCAGCACAAACAAGAAAAACAGCGCCAGACGATTCTCTGATCAAACTGCCCTCTACATCTCCTTAGCTTGCTCACACAGGTAAGCCACACGGTCCTTAACACAGACTTTCCGTAGATTCGAGTTTCAGTTCACGGAGGTCTTTGCTGTATTCAGAGTCGGATGGGACCAGTCGGCGTTTCTACCGTAGCCACAGTACAACTTCAGAATAGACCTCTTCACATGTGCTTCCCACTGCTGTTGAGGTTCCTCCCCAATTCGCGTTTAGCCCACTGCGTCGTTGTGACTTGAGCAGTTTAATTTCCAGTGCTGTTTTATAAGAATTCTGTGTACTGACATAAATGGCATGATCTGAGTAAAAGTGATTGCTCCGAAACGAACGACAATCTTTAGTGGAGTAGCATCACCGGACGCTGAAGACGATGTGATCATAGATGAGTTGTCCTGGGTAATTTCCAAGTAATACATTGCCGTCGGTTGTGTGGAAATGCGCCACCCAATACAGAGGCTGTGAGATGCGTGCAACTGTAATAGCCGATCATCAATGTCACTGTGTAGTATCAGGACAGTGAACGTACCCCGCCCCAGCCTCTTCGCTTCTGGAGGAGGACGTCCGATTTGCGTGTTCTTAACACCAGTAAGTACAACGATATCTAAGCACTCAGTTTTTCTGCGAAGATCAAAAAGCGTATCACAGAAGGCGTTCTTGACACCATCTGATCAATAGCCTGTTGGAGCATATGCAGAAATGACATACAAACAACGTCTTTCTTGTCTCTAATGACCGATTGCGACCGAAGTGCTAAGTCTGACAGAACACAGATGACCAGTCACTGGAATCTAGTCGAGAAGGAAATGCTCTGCCTGAGGACTCGGGGCAATCTCCACCTCAGCTTCACCGAGAGAGTCAGCCTCATCGTCGCCTGCGACTCCGAGAAAAATCCATAGCACTATCTACGCGGAGAATGCACGTGAGGGATAATATTAGGGTCGTTAAGCCGCATTTCGGGGATACAAAATATATATAGTTCAAGACTCCGGAGGATGTTCGCTAGAGCAATTTGTTGACCTATTTGTGTGGGGGTGTGGACGCTAAAAGCGTCTAAGTTTACAGGTTGTCTTGGCTTGAAGAGAGGGCAACTGGGAGCGGAAAAGGCAGACGATGAAAATGAATGGACTGGTCTGTCAAGGCAAGGATAAATTTTGATTTTTGCCAGTCGTTTATGTCGCGGAGAAAAGCTGACTTGAGGGATACAATCACGAGTCCCTGACATAAAAGTCCGACCCGCGAGACAACAGGATATTGTTTTCCTAGGTAACTCCAACCGGAGCCAACGACTCTAACCTGACTCATTTAGCAGTGAAAGACGAGCCTAGCCCGACGGCGTCGCGAATGAGCAATTACAGTTGTATTTCGATCAATATTGCGTGCAGTGGATGTATGTGAAGCCACACCAAACTTCTGACTGACACCGAATGTTTTTCGACGGTGGTAATACCCTGGCGGTTACGAGTAACCGTTAAGCGCAATTCTGTTTGAGGATACCTTTTCTAATCTCCATTTTTCATTAGTCAAGAGAAAGCAATGCCGCAAGTATGAAAATAATTCTGCTGTGTCCACAAGATCGTACCTTACCACCCAACCACTCCTACGTTGCCAGTAGTGCTATATACCACCCGAAGAATGTAACTCCTTTTCATGTGACTATTCCGCTTTGGTCTATCTGGCATGGTTGTAGCTAGAAAGGCCAAAGTCCAAATCGGCATACTCCAGAACGGTCAACCTAGAGCCAAGAAAAATTCAACATCAAGCTCACTGGACTATTCAAACGCATCTTCCCGAATGTCGTCTACGATAAGATTGGACAACAAAAGAGAAATCGGACACCTTGGACAAACATCATTAGAAGTGATGAACACTTGAGACGGTTGTCCATAAACTCCCACTCTGCTTGAAGAGTGAGAATCCAGTGAATTCAATAGATTCACGCATTAACCCTGATATCTCCTTGCAAAGGAGGCAGTTCCAGAGGATGTTACAAGCAACTGAATGGAAATCATAATTTAAATCGAAAACCACCACGACCGTCGCCTGCCTATAAAAGTGCCGATGCCCCAGGATTCCTCGCAAAGTGAAAACACGATAAGCGCACCCTCGACCGGACCGAAATCCTGTCTATACTTCACGCATCTGACTTCCTCCGGGATTACTGACTCGAAGTACTATATAAGACCAGTTAGTAAGTTGGATGCAATAGACACTATACTGTTGCTTCCATGGTTGTCGTATAGACTTCGGGCCTTCTTTTCGAAGACGAGAATTGCTGCTGATAAGCACCAATCACGAAGTAACACGTCAGCCACCCAAATCGTCTGAAGCAGTCCCAGTATCAACTTCTCTTCACCATCTTTGGAAGGAGAAGGAAAGAAGAGATCTGGTCTGGGAACTTTGATATTCTCCAGTGAATTAATCTCTAGGGCCAATTCTGATTCCGACGGACAATCGTCTGGAGCGCAATAACTGACCATTTGGGTCACGTCATCCACATGCTTTCGTTGAAGCCAGCCGAACTGCACCTCAAAGTGTTCAGCCCACCTGTCAAACCGGCACGACTGGCTGGTGGTAAGTGAACCACCTTTTTCACGCGTGGTCTCAATTACACCAACTCGACAGCCGGCACATCCACGGATGATGGAAAGAGCATACGCTATTCCCAGATAGAAAGGGTCTTTCCATCTCTTTTGACTGTTCGACCGAGTGGTGCTCACAGTCTTTGCGCAAGCATTTCGTCAGATTGCGTTTAAGTTATCGACGGTCGTCATCATAACGAGAACCAGGTGAAATCGAGCGACCCTCGTTCATGAGGCTATCCGACGTGACAGAAATCCAATTCTGCTGCAAATAAACAGCTTATGCAAAACATACGTCCTCATTGCAAGCTTTCATAACTGCCACGATTTATTCCCAGATTTCATAGTGTTCTTTCACTTGACTTGAACTGGGCAATTTGTTTGCCAATGTTTCCCGGTAAACGTTCTTTACGCTCTCCTTGCTCGAATGTCAGTTAAGTATCTTGCAGTCACGAACGCAGGCCCACCAGACAAATGAGAAAACAGAACGGGCATGCATAACAGCATGATCCGAGTCCAGATAGTTGCCCCAAAATACACTACAGTCCTTAACTGAGTGGCACCACCTGTAACTGAATGCTACATGATCGATTTGTGTCTACGCCTGAGAAGCACAGAAAGGTCTCTTACTCTGTTGCAATGGGGTGCTGGAAATGTTAAGGCCGTGGGATGCGCACAGCTGTAGCAGTCTTTCACAGTCGTCAGTCCATCGTGTCCGGACACTAAACGTACATTCTAGCCGTTTCTCCTCTGAAGAAAGATAACAAAGCTGAGCATTCAAATTGCCCGCTGGTATGACGATGTCGTAATGTCTAGTCTGCTCCAGAGGGTCAGCAAAGGCGTCATAAAACGCATCTTTCGTAACATCTGAACAGTTGTCCGTTGGTCACCTAATCACGTTGTACAGTCTGCGATAATTCGGTCACGTTCTCCGTATGCCAGTTGAGCGTTTACCGCACCGGAAATTATATACTGAGACTACCAACAGTTCACTGAACCAGCGTGGTGGTCAGGCAACAGCATGATCACGAAATATGAATGGGTAGGTTTCGACTGTCGGGTTGAGGTCTTCGGGATCACCCAAATCGATGGTTAGGAACGTTATCCGAGATGGCGGTGTGCCACAGTCAAAGGCCTATCTGTATCCATACCATTTCTGTTTATTCCACCTAGTCTTCTTTTTAATAATTTCTAACCCTCCGAATAACGCTTCCTTCCGAGATATTCCACGTCACTGTTGAGGTGAATGGCGGTCCGAGCCACAGTACCTTCTATTCAGTCGTAAGGCCGTTCTGATGATTACGATGACGGTGATGATGACGATTGGGGACCGTGTATATAGGGCACCTGCAACGACTGAGAAACTTAGGCCCTCCGTGTAAAGGACATGAATCATCTCCAGGTATTTGACCGTCGATATTTGCGTTCGATCGCCGGCATCGGGTGACATCAACGGGTAAGCAACGAAGAGGTCAGGAAGCGAAAATTTGGTAGTGAGTGTAAACCTAGGTGTATCGTTCAATGTTTGAGCACGCACAGACTTATGTGGTTAGGTCGTGTACCGAGAACGGCAGTCTTGTCCTACAATGAGCACTCTGCCGATGCTGAGGTCGTCTGGTGTAAGGTGCGAAGTAGACATGACGATCGGGCCATGACAAACAGGGCCGTCCACTAAAGGGTTGGCCACTGTGGGTCGGGTTTATCTCATAGGCTTGGGGCTTCACAAATCAGAACTGATGGATGCAAGATTTAGGTGAGGTAATGATTGATCAAGTTTAGCACCGTGAATACTCACTGTTTGACCCAGCTGCCTGTAAGGTGAGTGAACCCACTAATGCAGGGCGAGGAAAGCCGTAAGGGAGTCGTTTTGCTGCCAACACCCTACTTTTACTTATAGCTCGGTTTGTTTGGTTGCAACATGTACGTACCCAGATTTTTAAAAGTTTGAGTAAAGATATAGCTGCTTTCGTAATTAGGTCCCCTCTTTTTTATTTTCATTGGAAAGGGATTTATCTTCTATTCCAGATTGTATAGCAGTTAAGCAGTAGTGACATACTGCTGTCATTGATGATCAGCATGATCATGATAGGGGTTCGGTTGAGACCAGTTGAACTGTTCCTCAAAATATTCAGCTCACCTGTCAAGACGGCTCGACTGGCTAGTGTTAAGTATAACAACTTTATCACATATGGTCTTACATTAACTCGACGGTCAGCACAATCAAGAATTGTGGAAAATACCTTTCTGTTACTCCCAGATAAAAGACTTGTTCAACCTCTTTCGACTGATCTACTAACTAATGCTCACGGTATTTGCGCAAGCTTCCGATCAGCCTACCCTTTAGTTCTAGACAGTCACCATTATATTCAGGGCCAGGTGGAATCGAGTGAAGCCTGTTCGCCAAGTTCCCCGACTTAAAACAAACTGTATTCCGTCGAAAACGCGGAACACATCGAATCCCAGACTCAACAAAATTTACTCTACAGAGCAGTCGACTGATTTGTTTGTCAGAGAGTAAGAATATTGAAAGAACTGACGTCTAACCGTTGACCAGCCTTGAAGAAATGAAAATTGAAAGTCGGTAAACAAGAAGGTAAAAACAACCGGGCTGTTTTTTCGGGATTACAGTAACCTCGGATATTTCCCGGTCGTCTGTGTCGTGGAAGGAAGATCGTTTGTGGAAACCAACCCTGACCACCTAGCTTAAAAACCTGATATGTGATGTAACAGAATATAAGGTTTTCTTGAGGCACTTGTTCAGAGCCACTGATTACCGGCTTGCTTGACAGCTAGAGGCTTTAGCGGTCCGAGGTCGCAGTGAATAAGACATTACTGCATGATCCTGGTTATTGTGGCGCGCAAAATGTGTATTCATCATTATTACTACAGACAGCAATACAACAACGGTCCCCAATGACGCTTCACTGCCATACAATCATGAAAAAAAGCAAACCCTGTAGATAGGGGGAAAAAAGAAGGGGAGACGAAGGGAATTAACTAGTAAAAATAGCAATCACTAGAAATGGAGGTCGCGCGGTGCTTCAAAGCTAAATTCGATAGGACAGTAGGGAAGAGGTCAGCAGAAGCATGGTTTCGCCAATCCACCCTGCTGTCTGCAGCAGATAGGGTGAACCGGTTTATACTGCGGGACGGCTGACGCAGTCTGGAATTAACAGTGCTGTGAGTATTCATGGTTGTATATGGGCTGAGATACTGCCAGGACGCCCAGACCTAGACGGGAGAACGATTAGGGTTCTCAACCAAAGCCTTTGGCTAAAAAGCCTGTACCGCAAGGCAGCGGGTGAGTGACAGTGTACCAGAACTGATACCTTTTTCCGGAAAACGATGCCAACTTCTTCAGACCGCAAACCTGGAAGGTCAGGAGAGTGGTTTGTCAGACCTCCACCTATTGGCTTGCGTAGTATGAATGATTGTCGGTGTGGTGGACATACCGTTTAATTTAGCCCAATGGATCATCGAGGTGTGCAAATCGTCACCTCCTCCAGGTCCAGTCTCGTTGTGACGGCACGCTTTTTAATTATACCGAGAGATTTTAGAACGCAATGAATAATACGCCGCTGGTTACGGTAACCTGTTAGATTATCAGTGACCATTTCTTTGAGAGTACCCTTTCTAAGTGTCTTCTTCATGTGCAAGATACCAACGCTACAGTTAGAAAGATAGCTCTACTGTATGTTCATAAGCTCATACCCCATTACCTAAGCACTCCTACACAGTTAGTGATGTGGCATACAACCATATGACCGTGACTACCTTCCATTCTAGTTGGCACAGTCTTCCAGATCAACCTAGCCTAGTGGTCAAGGAAGATAGTAAGTAGTCGGGGATTTGGTTAATTTTCAAATTGAACATCACTCACAATTGATCGCAGCTGTCGCATTCCCACAGACTTTCCAGTCGGCCCCTTTCGAAAAGAAGCACTAGACTC